>CM045445.1:9828643-9927974 GCA_024666655.1 Dascyllus trimaculatus | reverse complement strand
GTGGACACATGCTAGACACAAAAACTGGTGTCTTTCCTCAATAAACTGTCTGACTTTCTTTGGAGTTATCAAGTTAGGAGTTAGGAGTTATGCTCATATACAGGATCCTAATTTTATTTTTTGGGTCCTCTATAATAGATGTATGTGTTTTAATGTTCAAAAACATTATTTTTATACTGTACATTGCTGCAACTCCTCTACTCACCCTCTGTCTGAAACGTTCCATTTTGGCTCCTGTCTCTTTAAGGCATCCCATCTGAAAAGCCTAGTCTGCTCTGATTGGTCAAATAACCTGACAGAAACAAGGCAAAAGAACACTGGTTACATACCATAATCCTAGCTGTAAGTACAGGTGTAGCTCGTACACATTTCAGCCAGAATCAGACTCAGAACAGGGAGTCAACTGCAGAAGTGTCTGCACATCATTTTTCTGCAATGACACTGCCATTTCTGAAGTTACTTGCACTGTGACCAATATTTTTTCACTGAAGCACAAAGAGTGTCACGGAAACACAGTAACCTATACCGGCTCTTTCTTTGTTGGTTGCAAATAGGTCCTAAAGGTTCCTCAATTTCTGAATGGCACTCGGCATCATGTGAGGCAGAGATTCATTCTTTATTTGAAGGTGTGCCAAACTACGCTAGGTAGGTGTTATGCAAATTTGTTGCATGGTGACGTAGATTAGAAATGCAGCAAATGCGTGGACTGTCAATGAGGTGTTTCAGGTTTTCTGTGGGACAGAATAACTCATTTTGGCATGAACTTTGGACTTTGGGCTTTACAGACTTTTTGCACAAAACGTTATGTAACTCCCTAAAAAAAGGAAAGGCAAAAGCATACAATGACTTTGTTAAATGCATTATTATCTATATCATCCAGTAACTCTGGTCTAAGACACCAGGCCACATCAGTCTGTTAACGAGGAACTCTAATGTAATATGAGCAGAAGAAAACAAGTCAATAAGTCAGCATAAATTTGCTCTCTAAATGGAAGTATTGTCTCGGTCACAGAATAAATTTCCTCAAATATCTTGGCTGAGGGTCCAGGCCAGAGTGACCACGAGCCATTTAGGCCTGATGATACAGTATACCACTTCACACAGAAAATACACAAATAATGCTGTCTGGCAAAACCTCACAAAAGATTTAGCTGCGACAAATATAACACCATTCGTACAAAGACACATTCGAACGCTCATCTGCTCTGAGAAGTTCCAGCACCAAGAGGAGTAACACCACATCTCAAACTTGATTTACAGCAGAGAGGAGTTAAAAGCAAGTGTGTTGCATCTACCACTGCTGTTAATTTGACTGTGATATCATTCAGAGTGCTAACTTTTTTCATATTTACATTCCTCATGTGGAGCTACAAACCAGGCCTCCTACATGGATAAAAGCACTATTTTTGCAAGGCAGATGTAACTTTATATCATGACACTGGGCCTGTTTAGCATTAAGGAATAATCCAAATGTATGATATTTGCCATTCCTTCCCTCTCTGCTCTGTGATATTGGATTTGACAGTTAGTCCCTGCCTTTAAATCTTTATTGCAGAGAACGGAAGCCGCTGCACATGTGTGGAAAAAGCAAACTGGTAATAATCTCTACAATTACAACTTCAGCAGAGTGATCAAAGGGGCTGCACAAATCATCATTTGTTTCTGCACTAATGTGAACCTCAGTGTTAAGTATGTGACCGATATAGTAAGAATCTTATATATAAGAATATAGTTGAAATAGTTTCCCAAGGTGTTAGTTACAATGTGCACATGTTCAGTGCTTTTATAATTTTATGTGACATCAACATTTCCTGTTGCATACAGTATAAAAATCACCAACACATTTACTGTACTTGACAGTTCACCTCCTTTAAAGCCAGACTTATCAGTACTTTTATTTTGACAAAGGTTTGAACAACATGCTCAATGTGACTCTGCAGCTTCCTTCAGAAGTCCTACAAAAAACTCTTTCAGCTCACTGTTTTGGTTTTTGATGCCACAACTTTACTGCATTGACTCACTGTTACTGCTGTCATCAAGCTAATTTCCAGGCAGCTGCTGTTAACAACAAATCTCTAATAAATCCTCTGTTCATTACCGGCCTGGTGCCAGATAAGAGACAAGCAAAATTAACAGCTGGCTGGTGAACATAGTGGAGCATTTTGAAGCTACAGTGTCAGATATTCCATTCAGAACTTTGTTTGTCACCTGAAACAATACACCAATTGATACTATTGTTCCTTCACTGTCAGCTGAATGTGTGAAAGACAACTGTTTGCTATTGGTCACCTTTGAATCCTTATCCCTAATATCTTAGTGTTGTGTTTATAACTTGTTGCACTCCTGATAAGTCACTAAAAATCATTTAATCCTGCTGCTAAATGCAAAGTCTTCCTGATTCTGGACAAATTAGGCATTTCTGAGTAGCCTGAAGGCATGTAGTGGCTTTGTATTAAAGTAAAGGAAGTGAAACAGAGTCTTGGGTTCAAGAGGTGAAGTAAAATACAAGTGGAGGCCTGCTCCATCTGTTTCAAAGGTCCCCAAATTCACATGACCAAATGGATTGTTTTTAAAATGAATTTTAGGATCCAGCATAGTCTTATTATGTGCTACAATTAACATTTAACCTGACAATCTACAGTGCACAGTTCACATAGCGGCTAATACCCATAACTTGGTGCACCAGGGGTTTAGGGGCCAAGGTCTCTGTGCTGCGTTATTTTCAGTATTCAGACATTAAAGCTGCAGGGAGTAAAAGTGCTGCCATCACTGAACTGTCGGCCTCTGAGGACAAACAAGTAGTTCAATAAGACAGAGACTAAAACTCACCTCTCAGGACGTCTGTGTCTAATTCTAAATGTCTTGTTGTGTTTTGTGGGAGTAGATGAAATCTCTAGTGACAAGTGCCTTTGGCAAAACTGTGTGTGAGTTCAGTTTGTTACAAAAACTTTGCAATATGATGAGTTTAACCCAGCCGCATTGTGTGGGAACATACCATCAGGATTTACTTGAGGATGATGTTGTTTTCAGTGTTTGCGGGCTGACTGGGAGTCGACTCCACCGTCCTGACACATGTAACCATTTCCAGATGAAGGTGGGCTTTAGCGACATTTTAAAAAATTCTGTTATAGTTCCTCTGAAAACAGGGCCATTCCCCTCACCAGATGGCACGAGCCACCCACAGAGAGAAGGTGAAAAAAGCAGTGACGTGGCCTCAGAGTGAAGAAACAAGACCAAGACTCCAAAGCTGCCTCCTTATTCATCAGACACTCTAAGGTTGCTGTTTGGGTTCTGCTGGGAAGAGCTTGTGAGGTTCTCGTTAAACCGTAGCTGCATTCATGTGTCCTCACAGCAGCAGCACCCTTTTTTGATGGGTTCACAGTTGAGGTCATGTTTGTCAGAGACGGCCTGCAGGCTAGATGTGAGATTATTCAGGGACAGATATTAGTAGTTTACGCAGCATTCCACTGCAAGGCTGAAAAGCTTGTCTTAACAGTTCAGTGGTTTTAATAGTGCAACTGTCCAAATCATTAGATATCAAGTAGTCCTTAAACTCTCTAATGCTTTCTGCACTGTAGGCGTAAAATCTCTTGGCTGTCCCCGTCTCGGAAGAATGAAAATGCTGAGTGTTTTTGTATCCACAGTCACAAGATATTACGTTAACAATTCAGATTTTGGGTCAAATAATTTACACTGCCTATCTTCCTCTCCTCCATGTTTTGATTTAGACATTTTCCCAACCAAATGTCCACAGATAACCTCTCACCGTGTCACTGGCTGTTTTATGAGGGGAACATTTTCCCCTTTACAGGCAAATGCTGTGCTGCTGCTATAATTGTGCTGTTCTTGGTAAAAAGAGATTTACAGTGAAAATGGAGACATGAAGGAGATATTAATTCATTTTTAGTCATGTCAACAGCTAGTCCCACTTGACTGCGTTTTTTATTTGTCTTCCATGTTAGGGATGCTGTAGTGTCACCAGTTAAAATATCCCCCATATGTTGTGTGTTCTTTCATAGCAGGTCTGTGCAGTTTCTGAATTGCTTCATACTCACTGCTCTGTAAAATGAGATCATGAGGCACAGCAGTGCCTTCCTGAATGTTATTGTGTTATGTTTAGTGATTCTGATCCGGGATTTATCCAGCGCCATGCTGTACTGCAACATAATTCCAGGCTGACCACAGAAGCGTTTGGCAGTTTTATTTTATTTTTTTCAACCCTCTTAGTTTGCTGTTCTTTTCTCCCATCATTTATTTCCTGTGTGGAAGGAGGCACTTCATGTTTGTTTTGGCCCAGGTGCTGCGTTGGCTATGAGCACAGTGAGCTGCTATGGGTGGGAGAAAGCCAGATTCTTCTCTTGAGTTCACCCCGACTACCTTAGTCCACCCTTGGCCACGATTTCTCCCTCCGCCTCTCATTTTTCCCTCTTTTCCTCCCTTTCCTTTACCTTTCTCCACCTGTTTATCCTCTTCTTGCTGTCTGTCTGTCTTTCCGCTGCTCTGCAGCTGTTTTATGGCTGCTCTAATTCTGCAAAATCCATAAAGATGGCCCCATTTTTTACAATTTATTATACACATCTGAAAAATTTGTTTATGTCGTTTGTCTTTAGAGTAGGGTTTGGCACCTCGTGACCACTGGCTCTTTGGTCTGCTTTCTTATGGGAGTTATTTTTAACTTTTCTTTTAAAATGAATGTTGGTATCCTGTACATACATTAGTTCCAGGAGAGAATATGTCAGCTGCAATCAGTGGATCTGTACTAAAGCCAGGTGGGAGCTGCACACTGACTTGAAGGCTTGGAGACTGGCTACTGTCCAATCACAGGAAGTTGTTGTGTCACAATGTGTGTCCCCCCCAATTCCCACCCTCCTTTATTATTACTGGCAAATGTGCTCTGTTACTTACCTTGGCACTGCAGTAGCTCCAGCCCAGCGTGTTTGACTGTATGGTGGCTCACTGTAACCAGTTTTGGCTCCTGGACCACCTGTTTGCACAGTGAACTGCTTTTACTGCTGGTTTGAGTGAATTTATGGACTGCTGATGTTAACTGTTCTATTTTTACTGTGCCCAGGTTTCCTGTAATTTATTACCTCCAATGTGACACAGAAAACTCACCCCCTAGGGAAATGGGGAGAAAATTCTGGGATCAATTGAAAGACTGTCACGCGAAGATTCCTTCTAACTAGTTATTGTGTTGTTGCAATCAATAATATGAGTTTAGCAGGTGCACTTTGTGTAGCGTTGTTAGACAATAATCCTTCATGCCTAATTGGTTAATTTTATTAGACTGACTACTTGCAACACTCTTTAAGGCACACTCTGATATTTGACTTTATAATGCTCTTCACTCCACACTTCCTCATCTTTCTCTTCTCCGTCTCACAGAGTCTAGGCTGTGACGAGTATCTTGGATCAGGAAAGGAGATGGACAAGTGCGGCGTGTGTGGAGGCGACAACACGACCTGCAGGCTGGTCTCAGGGGTGTTCAAACACAGTTTAACCAAGATCGGCTACCACAAGATAGTGGAGATTCCAGAGGGAGCCACCAAGATCAACGTGACGGAGATGGTGAAGAGCAGAAACTATTTAGGTGGGTAGTAAAAACAGTCCTACTGTTGATACTGTACTGTGGTTTCCCCACAGAGAAGCCTTAGTAGCAGTGGTCCTCAGTGTGGTCTTCTTGAAAAAGATTAGTTTGCTGGTTTTTCTTCTAGCTACTGTTTTATATCTAGACTAAATGTCACTGCAGTTAATTAATGACAAAGCTCACCGACAGAACACCATGAGTAGTGAAAACAAGTTAGTTCAGGCTCGTCTGACCCACCGGCTATAGACTGTGGCTTAAATCTGGCTACTAACTGCTCATTTCAGCCAGCTTTCTCCTGTCCCTCCGTGTTCTGTGTTACCAGTTTTAAAATCCACTTCACTGTGGGAAGCAACAACATGAACACCAGCAGGTTAGCAACCTACCACACTGAAAATTTCAAGTTTTGCAGAGGATTTGGATCGTGAATTAAAGCAGCTCTGCTACTTTTTTTAAGTGGATTGTCAATTTTAAATCCACCCATCACCATTTTGAAGGAACACTGAAACTGCATCCTTTTCTAAAGCTCCATCCAATACAGTTATGATTTTTTAAAAACATGTGAACATGCCAGAGTGTCTTTTTCCCCTGAAGCAGAATGACCCTAAGGTGCAGCCAGACCCTAATGTACTAAAGAATAGGCTGGCCAAGCAAGACTAGTTAAGGCAGTTAACTTGAATCTACTGTTACATTTGTCCAGTATGCTCTTCTCACTGCAACATACAGCGGGGAAAATAAGTATTGAACACGTCAACATTTCTCTCAAAAAACATATTTCTAATCGAGCTATTGACATGAAATTTTCACCAGATGTCGGCATCAACCCAAGTAATGCACACATACAAAGAAATCCAAACATTTATGTCCATAAATTAAGTTATGTGTAATAAAGTGAAATGGCACAGGGAATAAGTATTGAACACGCGTACTGAAATTTATTTAATACTTAGTGCAAAAACCTTTGTTGGTGATTACAGCCTCAAGACGCCTCCTGTATGGAGAAACCAGTCGAATACATTGCTCAGGTGTGATTTTGGCCCATTCATCCACACAAACTGCCTTCAAATCTTCAAGGTTCCGGGGGTCTCTTCTGTGAACCCGGATCTTCAGTTCTTTCCAAAGATTTTCAATTGGATTCAAGTCTGGTGATTGACTGGGCCATTCTAGCAGCTTTATTTTCTTTTTCTTCAACCAGTTGAGTGTTACCTTGGCTGTGTGCTTGGGATCGTTGTCTTGCTGAAAGATCCACCCTCTTTTCATCTTCAGCAGCCTGGCAGATGACAGCAGATTCTGATCAAGAATGTCTCGATACTTTTCTCCAGTCATTATTCCTTCAATGATATGAAGTCTACCAGTACCACATGCTGAAAAACAGCCCCACGCCATGATGCTCCCACCTCCAAACTTGACTGTTGGTATGGTGTTTTGGGGGTGATGTGCAGTGCCATTTTTCCTCCAAACATGTTGTGTCTTATGACATCCGAAGAGTTCAATTTTGGTCTCATCTGACCAGAGTATGTTCTCCCAGAATGTCATGGGTTTATCCAAATGTTGTGTCGCAAACTCCAAACGAGCTTCAACATGCTTCCTCTTCAAAAATGGAGTCTTGCGTGGTGTGCGTGCATGGAGGCCATGGCGGTTGAGTGCATTACTTATTGTTTTCTTTGAAACAACGGTACCTGCTGATTCCAGGTCTTTCTGAAGCTCTCCACGAGTGGTCCTGGGCTGTTGGAGAACCCTTCTGATGATTGTTTTGACTCCTCTGTCTGAAATCTTGCGAGGAGCACCTGGCCGTGGCTGGTTTATGGTAATGCCGTGTTCTTTCCACTTCCGGATGATGGCCCCAATGGTACTCACTGGAACTTTCAGAAGTTTAGAAATGCGCCTGTAACCAATCCCTTCAGTGTGTTTTGCAACAATAAGGCTGCGTAGGTCTTTGGACAGCTCTTTGCTTTTACCCATCATGCAATGCTTCTTGTCTAACACCTTGCTGGTGAGAAACCTTTTTAAAAGGCATTAATCAGGACTAAACCAGCTGATATTACTTTGCACTAATAGGGGACAGGTTAACCTTCTAAATACTGACAAACTCCAGCTGCTTTCTTGGCTTTCCAGACCTTTTTACCCCTCCTTTTCTTCATGTGTTCAATACTTATTCCCTGTGCCATTTCACTTTATTACACATAACTTAATTTATGAACATAAATGTTTGGATTCTTTGTATGTGTGCATTACTTGGGTTGATGCCGACATCTGGTGAAAATTTCATGTCAATAGCTCGATTAGAAATATGTTTTTTGAGAGAAATGTTGACGTGTTCAATACTTATTTTCCCCGCTGTATAGCCAGTACGGTCTTTTTATGTTTTTTGGAGTCTTGCTCTACTTATTCTTATCCTGCTTTTCTGCTGCCACCTCACTCACCTGAGAGCATTAGCTTCTTCTTTCACTGCTGCTGCTGCAGGTCATTTAATATTTCAAAAGCACCACCTCCACCTGCAGGCTCTGAGGCTATGTTTCCCTAGGGGGAAGTAACCTAAAATATGAGCCCCTAAATTCATATAATAATCTGTTGTGCATGAGTTAGCAGTGGAGCACAACCATTTATCCATTAGCAGACTGCTTTATCCTGTAGAGGGTCGTGGGGAGCTGGAGCTTATCCCAGCTGATGAGAGACAACTCTCAACAGGTAGCCAGTCTATCACAGGCCCAACACAGAGACATACAACCAAGCTGTCCAACAGAGGTGGTGTCTTATGGCCCTTATAGACACATCAGGGTTTGCAGTCATACAGGGCACAGCAAAATAGCAAAATAGGTTTTCAAAACTTTTAGCAGGACTACATCATTAAGTCAACAAACTATTTTGTGTAAGTATTTTTCTCCTCATAACTCCAATTAAGAAACTTTAATATGCCCGTAGAAGTGTTGAGGGGGAGCACAGCTTTGTACACACATATTGTCTTCCGGGGTCTGAATGGGTCATTTGAAGTCTGGGTTCAGTGTCTTGAATAAATCCACATATGTACACAGGAATTTTATGGGACCCTAATACCACCCACAATCATTTGGATCTGCTAAAAACCTAATTTTTGACCAAATTTCACAGCTGTTGGAGTTATATTTCTGGAGATATTGAACACTTAAAATAGCTTCCCCCATGAGATGCTTTTTGAAGGTGGAAATACAAAATATTTCAGTGTCTGAAAACATATGACACTTCTAAAATTCTGAAGCAGGGAAGCAACATATTTCCAAAATTGTGTCTGAATTGGCACAGATTGACAACACACTGACCAACTGTGTTGACTGTATAGAATGAGGTTACAACACACCGGACATAGATAGAAACCTGTTTCCAAGATTCCCCCTGAGGTCTTGTTGCAAACGCAAACTTGTGTCATATAATTCTGGGAATTCAGACATTCCCTGTTTTGTCTTCAGTGCCTTGCTGGATGCCTCCGTTCTAATGGTTGCGCAGATATTTGTCACAGCATGCAGTGGTGAAAGTTCACTTAAGTTGAACTATGACCACTGCATGAGCCCAAGCATGCCAGAGCCATGCTGCGCTTTGCTTGATGCAATGGCAAGCCATGGTGCTGTGTTGTCGCGTTTTGTCTGTAAGGGTTATTAGCATGTGTCAAAATCACACTATAAAAATACTCATTATACATCTACTACTTTACTTGAGAACCAGACTTTTAAGTAATTGTTGCTAAAGTGTGAAAACTTATTGTAATGTCTGAAAGCTCACCATATGAACAGTATGTATTATAAGAATGAGGCCTTACAGCGTTTACAGGATTAGTTGTCTTCTGTAGCAGCTAATTTAGTGGTCTCCTAACAAATAGAGCGTTGTAGTTTCCACCCTGGTTACAGTTCCATTAGTTGCAGTCTGCTGTAGAGCTCTGCTCTAATTCCAGCTGAACACATGTGCTGAAAAATATTGGAGTCTCCACCACATGTAGTATTACATTACAGATTAAATGCATGACACCAATGAAAAGAAAGTTCATGAGAGTTCATGAAAGAAATGATTAACGGATGAATGTAAGAAATGTTTGTCATTTAATACGCTGACATTTAACAAGTCTATTAAGTCCAGCTGTGCAGGCAACAGCTGCTTACAGAATGAATTGCATTTGTCGGATTAAAAAACCTAATGAGTGATGGTGTTAAATTTTTCCATGATTTCTCTGCTGCAGCCTGAACTACCACCCACTGATGTGATGCAGCCTTTCAATTAAACGTCTAAGTGTAACACAGTACATAGATAATTGGTGTTTTAACAGAGGTGCAGCAGTGGGACACAGTAGTGGGTTATTTTCAGAAGTGACTGCTGGAATGTCAGACATTGTTTAATAAGAGCCATGCCCCAGCTCAGCAGTAGGTTTGGAGGAAGAGGGGAACAGCCCCAATTTTCCCCCCACGGCTGCTTCCCTTGAGGAAAGTGCATAAACACGCTTTCATTAGAGGATCTTACCCCTCAAGCCTCACCATCCTTTCTAATTAAGGTGAGGAATTTGACCACTGTGTAATAAAAAGACCTTGAACACTGAGAATGGATTCAGTGGCTACCTTTCAATTCTCAGCTACTTGGACGCCAAGTACTCTGTGCTTTCTCTGATGTGAACTCCTGAATTTATATAGACAAGTACACAGAGTTATGTACAGACACACACAAACACACACTCACATATGCACTTAAAAGCACTTTGCTCAACATTCATTTACTCACTTTTACATATTTACACACTCACAGTAGCAAGCAAAAACCCTTCATGGACAATGTGCCCTTTCACTTATACAATGTGAGAAACATCCCCGAGGGATAAAATGTACACAAAATTCCACATAGCAACAGTTTATATAATTTTAAAAACACAAACCCAGAATATGAGATGAGGGCAGGAATCTAGCAGCAGTTCTGCTACTGTATCCTCACCACGTCCCTGACTTTCCCTCAATAGGCCTCTGTTCTGTGCTGTGCATCCCTAATAGTGCTCTTAGTTGTCCAAACACTCTTTTACAAGGCCGTCTAATGTTACACTTCTAATGCTTTTCTAATGGCCTCTTGTATTTAATCCATGAAATCAGTGGAAAACATCTTGGGAGATTCTGTTACAGGATTTGCATGAAAGATTTGCCAGCAAAAACAGATTGTCACGTTTATAAAAGACGATGCTTTGAAAGTGCACGTGAGAGCGTTTATTCAGTTAGGTATAATTACTTTTTTTGGGTGGAGAAACTGGGCTTCGGAGCTGTTATTTTCACTACAGATCTCATTATGTCAAAATGGTTTTACATTAAATGATAATTATATGGGAGAGGTTGTTGACATATTTTCCTTCTTGTTTCAGCTCAGGGCTGTCAGTGGTGATTGTGTGGTTGTTCTGTCTCTTCCAGCTCTGCGAAGCCGATCGGGGAGATCTATCATTAATGGGAACTGGGCTATTGACCGACCAGGGAAGTATGAGGGTGGAGGGACCATGTTTACCTACCGGCGACCCAATGAAATCAGTAGCACAGCTGGGGAATCCTTTCTTGCTGAAGGACCCACAAATGAGATTTTGGATGTTTATGTGAGTAAAAAATAAGCTTGGGCTTTAACATGCTTACAGTCGTCTTTTTTCATACTGAAGAGCTTCAATTTGACCTGAGAATACAAATATTACATGTTAGAAGGGCAGCTATGTGAGGGTGGAAAGTAATATTTTAGGATAGTTGACTGAGTTTCATCTACTTTCCCTCAGATGATCTTCCAGCAGCCAAACCCTGGTGTTCACTATGAGTACATTCTGCCCTCTGAGGAACCAGTTGGCCCTCAGCAACCAAACCACAGACCAGAAGGTAAATAAAACCCACTTTCTACCCACCTAGCATTTATTACCACAGTTTTGACTGATTGCTTCATACATGTGATAGAGAAACACAAAAAAACAAGCATTTATCCGTCTTTATGTATCTAATTTCAACTTAACCCCCCCATTCAACAGTGACTCTAATCTATTGTGACATCTCTTTGTGTGTCTGTACGCTGTGTCCACGTCTTAGGGAATGCTGTGAATGGGCAGGGTGGATACGACCCTCACAGCAACACTCAGCAGGAAAACTTCAACCCAGCAGATGGAGGGAGGTATCCTGCTCGTCTCCCTGACAACCAGGTACCCGTCATACAGCCGCCCAGACGTGAGAGAGAGTACAACTGGAAACTGACTGGTACTACAGAGTGCAGTGCGTCCTGTGGTAAAGGTTAGACAACGCAGTTTGTGTTAAGTATTTATGTTTTTGGTTTTTAGTAACAGAGGGGCTTACAATTTAGTGAAAATGCTTGAATTTTTACCAATCGAACGTTAGAAGCAAACACAAGTGCTTGCCATCTAAGTCTACAATGTTTTATGTAAATTCCTTTTGAGATGAGTGTAGCTGGTCAATTTACCAGTTGTCTAAAATATGGTGTCTTCTTTCAGGTTCCTTTTAATGTTATTCTTCCACTGACTGATTGGCCAGTTTACATATGAACTGCAAAATCTCAAAAAATATGCAGCCAACTCTGTCTAAAAGAAAAAAATATACCTAGTTACTACACAAAAAGCAGTTCTTTTGTACAAAAATAAGCTCTGCGAAAAACAAACTTTTTGTTGCTGACAGACAGTGCTTCCAAAATTCACTTGGATGAAGACAGTTCTTCTTTTGATTGCATTAGTGTGCAAAAAATACTGTTTACATAACTGTTAATTAAACTGAAAATCACCCCAGATGCTTAAAGTGCCACTTGCAATTTTTTTCAAATCAAATATCTGCTTCTCAGGTTTCAGATATTCTGTCTTCCACTGCGTCCACCGGCTGAGCCTCGTCCAGGTATCAGACGCTTTATGTGACAGCAGCAGCCGACCAACTCCTCAGGAAGAAGCCTGCAACCTGCAGCCCTGCCCAGCATTGTGAGAGATCACTTCTGTTCTCACTGTTGTATAATTACTGATTACTGCTAAATTTAAAAAGACTCTGGTCAAAATGCAAGTTGATCTAATAGTAGGTGGACAGCTGTTATGCAATGATGGCAGCACACTGTCTGCAATTACAGTAACAAAGGTTGATTGGTTCAATAATTGCTAAAATCAGCAATTCAGTATCTAGACAATTACGCTGCCACTGAGACGTAATGAAGAAAAGTGCTTTCTTATATTACACACATTTTAATATCACTTGTGCCAAATGATGACATGTGCCCTCACCGATTTTAAAAGCAGCACTAAAGCTGATTTCACAGTGCTGGGTGAGTGTAATCCCAAAAATATGTCATATTACAACCAGTGTGTCTTTAATATTTGTTGTCATCTGTTTTATGTTTATTTCGTTTCAAGTTATTATATTAATATAAAAACGCTCAACCCATTATTACTCAAAATTCTTGTTTTCAAATGTAGAAATCAAAGTGCTGCAGATGGAACCAAATCTGTTACATCCTCTCAACATTTTATTCTCACAGAGAGTCAAAAGACATCTCCAAAAATCACAAAAAATACAACAAAATTAACACAGCATTCTTGACACTAAGCTCTTTTGATTTTCACTTGAGCAGCTGGGATATTGGAGAGTGGTCAGAATGCAGTAAGACCTGTGGCCTGGGCATGCAGCACCGACAGGTCCTGTGCCGCCAGGTTTACGCCAACCGCACCCTCAATGTCCACATGAGCCGCTGTCGACACCTGGAGCGACCCGAAACTGCCAGTACCTGCCAGCTGAAGATCTGCAGTGAGTGGCAGATCCGCTCCGAGTGGACCGCTGTGAGTGACAGCAGTCAATGAGACTGAATCCCCATGTGCTTAATGACATCTGTCTGGAGAGTTATGGTTCAGCATATGACAACATGAAGCTAAACTAATTGGTGAAGATGCTGTGTATGTTTACCAAGTATGTCCCTGAGATCAATATCAAATAGTTTATTTTTGTTAGCAATTTCTGATGTACATGGTGGAGGATCCTTTTACCTCCCTTTATTTTGTCTCAGCCTGTATTTCAAGTTATTGTAGCAGTATTACCAGCAGTGCAGTATTAACCATGTAGTCCATGTCTCCTTAGTGCTCGGTGCCATGCGGGCTGGGTCAAAGGTCACGAGAGGTACGCTGTGTCAGCAACGTGGGCGACTTTGTTCCAGATGAGGAGTGCAACATGAATCTGCGGCCCGTCGATGCAGAGAACTGCGACATGGGAGCCTGTGCCAAGAGCTGGTTCTACACCGAGTGGGGCAACAGGGTGGGTGTCAGAGTCAGCGGGAGACACAGTACCTTTCATTCATTTCTGACAACAGTGGTAGTCATTGTGTACAGGAGGTCTGTCTTCATCAGTCTAATAGGTATTCTTGATAACCATATAACACATAGACCCTTCAATGTAGATTTTGACAGCTAAAAACACTGTAAAGATCCAACAAAAAATGTGATGCCCTTAATGTTGAATGATAAAGGAAAAGTATGACAAAAGGAAATTACAAACTAAAAGACAGATTATTGATTTTTGAAGATAGTGATGATAAGAATGAGAAAACATTAAAGGTAATGTATACAGGGATGCAAAACAGAGAGGGTTTTTCCAGCTAACATCCGATGACTGTAGTATCAGTAGGGCAGTTCAGAGTGGAATGAGCAGCAAATTTCTTCAGGGACAAACAGGACTGGTCAGATGTTTTTGTTTTGCAGTGATGAAACCACTTCACTGTACAACATTACAACACTGGAACTTAAAGAAGGACATGAATGACACTGATATCACCAGATCTACTTCAGACTTGAAGCATATGTGCTGCAATATCAGCTAAGATATAGAGTATTCAAAAGTATGTGTTCCCTAAATGAAACTCATAGAGACTTTACATACATTTTACATGTGTGTTTTCTGTTTAATGGATTTATGGCCCATTCTTTAGTATTTTGTAAAAACCAGAAAACAATCAGTAGAATTTGGTTTGGGTTTCTGAAAAGAAAATGCATGTTTTGCTTGTGAAGTTGCTGATTGGTGAACAGCCTGAATTGTAACACAAGTTTTTACTCCACAGTGTTCTGCTGAATGTGGGATGGGTGTACGAAGCCGGGGTGTGCTCTGCCTGACCAACCACATCAGCAGCCTCCCTCTGGAGGGATGCGGCAGCGAGCGGCCTGCAGAGTCTCAGGTCTGCAACAACGGCCCCTGTGAGAATCGCATCGAGTGGTTCACAGGCCCCTGGAGCCAGGTATGAGAGCGACAGGATGTTACACTGGGCTTAAGGGGAACTTGTCTGATACATGGGATTTTGCAGTGGCTTTATAATGACATGTCTCATGTTCTTTTTTTCTGTCTCCATTTCATGATGTGTAATTGAATCCATATGGTCTGTGCTGCTCCTTTTGTGAACCAGTGCTCTTCAGAGTGCGGTGCTGGCAGCCAGCAGAGGTCAGTGGTGTGTTTGATCAAGTCAGATGAAGGATTCACTGTCATGCCACCGTATGAGTGCTCTTCCCTGGACCGGCCTCTCAGCCAGCAGAGCTGCAACCTCAAGGCCTGTGGAGCAAAGTGGTACCACACTGACTGGAGTGCTGTGAGTAAGACAGTACACCTTCTCTGCTGTCACTGTTTAGTTTACTCCCAGTGGCTGATAATCCATGCAGCTCTTGTTAAAGCAGTCTCTCAAAATCCCTTGTAAATGTGGGTTTGAATTGTGCTTTTACTGTTATCCTGGTATACACCGACACAGAAAGTAGTTCTGATTAGGTGAACTATGCACAGAACAATTACAAGTAAGCTCATTTATACAGGAGGCCTTTGATTAGTCAGAACAAGACGTAGAGCCAAGGATAGTTTAGATCTCCTTAAAGATGTCAATTAGCTACTAATGCTGTGGTTGTATTTGTTTTGTACTTAACCTGCTTTGCACTCTGGTACTCACATCTCAGAAAAAAAATATCAAACGCTCATTTCAAAAGTCAAAGTTAATAAATAACACAAAACTCTGAGAGAATTCTGGTTTATTTCAACCGGGTGCATTTTACATTAATGTGGCTACTGAGGCTCCAGGTGCCGTCCTAGGTTTGCACTCTTCACCTTCGTTGATTTAGGGAAATGAGGGGTAAAATTAGTGTGAGCTTCTGTAGCTTTCGAAAGAAAAAGGATTTTTACAGGAATCATTTTAAATGTTTGTTTTCCATCTGATCAGAACACAAAAATTAGCTGCCTGGAATGGACATTTCGCCAAATGTATCAGGGTTCCAACGTGTTCACCTGTGAGCGCCGGTTTGCTTACAAATGTGGGACTGACTTTCTCTGTGAAGGTTGGAGGCAGAAAGACAACAGGACATCCTGAAAGTCAACATCAGGAAACTGGTGGTGGCCCTGATGCATGAGCACAAAAACTGTTGCAGCAAAGAGTAGAACCTGGTGAAACCAGACTGGCAAAATCTCTGTATGTCCATGGATGAGATTATTCCCAGCTTTGGAACTGTGACTAATGAATTTGTAAGTCTGATAAACATTGTTGTCCTGGAGATGGTGTTTAATCTCTCTAAAATCAACTTGTAGAAAAGACCAAGAGCAGGCAGACCAAACACTCAGTTCTCCATGTAGTAAATAAAAAAGATAGATTTAGGAAAATTTCTGTTCCAAGCGACTAATTTATGTATTTACTTTCATTCAGACAGAAAACAAACATTTAAAAAGATTCACGTAAAAATCAGTTTATTTTGGAAAGCTACAGGGAGCTCATGACAATTGCCTCATGCTAAACAGTTTTACATAAACTCAACAGATTCAGAGAGTGCAAAGTTACAATGACACTTCTAACTGTAATGCAGAATTGTCATCTACACTTTGGTAGATCAGATTTAACTGACAGTGATTAAACAAGCAGCCATCATGAAAGTTTGATTCTAAACTCCATGCCATGAAATATGTGGCATCGCCTTTCTCCTTGTGTTTATTTTGGATTCCATCTCCACAAGTAAAAAGCTAATTGAGAAAATCTGCTTTCAAGTCCTTTAAAGGCTCTGGTCATAACAATAAGAGTGTTTGCAGCAGTAGACCAGCTTTAGTGTGGAGTCTTGTTAACGTGAGACTGACTGCTGCCACTGACTTCTGTCCATCCAGTGTTCAAAAACATGTGAGGGAGGTTTCCGAGTTCGGGAGGTCCGCTGCCTGTCTGACGACATGCAGTCCAGTGAAGGCTGCGACGAGCAGCTGAGACCAGCAGGCAAGGAGAGTTGCAACCCGGAGCCCTGCATACCTCACATAGGTCTGTCAGCTTTTATCGTGTCGTCTGGAATATTACTGTCCTGCATGAATGTTTCCTGATGATTTTAGCATCCTTACAAACACAAGGTCATTATAGTGGCTGGAATGTCCTGCCCATTTCTCTGCAACACTTTGTCTTGTGTTCCTATCCAGTTCTCTTGTATTAATAAAGTATTAAACTGTTAATTAAAGTGTCATATAGTATTAGCTGGAACCTCATAATACCAGATGTACCCTTGTTTTTGTTTCAGATGAGAACTGCAAAGACAAATACTTCAACTGCAACGTGGTGGTTCAGGCTCGCCTCTGTGTGTATGATTACTACAAGACAACGTGTTGCGCCTCATGTTCGAAAGTGGCCCACAAACAGCCGATTCATCGGCGCCGCAGCTAGCACTCTCTACCAGGGTCCCTCAGGTCCACGCTGGGCCAGACTCAATACCCGCTGGAGGCACTCTGGTCCTGGGTCAGCTGGGAGGAACAGACTGGCTGGACCTTGCCTAAAATGGACACTTGTTTTGTTTGCCAAGAATGGAAATTAAAGAAGGAACATTTTTTGTTGGTTCATTCGGAGGGGACTGTTGGGAGGAAAGAATACCTAAGAATAGTGGGTGACGGGAGTCCAGTCCCAGGATAAACAGAACCCTGCTGGGATGAGTGAGATCAGCAGCAAACTGTGGAATCCAAAACGCTTTTTGGATTTAAACCTCGTCTAATTTAAAGAATTCATCTTCTTTGGAACCATTTGCATCAATGTTTTTACCAATAATGGCTCTTATGGATTACTTATGAAGAGGAGACACCTGCCAACACTTTACTGTGGACTATATATAGAAAATATACTGTATGTTCTAATATGGTTCTTTACAATACTCCGATTTATGCCATGATGTCAAATAAACGTGATGCTGTCACCTATAATCATCTGTTCCACATCCACTGTTGACCAAAGATATGTAACCTCATCAAACGGCAGACTAACACCTTTTTCCTCAGAAACATATACTGTGTGTCAACGCTTCATGGTGCTGATAATCACAGACACAGTGTGAATTCACAGAAATCTCAGAATAGGAATTCTTGGTGTCCCTGATGAGGTCCGTCTGGCAAACCACCTTCTTTCCTTCCCACATAGTCATGAGGTGTAAAAGCAGCCCATGTAATATGTATGTATATATGTATGTATGACACACAGAATGATAAAGGCTGTTTCTAGGGTTTCTCAGACAGCCCCTCCCCCCAGCAACTGAAGAGAAAAAGGCTCGCTTTTTATTTATTTGTGTGGCTCCCCAGGGAGGACGCTGGTTTATCGGCCATCGGTGGCCCCTTCTTGGCTGTGGGGATAAAACCTTTGCTGCCTCTTAAGCCAATCACAGCCTCTGAACTGGATGTAGGCATTCCACAGCCTGCTGGATGGTAGAAGCAGATGGTCAGAAACCCTGATGCATTTTGAAGAGTTGAACAAACTGTATATATTTTTTTCTGTGGGATATGGTCATTCCACAATTGTACAATTCCTGAAATATATTGAAATACCCGTAAAATGTTATTATTTTTTGACTGTAAAGAATAATCGTTACAGTATTTTGCAGCTCTTGATTTGGTGTGGTATACATGAGGTTTACATTCACAGTAAATCCTTGTTTACGACCCGTTTTCTGCCATAATGCCGCTGTTTTCAATTCCATGCAAAACTGCACACAGTACCTCTCAATTGTTCAGCTCCTGTTGTAATATAGCTTTCATTAATTCCCTCCAAGGACTATAAGTGTACCTCTGATCCATCAGTACTGTATATGTATCAATGTTTAAGTTCCCAGTGACTCTGGTATGTAATTAATTCAATGTCTAAGAGCAATAATGAAGAGTGGAACTCAGACTGCAGCGTTCTTTGGGATTCAATATATGACTGCAATTATTAAAGCATCTGTATTTGCTATATTTTAGATTTCAGGTGTTGAGCAGTTGATTTTCATGAGGAGTGTTCTTGAGATTTTCTGAAATAAACAAAATTACTAATTATCTGTACACTTTACAGCAGGCTTTTCTTTTTTAAATCTTAAATTGCTTCAGTTTTTAAACAGATAGACAGATAAACTCATCTCTTTCATACTAAATATAATGTAAATGCTAATGCACAAAAAACTACAACATATATAAACAAATGAAAACCTGTTACACTGATTTTTTTTTTTTTGAAATGTAGGAGTTTTGTTTAGAGGAGGTAACTTTTAAAAAATACGAATGAATTTAAAAGTTGGTGCTTCTGTGAGGGGTGCAGTTCTGTTTTTGATTGTACCTGTATTCTACATACCATCCAGTGTTGCTGTGATGTCATGTTTAATGCAAACCTACACACAGTAATGATGAAGTGGTCACACATGGTAAAATGAAAGCGACCAACTGATGTTTAAAAGCAAGTTCAATCAATATAAAATGGAAAGACACAGATACTCCAGTGTAAGATAAGTCTTGACTCACTGTCAGTGTTTGGTATTTCTTCTTGCACTCAAATACAAATGAACCTGTCCATGCAGACTGACCTTTCAAAGCTGTGGAAGTGAGCCAGCCCTCGCTTGTTGAGGGCTGGCCAGGGTCCGGTCCAGCAGGTGGTTGATGAAGTGCTGGGCTCCACGGTGAGGCCCACCTGCTACTGCCCGTCCAGTCTTTTATCAGTCCAGGTTGGTTCATATCGCAGGGTGACAGCAGGGTTTATGGAAAGGAATGAAATCGTTTCTGTTTTCATTACTTTTAAGCAGTAAATAGTTTCAGTTGAATTAAGTTCTTCAAAGCTGACTAATGCCACACTTTCTCTCACTTCTTGCATTAAAGAATTTCATGGTTTAAACTTTGTCTAGCGATCAAGACTTTTGACCCACATTATAAGTCAAACACTGAAAAACTAATGCTTTGTATGACATTAAAACTTTGAAACATTTAATTAAAACACAAAATCCAAACTTACAGGGTGCTGACTAAGAATTTTAAATTTATTATCTAGCAAAAGCTCATGAAGAAAACTCAGTGTGTACTGAGATGTGACTGAAGAGATGTTAAGGCGTAAGCTGATGATATTTAACTGTGCCGTCTAATATACAGTATGTCTTATTGTAAGAGAGACCAGGCTGTAATATGGCTAATATGGTTGTTATTATATCCACTGAGTGAGCCCTGGTTCACACTGTGTTTCACATTCTGCCTTTTTCCACTGTTGAGCAGTTCCACTGGAGCCGCTGTGGTTTAATTGTTTTCTGTATTTAGTTGTCAGAAGCGTGTAACTGGACAAAATCTCTCACCACAGCATGAAAACATTTGTGTTCACAGCCCAGACGTTTCACCTTCCCCTCTCTCCTGCCCTCATCCTGAACCTGTTCCTGCAGCTTGGCCTCTTTTTGTTCCCCTCTCACTTCTGCACCAGCAGTCTCTGAGTTATTAATGGCACATCAATATTCTAGGAACAAGAGTGTGTTTCTGTCTTTAACTGTGTTCTGAGACTTTGACTGTTGCAGCTCTATCCACCGACCACTGACTGTGATATGAGAGATCTGAAAATGTAAGCCCATCTGCCATCCCTGCAGAAATTATGGTGAAGCTGTTTCATATTTGATACATGGCCTAAATTGTTGTGCAACCTTTGCATACAATGAGTTTCCACTGACAAGCCATGATGCAAGATAGTTGCAGACAAGTTAATAAGTAGAATATTCTTTATGAATAAGTCTTTATGTTTCTGAATTGAAGCTGTTTATTTACATCTGAATGACTGCATCTTTAGATTGTTATTGTAGAAGTGTTAGGCTAGATCTAAATATTGTTCCAATGATTGAAGGTTTTTTTCCCCCACTTCTGCAAACTATCAGTTTCCATCAACACCATAACAAAAGTGAGTGATTTGCCTAGGTGTGCTTGTTGGTATTTTTTAAGCCTGGACTGGAATGAGACCAGGTTTACATCTTATTTAAGAGTGACAGTTATAAAAAATGATTAGCAGGACTCAAGCATTTCTGATTAAACAATAAAACATATGTTTAACTGCACTATAAACTTCCGAAGACTGCTCAAAAGAAAATTCAATACAACAACATGTATTTCACTGCTTTGTTGGTAATATTTCAGTTGGGGCAGGTTTATTTCACGTACTGTTTACTGTTTAAAGGTCAATAGTGAGTCCTCACATGCTCATCTGAGGACAAGATGTTGACCTGGTTTGATGGCAGCGAGGACGCCTCTGCTCTGACATGCTGTTGGCAGGAGCAGGTGATGTCTGAGATGTAGCTTCAGTGCTGGTGGTGTGACAGAGTTTTCAAAGTGTTTTTCAATTGTTTACAGGGCAAAAAGAAAAACATAGACACAGATGGAAAAAATGATCATTTAGAAATTCTAGGAATATAAACTAACTTGTGTCTTCTGGTGACACTTGATTAAAGTGTGCAATGAATATTTCGGTCTGGAACAATTCTTTTAAACAAGGACTCACCCAGCGTCATTAGTACAAACCTCTTGACAACAGGCCCGGCTGGTGTCATCCAGCTGCACCACTGCAGCACCAACAGCTGCAGAGCTGGAGTTTAAGTCCAACTTGTGACATCTAAAAGCAAGAACAGTAACCCTTTAACTCTGCAGATGGAACGTCTCTCCATGCAAGGCATTTCTTCTTTTTTTTATAGCAGTTATATATATTTTGTATTTATAATTTTGTTAATGTTATAATTGCAGTATTTACAAAATCTTCCAAAGATCTTCAGCTCTTATTTCTATTTCGTAGTCACGTATTTCATTTCTGCTTATTTTCTTTAAGCAAAAAGGGAGACACAAGTAGAAAAACAAAATGTGAAACTGGAGCTGTAACAGCAATAGCTACACTTACATTTCTTTGCTGAGTGGAGAACTGGCCTCACAATGATCCCACAGCTCCCCTTTTTGGAGAATTAGTAGCCTGTTAAACATGACTTTATGAGTTCAAGACGAAGACACAAGTCGCTGCGTTCAAATATCACCCCTGTTGGTAAGTAATGACACAATGCATGTTTAAAAAGGGAGATGAGCAGGGGAAAACATGACTAACTAAGTATATCGCAACGTGATAAATAACATGAAACTTTGAAATTAATTAATGCATTTCAGTCCAGCATGAAAGGGATTCGCATCAAGGTTGTTTTACCTTGGGCTTTGATGAGAGTACCTCAACACAGTGCCTGTAATGATCAGGTCCCAACACTAATTTGAACAGAAAATAACCTGCAACCACTAATCCCCAGGAAGTGCTCATTACACATGGCCTTTAATACAAAAGGCCAGGACATGATTAGAAAGAGCGTCTCAAAATACTTCATCCATAATGATGCTGCGTGCTGACAGCTGAAAACCTTCTGTTCCACACATCAGGGGCTATGAGTGACACGTCTCTCTTTTGGTGTAACGGTGGTGCGAGGAGGGGGGGGAATAAAAAGCAAAATATCACAGTAAGAAAAAAGGAAACTAAACAATTTCAGCTCAGCAGAGATCAGAGAAAACAATTTACTGAAGGATTTTTCGTTGTCCTCTTCCTGACTCCGTTCTTTTGAAAAATTCCTTCAGCACTCAATCTTTGATCATCACACGGTCAAGCACATCAAACGCTGTTAAGTCTCTCGACAGCACTGCAAAGCTGTGTAGGATGACAAGCCCACGTTTCACGCTGCTTCAGTGCTGGACTGGTTCTGTTGGCAAAGTGCACCACTTACCTCTCATTCCTAATGCTCCTTTTCTCCAGGCCTCACATGATTCATGACCTACCAAGATAGAGAATATTAGGTTTTTGATTCTATTGTACATGACTAATAATACCATTCTGCTCATCCTACATTGATAACAGTGAAACACACAGCCATGGTCCTGCCATGACATTATATTTAAACAGGGAACACCGGTGCTGAAGAGTCTTTATTTCATTACTGAATGGGAACTTTTTGACTTAAAGATCTAATAAGTGCAGCTCTTGCCATCAATGCTTCACACGCGCTGTGTTATTCTCTCCGCACTGTACTGTTTTATCCTACAAAGGCTGCAGTGGCATCTGTTAATGGGTGCCCAGCTCTGAAATTGTTTTGATGTAGATGCTCTGCTGTGTTTTTCCAGATGGTAAGTGATCAAACAGTCCATTTGTTGGCTCTCCCTAATGAATTAAAGAGCTACCTTGAAGCAAGTGACATGCTGGAGGATGATACTCGACAATATGGCAACCCAAGTGTTGTTGTCATCAGTGGCTTATAACTGATGTGTAAAGAATCTGTAAACATTTTACGAGCCATTAATAAAGCGTGTAAAACCTTTAGAAATGGGGCCTTATCAGGAAGTGGAACCCTTTTCTTAAAGACTTATTTTACATAAAATATTCATGTAATTAAAGCTTTTGAATTATTCTCATAGCACTACATGTATCTTTAGTGATATTTATTTTCACCTCTACTACAATGTTATTCCTAATATTGCCATACGATGGCGCCAGAGTCAGTTTAAAACCTACATACTGTGTAGAGAGGTCTCTATGAGAGCGCAGTGCCTGAAAACACATGAATCTCTGTGCATATTACACCCTGCTGGTGAAGCTCCTCTAACACATAATAATAATAATAATAATAATAATAATAATAATAATAATAATAATAATAATAATAATAATAATGATAATAATAATAATAATGATGATAATAATAATAACAATAACAATAATAATAATAATAATTAAACCTCAGGAAAATTCAGCTTCTGCATTTAACCCACCACATTAAGTAATGTTATTGGGAGCAGGGGGCTGCTGCTCAGGGGCCCAACGGTGGCCGAACCACCAACCTTCTGACCGGCAGCTCAGGGCTTAACAAGTAGCAATGTGAAATCTGATGCAGGATGAGGTGCAAGTATGGCCCCCATATCATGTGCTCTCACATTAGTTCACAAAATTATATTTCAGTATAAACATTTTGAGAAACTTGAGGGCTACATGCAATTATTTCTTGCTGTTTCCCCCTTCTCTGAATTGATTTTTATTACTTCTTTTTTTTTTAGCTTGTTGGCTTTTCAAACAGTATAAACCTTCAGGAGCTGTGAGCAAAGCATTCATGACATGTTCAAATAATCAGTGAGAGACCCTCAAGCACTTGATGATTCATGGTTTTTTACTGCACTGCTCAGCAGAGTTCATATCTGAAAAACTGTGACTGTAGTGCAAATATAACATTTTAAGGTTACAGCTTATTGATCAAAGGTAATTGTGTTTACTGCTAACCTGTTAGCAACTGTATGAACGTAAATGACCTCCAAAGATCAAGGACAGCATCTTGATTCCTTTGCACAAGGTTTCCATTTAATAGGACATTCATTAGTGTCCTATTAAAGGCTCAAAAGTATTATATTGACTTTTTTTTCATGCCTAGAAACTGCTGCACTCTGGAGTTTTGAAGGTTAAGCGTTTGCATGTTAAGCAGAGCAGTAGTCAGAAACTGTGTGCAACAATACCTTTCAAATCTGAAAGTTTGGAAAAACAGTAACTTGCTGAAACATTCATGAGCGACAAATAATATTCTCTTTTAGATCCTTTTGTTGGCAGCAGTGCCTCCTGAGTGCTGAACACCAGCAACTGATTTCTTTGTCTGACAAGGTGGAATGATTTTAAATCACTTGTTATGACAAATACGTTTGGCTGAAAGTACCTTATAACTGAGTTTTACTTGTGTGGTTGACGAGATATCAGGGGAGTAAAAATGGATGCAGCGATGCCATCTATATAATCAAAAAAGACATAGTCCAACATGTCTCTGAGGTGATTTGGGAGGTGACATAAATCTTATGCTGTTGTTTGCATTTTTAAGATGAGAATTTTATTTGGACAGCGCTTCCTCTGCAATATCTGCACCAAAACCTGAAGAATTCTTCCTGGGTGGAGGAGGTGGAGAACATCACTGTCAACCCTTTCTCAGAGTTACAGCTGTGGTCTAGCCGGTGGTGACTGCTGGACGTGTGCACGGCTCTTTGAGGATTTCTCTCACTCACACTCACATGCCAGCAGCATAGCTTTCAGGCAGGTTAGGAACAAAAAGAATGGATTTCCCACAGTCCACATCAAGAGCTCCGTAGCAGCCAGGCTTAGTCCCTCCAGTCAAAGAAAGACTCCAGCACAACTGAAAGAATCAACCACAGCCTTCATAAGGGAGCATGTAATAACAGCTAAAAGAAAGCACAGAGTTAGAAAAATCTGGCCAGACTATTACACAAAAAGAACCTGGCACCACTTCAGGCCCTGTTATAGTTGCTTTTGGTTCTCACCAGGCAGGGCAGCAGAAAGCTTTAGGGCGTCACTGTCATACCAGTAGACGTCTCTAAAAGGACAGAAAAGTAGGTTCAGGGTGGAGTAGTGGCTGGAGACTTTATGTCTATATTATGATTGAGCACTATTAACAGTACAGAGAGTATATACAAAAGAATGAATGTAGCTACTGAAACGTCACCTGTTTGTTAATGGACTCTTGTTCTGCCGTTTTGCTAGTCTGGAATTTGGCTGTCATCATCTCACTCTTCAGTCAGTTCCACCATAATGTAAAAAAATGAACTTCAGTCTGTACTAAAGGAGACTTGAAACTAGTGATTGAGTCCATCAACTCAGCAGGAAAAAGAAAAACTCAGGTAACAAACAGACCTCTATATAATCTTTTTTGCCAGAGGAGTCGCCCCCTGCTGGTTGTCAGGGAGACTGTAGGTTTAGGTAATTTCTACGTTGGCTTCATACTTGCAGGATGCTTAAGGACACTTCCTCGGATCAAACCATTTGTTTCAGAATGTCATGCTTTTGAGCTTGACGGTGGCTCTGCTCAGTCTGAGCAAGCATGACACAGACAGTCCCTGAGATTACGAACCCCCAAACCTAAACCTATGCTCTGTAGGGGCAGATGAGCAGAGTCAACCTGTAATGAAACAGAATTTAATGAAATTAGCCTATTTGTTGTGACAAGCATGTCATATTTACTTTGAATTCATGCAAGCATGCATGACCTTCTTATCTGAATGCTTGGAATCGGCAGCATGCTCAGTGCACACAGATGAACATCTGGTGAGACACGATTATTGTGACTTGATGCAAAGGAAACATACTATGTGAGGTACAAGACTATTTGTGGTTCCAGGCATAATGCATTACCTTTAAATTCTCGCAAGTGCATGACCTTTACATCTGGACGCAGTGGATCAACAACATGCTAAATGCAAGCAGATGAACTTCTGGCAAGACACTGTTACAGTGACTTAATGCAAAGAAAATATATTATGTGAGATATGAGACTATGTGTGGCGTCAAGATGCTGAATGCACACAGATGAACAACCAGTCAGACTGACTGCAGCATATGGATTCTCTTTTCACTGAACTTTGAACTGATGCCACTGGGAAGGTGCAGAAGCATTATTAAGAAGCATTTGTATAGTTGGCTTTACCCAACTGAGCACCAGTACTTGCTATTTTAATTATTACAAAGGCTTGATCTGTGGTTGTGGAGGTGAAAGAAAGAAAGCACTAGACTTCCTATGAAACCTTTCCTCCCCGAGTCTTGATACAACCGTAAAGTTTTGTCATACACAGTGTTGTGAAAAGTATTTTGCTCCTTCCTGATGTCTTCTACTTTTGCATATTTCTCACACCTAAATGTTTCAGATCATCAAACTAATATTTATTTTATTATTTATTTATTGTTAGACAGAGATAGCCCACAAAACACAAAATGAAGTTTTTTAATTAAAGATTTTTAAAAGATTTATTGAAAACCTATACCACCCTGTCTCATCAGTCCACAGGATGTTATCCCAGAAGTCTTGGGGCTCATTTAGATGTGTATGTCATTTTTTTGTAATGCCAGATGAGCCTTTATATTCTTTTGCTCAGTAGTGTTTTGCACCTTGCAGCTCTCCCATGGATGCCATTTTTGCCCAGCGTCTTCCTGATTGTAGAATCATGTAAACAGACCTTAACTGAGGCTAGTGAGGTCTGCAGATCTTTTCATGTTCGTCTGGGTTCTTTTGTGACTCCTGGAATTAGATATCGACACACTCTTGGAGAAATGTTGTTGGTTGGTCCACTCCTGGGAAGGTTCACCACTGCTCCATGTTTCTCCATTTGTAGATAATGTCTCTCACTGTGGTTCTCTGGAGTCCCAGAGCCTCAGCAATGGCTTTGGAACACTTTCCATACTGATCAATGTCTGTGACTTTGTATCACATCAGTTCTTGAATCTCTTGAGGACGTGGCATCATGTGCTGCTTTTTGAGGCCCTTTAGCTGCTTCACAATACCAGACAGGTTCTATTTAGTGATATTTAGGTTCAACAAGCCTGGCAGTAACCACATGTGGATGGTGAAATAGTCAAAAGAATTAGATCATTTGGTAGACTGGCAGCTAAGGGAGCAATTACTTTTTCACATAGGCTAAGGTGGGCTGGACAGCATTTTTTCTCCAACAGATCAAACCATCATTTAAAACTGCATTTTGTGTTTTCTTGTGTTATCTTTGTCCCATCCATCCCTTATCTATACACTGCTTAATCCTCTGTAGGGTCGCGGGGGGACTGGAGCCTATCCCAGTTGACTTAGGGCGAAGGCAGGGGACATCCTGGACAGGTCGCCAGCCTATCACAGGACTACACATAGGGAGAAACAAGCACACTCTCATTCACACCGATGGACAATTTAGAATCATCACTTAACCTCAGCATGTTTTTGGACTGTGGGAGGAAGCTGGAGGAAGCCTGGTGAAAACCCACGCATGCACAGGGAGAACATGCAAAGTCCACACAAAAAAAAATCCAGGCGTCCTAAGTGGGGCGCGAACTGGGGATCTTCTAGCCGTGAAACGACGCTGCTAACCACCGAACCACCGTGTTATCTATGTCTTCCGTCAAAATTTGTTTGATGACCTGAAACATTTAAGTGTGACAAATATCCAAAAACGAAGATATCTGTATGCGGAATAAATGCTTTTCCACGGCACTGTAATTCGGGGTACTCAGACACCCAGTACCCAGTACCAGTTTTGTCTGAGGCTGGAGGTAAAGGGCCACACCAGCAGGGGCTGCTGGAGCTGCAGGAGTTCTCCGATTGCTCGGTGATGACATCCCACTTGTGGGCGGAGACAACGGACTTGAACCCGGAAGCTGTACGGCAAGTAACAGGAGCTGAAGAATTTAAATGGACACACAGGATTTCGGAGTGCGAATGTAGAGCAGGCTACATGGCGTTCAGAAGAGAAATGATGGACGCCTGGAGGAGACACAACGAGTTGAGATTTGGTACGAGGACTTTCAGAGCTGGAGCAGGATTTACATGGTTCGATCTCGAGTTTGCGCCGGTGGAATCGATGGGAGGGTCCTCGATTTTAAAATTAAAGGGATTTTTCCCGCGAAATGGCGCTCCAGTCCATGAAAGGGTATGGAGATGTCATTGTCAGTTGGGCCGCTTTGGAGTCAACGAGGAATACTACTTTGACATTGGATCAGCCCGCCCGGACAAGATCAGAGGCAGAAGGTAAGAACAGATCCCCAAACACTGAGTTTTGCATAGCAGTTGAATAGCTCCGTGACTGACACCCCTTGGCATGGGAGATCGGTGGTTCAAATCCCGGTCAGGACGCAGTTGTCTAGTGAAGACCCTTAGGCAAGGTCCTCAGTTAGATCCTTGCTTGTGCTGTATCACTGACTCTCACTAAATGAAATTGTAGATTGTGTAACCTACATGAAAGATCTCTAAAGAGCAGTTAAACGGCACCAGTGGTTTACAGATCTGTAGAGTGGGGTGGAGCAGGCAGAGTGGATTTTCAGAGAGAAGAGCGCTTTAAGTGGGTGAGCTGGACTGAGGTAGTGGAGGATCGGACAGAACAGGGCCTTGTAACTAACTGACTCCTCATCTGTCTGAACTAATGCGAGGCTCCATGACAGAAAGCTTGCTAAAAGGCTACTAGATGTAGCGGGACGTATTGGTATTTGTGATATCCTGAATTTGACATATTTGTTTTAAAATATATTTTTACATATATTTTTCTATCAGTTCATTAAGAAAGTGAAAACATAATACATTCTAGACTCATTATAAGTAAAATGTTCAACACATTTTTCTGTTTTAGTTTTCGGCATTTAAATGGAATTCACCAAAAAAATTAAAAACAAAAACCATATTAGAATATTTAATTTTCAGTGTGAGCACATTACTGTGCATGCAGCATTCCAAATGTTGAGCCACTTCTGAACCAGAGATGTCAGGAGGTCTTACCTGAGGAGAAACAGAACTGGACTGTTGCTCTGGTGGTCCAAGGTTCTCTTTTTAGATGACAGTAAATTTTGCATTCTATTTAGAAATCAAGGTCCTAGAGTCTGGAAGAAGAGTGGAGGCACACAGAAAGCAAGCTGTTTGAAGATGTTTGCTTCTGCTGAGAAGCTTTAAAAAGAAGCCAGTTTCCTGCAGCACCTGCCCACAGAGCCAAAACTACTACCAAATGGTTTTCTGACCATGATACTGCAGTGCTTGATTGTGCAGCCAAGTCACCTCTGAACCCCACAGAACTCCATATTATGTATTATCAAGAAGTAACAATAGCTCAGCAGTGCCACAGGCTGACAGCCTCCATGCCACAATGCCTGATGCAGTGATTTGTGGTAAAGGAGCCCCAACCAAGAACTGAGTGTATAAATTAACATTCTTTTTTGAAGTTGGGCATTCCTGTATTGTAAATTCTTTTTTTAATGCTCTTAAGTAATATTTTAATAAACTGAGATATTTCATCTCTGATTTTCATGAGCTTTAAACAAAAAAGGCTTGATGTGCAATAACTAGACTATATGAAAATTTACCTTTTTAAATTTAATTGTCATTTAAAAATATATATATATTGTGAGCTGCACCTGTAGATGTATTGTGGCTGAATAGTTTTCTGGTATACTATATGGTAGGGTAGTATGGATATTGGAATGCACCCACAGTCTATGGTCTTTAGTATGTTTTCACTTCAATTCTGTGATAAAACTGAAGCCATATTCCCAAAAACTATAACTAAATTTGCTTATTTTTTTCCAGAAGTTAGTGAGAATATTTTAGCTGTTTAGCCCCATTCACTCATGTTCATAGAAGACTGTCTCGTGAGCACCCTCCTGTGAATTGCAGCCAATTTGGTTCCAATAACATTGATAGAAAGTGAACAGCATCTGACTCTAACACGTCAACAACAAACAAAATGGCCGATACAGCAACAGGCACAGTGGGGATTAATTAGAGAGTGTGCGTGGTGATCTCTGCCTCGTGATGAAGGAAAGAAGAGTGAACTTCGATGTAGTGATGTGAGTCAGATAAACCTTCTGCCTGTCTGCCTTGGGAGTTTTTGTCTCTTCGCTGGTTGGTTTATTTCCTGCTGGGTACAGAGTCTCCCCATTTTCTGTTGATATCACGGAGATGATATGGAAGCCTGCTCTCCTTAACTACTAAGATGGCTTCTTCCATCCTCCTTTTCTTAAAGCTCTTTGCCAGGAATTTTAACATAGCTTCCATTTAAAAAAAAATCACTACAAGAGCTTTTATTATTCCTGATGAACATGCATTTCTCACTGGTTCATACCCTCCACAGGTTCAGCAGCACTGCAATCTTGCTCTGCAGTTTCTCCTTCTCTGAGTTGGTATTTTATTGGAAACAATGAGGAGTTTCCCATTTTATGTGTTTGGGTCCACAGAGAACAAGAACTGTGCCAGACAGGAGACTGAGTCTTGCTGTGAATGTGAATGAGGAGCTGATGAGAGGATTTGATCATCTTATTTAGGGCCTTATGTGAATGTGTTGGACTGGACTGTTTGTAAATTTATTGGCAATGTGTAGGTGTTATTTTTTTTAATGATAACCTGCTCTGTCAGCCACCAGGTATTGTTTATCAGTTGCAATGAATATTCTTACCTAGTATGAAGGCATCCATTCAAACTTAGTTAGTTGTTGGAGGAAAATGGTGACTTGGGAACTGATGCTTGGCACTTCCTGTCCTGCAGCTTGTGTCAGGTTTGGCTGTGCATCAGGTACATAAATCATCATAAAATGTCTTCTAACAAAAAAAAAAAAAATGCAGCCATCGATACATCTAAAGACAAGCACAATTTAGATGAGAATATTGTCATCCTAACATCAGCTATATGGTTCTTGCCGTCATATTCAGATGCTCAGTCTCTTTGTTCCCCTTAAGTCTTTGGCTTTAGGAAAAGGTCAAATCCTCCTGCCATTGTAAGGAGAGCTTTGCTGAGGTGTGTGGCTGCATCGATACCTGAGCGTATGGAAGTGTGTGCAGAGGCCTCTTTAAGTGAAAAGAAAAGGTCACAGCTTTACAGTCTCCCATAAGGTGGGGACAGGCCACTAATTTATGGTGTGCTTCTGGTAGCATAAATCAAGCTCATAAATTCATTTACATCTGTCATCTCAATAGCTTGAGGTCCTGATCTGAAGGCAGGTGACGGAGTGTGTCTTCTTGCCTCCAAGGATTCTGCTGCTTCTCTCTTTGGAAGAGCTGTCAGTTGCCAATTAATCCAGCCATAACTGCCCACTTCAGATCTTCCTGTTTTAATGGCAGCACCGGCACTGTTTTAGTAGGAGGACATTTTCCTAGACTGTTGGATACTGTAACTGACATGTTTAACTCTGAGTGTGGACAAATAAAAACAGCTTAACTGCTCACCATTTGAAGTCTCTTTTCAATGTACCGGGATGCTAAGAGGCAATATTTCTGGCCACTTCTGCATCAGCAGCTCTGTTAAGGTTAAAGCAGTGTGCTCTCATTGCATTCACACCAGCGCAAAATCCTCATTCTCCTGTCTTCAGGTTGAGCAAAATCACCTCTTGCCATTACTTGTGGGAGTCAGACTGACATCCTCTCCCATGAAGCCTGAAACCTGAGTGGCTGTCGCAAGGTTGGCGGTTCGATCTCCGGCCCCTCCGCTTGCCGAAGTGTCCTTGAGCAAGACACTGAACCCCAAGTTGCTCCCAGTGGCAGCCTAGTGTCTTGCATGGCATCTCTGTCACCACTGGTGTGTGAATGGGTGAATGCAAAACACATCGTAAAGCACCTTGAGAACCACTAAGGTAGAAAAAGACGCTATATAAGTGCAGAATTTGATGATGCAAGCATAGAGGGCGCATGCTTTTAAGATTTATGAGGTAGTTTGAATAATTTGACTCCACTTGGTCATCTAATAAAACAAAAAGCTTATCTCTGTGTTTACTGTGAACACATGGGTTATTCATACAGTAGTATACATGCAAGGTCAAAAAAATCATACCCCTGCCCATTAAATTTAGAATTTGAACGTACATCTATGTATTACCAAAAAAAAGCCATGTCCACAATAGTTCTCTTAAGAGAAGGCGTATGCTCACCTTGTTGAAAGCGACCTTAAGATTTGGAAAGGGTTAATGTCATGTGGTTTAAGATACTGGGGATGTTGTGTTTGGTGTCTCTCTGGTGTTCTGCAAGTCTGTAAATGTCCTTGCTGTCTGTTCTTACAGTTCAGGTAATGCTGTCTTAATTGCACATCATTGGCTTTCATCATCTGTATCTGCAGTGGATCCAAGAAGAAAAGGGACATTGAATGATGCAGTGAGGAAATGATATTTATTCATTTTTTATTGTTCAGTCATATCCAGTGTTTTGTAAAAAGAAAACAATTGTGAGTGCAGAGGGGTCTGTGCCGAGTCTTGTGGACTTGAGAATTTGCCGAAATTTACATCACACAGACCCTATAATGCACCTATGTATATTTGAGTAGAAAAAAAGTATAAGCGGCCCTGTATCAGCAGGTGTCTGCAGCTGTCCACAGCTGTCTGTGTGCACATCTGCAACAGAGTACAGTCACGCCTCATTTCCACATAGTTTATTTCGGTCTCCATAAATCAATATAATATATGTGCTGTTCCCCCCGGTGTCCAACGCAAGGAAATGCATTTAACTGTTGATGACTGGAAACTAAAGTGCATCCACAGAGAGAGGCTAATCAGGGGTTTTTACTGACCAGTTTTATGGAATATGTGCATGAAGAATTACTGCCACTAAAACAGGACCAACAGGAGGTTATCCTGCCACATGTGTAGCCAGATTTATGAAATATTCCAATACAGAAGGTCTTCACCTCTACAGTATTTGTGTCCTCAGAATGTTATACAGCTAGCATGTTTTGAACTAAGTAGACAAGTTCTTTTTAACTGTAAATTTACAGGATTTAATGGTCAAACAACTGAACACCTGGTTAGCCTTTTTTTTATTTTTCATTTTTTCAAACGTCAAGCACACTCTCCATGATCCCCCATGTTGGAGATGCATGGAGGTTCCCACAGGATGGAAGGAGTTCCAGCTGATTTGCATGGGAACACACAGCTATGCAATAAAAATCCACTGATGGCTACAACTATGTGTCTGTAGTGTCTGTTTGGTTCTGTAGAAAGCCTACAGATTGTCTTAACCACAAGAAAGTCTGTGATGATCTTGCCCTTCTAGCTTTAGTTTAGTATCTTAGTACGGAGAAGAAATCCCATCAGTTAGTCTGTGTAGTCCAACAAGTGGGTGGCTTCAAAGAGCGAAGGACGTTTCTTTCCATGTCTCTGAATACATTTTCTTTATTGTTCTGAGTGATATGCTCAGTGTAATATGTTTCAGACATGGATTTATAATGGACACGGTTTCTTTGATGTTTGTGAAAGTCATTCAGTGACTACAAACTACAACCACAACAGTGGTCTGGTTTGCATTTTTTCTTTGACCTCTGTATTTTGGACGTGCATTAAGCATGTTGTTGTCTGACATTCTTCACTCAGTTTTCCACTTGCATTTTAAAGTAGGTGAAGCCTCAACCCACTGCATTTGTGCTACATTGATACAAGAACTAATCAGGGTTCCTCTTAGTGAGCAGGTCTGGAGTGTGTTTCAACTTGTTTCTGCTTGGTCTGACGATATGTCAGTACAGACAAGCTTTCTTTGCATGAACTGACTGGACAAAACCTAAGACCCGATTCAGATTTAATGGCCATCCCAACCCTTTCAAGCTCCATTGAGGCCTGTATAAGAGCTACCACCTCTGTCTGGTGGGATGTAAGGAAAACCTCGAGTGTTTTGCAAATCAAAGTACAGTACTGCACTTTTTATTTTCAAAAACACTTACGGTGGAGATCAAGACTTATTCTTTCTTTAAGCACAGGCTTCCTGAATGATTAAACAGCGCCATCAGCCCATTGACTGTGCGATGTGGCTGAAAGTGGTACTGTGGTACGATATGATAGCACCAGTTGATTAGTAGAATGAAATTGTACATAATGTGGCAATAGAGGCCATGGCTGAAGTGACAAATAAAAAGAAATGATACTCTGTTGATATCATTGGAGAGATTGTTAAGGCCTGGTTGTGACTGCCTTGTAGCACTAATTTGTAGGTTCATCACGAAGCTGGAATTTGAGTGGATGATTATTTGTCATCCAAATAACTATTGATGAGTGAGGCTGAATGATGAAACAGCGCCATCAGCCTATTGACTGTGCGATGTGGCTGAAAGTGGTACTGCACGACGCTAACTGGACGGTTCCGTTCCAGGTGAGGAGACGTGATGTTGAAACATAACAAGAGATGAAACGCTGCGATGATTGACGTTTCCAGCCAAGGAAAGCCGGAAGCAGCGCTCCAACTAGGTGTGTGGCTCGGACAAATAAATAAATGCAAGTTATCCCACAGCCCACCTGAGCAAGCAGTCCACAAGTGACAAAAGTCCACATTTGATGGACACTTGATGACAATTGTCAAGAAATGCGTTGAACGTAGCGGCACCGTTACCCATGATTCCACGGGGCAGCCTCGGCAGCATCCAAGCTAAGAGGCTAATTTGAAAAGCCAAGCAGCTGGAAGAGTGAAAAGACTATGTGGCAACAGGGCATGACAGGGACACTTGATCAGAGCCGGAAATGTGCAGGAACAATGTGGGAAGACCATGAGTGAGACGGAGCCCACACAGGAGCCCTTTAAATAGCAGCCGACTGCCTCGGAACGTTTGCAGCACGTAGAGGTACCATGATGGCACAGACTCACAAGGAGCTGCACGTTCCTATACGACGGCCCTCAATGACAACAGGAGTTAGGCACACCTCAGAGCCCCAGTGCTTGATGACAGGAAGTGCAAGTTTCACCTTCCTCATTGATTGCTGTCAGGAAGCAAGCCTTAGAGTCTCCTCAGGACTCACGTCGCTGCATTTTTCTTTCTCCGACATTTAATCACCTTTATTTACACAACTCACTTTTACAAACATAGCTTGTTTATCACACGTCGGTCAGTCAATAAAAAGTTTTGCTGTGCAAAAGAAGGCATCAACATTTATATATTATATATATATATATATTAGTGCTGTCAATCGATTAAAATTTTTAATCGCGATTAATCGCATGAATGTCATAGTTAACTCGCGATTAATCGCAAATTAATCGCACATTTTTTATCTATTCTAAATGTCCCTTGAATTATCATTTTATACGAGGAGGAGGCGGAGAATTCGCGTCAGCTGTGTTTAGTCATCAAGTGGTATTACAGACTAGATATGCTACGATGAGAACTCAGTTCATACTGACAACATACACATAACTCTGGTCTTGTCAATCGTCATGTTCACCCCAGGCCGCCGTCACCTGGCGGAGCATCTGCATCAGCGGCACGCGGTTCGGCACGCGGAAAAGGAGCCGACAGAAAGGCGAGCGAGAATATTGCTGCTGTACCACCACCAGCAGGAGATCCTGTCTGACTCCGACGGCGAACACCTCGCCCTCGACCTCGCCAACCATGCCCCCGCCCCACGCACCCCCGCCCGCGTTAATCTCGCGATAAAAAAATTGACGCCGTTAAAATTGATTTGCGTTAACGCGTTAATAACGCGATATTTTTGACAGCACTAATATATATATATATATATATATGTAACATAAGACAAATCAATCATAAAAACAAACAAGGGACAGTCAGCTTGAAGTAAAAGCGGCTTTGTTTAGGAGTGTTCATATGGAATAAAGCAAACAGAATGGACTAAGGAAGTAATAAATATTAGTAATTATAATTCTTCTTTAAACAAATTCTCAAGTATTCATTTGGATTTGTTGCTTTTTTGTTTCAATAGGTGTTAATGTTGTTGTTTTTTTTAAATTAATTTTGGAGACCTATGTAATTAGGGGAGATTTTGAAATATTGGCACTTATGTATGTGAAATTTTCCATGTATATAGTCAAACTAACAATATATTCAATGTCATTTTTTCCATGTTGAAAATGTTGAGTTCCATTTTTGGATTGAATTTTTCAAATGATCATTAATTTTGCACAATGTACAATTTTGAATTTGAGCCCAAAATGTAATTGTGTACATGCAAAAAATAAAATGAATGTTTAACAGATTCAATTTAATTACTGCAAAAGCTGCATTCATTATTAATACGTAAAAATTTTGATTAGTATGATTTGGTTGGATATATATTGCACAAAATTGTGATAGGTGTTTCCTCACCTGGAACGGAAGCGTCCAGTCAACGTGGTGCAGTAGCACTTTCAGCCACATCTTCCAGCCAAAGGGCCGATGGCGCTGTTTGAACATTCAGCTCCACTCATCAATAGTTATTTGGATCGTGATAAAGCTACAAATTAGTGCTACAAGGCCAGCTACAAGCAGGCCTTAACAATCTCTCCAATGATATCAACAGAGTATCATTTAGTTTTTGTCACTTGAGCCATGGAGCCGCTTCTATTGCCACATTATGTACAATTTCATTCTACTTATCAACTAGTGCCATGATATTGCGTATGAAAAAAAAACTCTGGATTATTATCTGTCAACAATATATCAAATGAAAAAAAAATGGAGTCATCAGAACCGGTCCAGTTGCATATTTGATATGCAAAATTGAGATGGTAACATCCAAGTTTTTTCCCGTTGGTGCCTATAAAGACTGTCCTGGAAGGCCTTTCCTCTTGGAGTTATCTTCCTCTGTTGATAAAATGTGTTGCATATGTATGTTTGTTTTTGCATTTTGAGTCCATAATGCCAACATCCTTAATCATTAAGAGGGGTTGTGTTCTTAGAACTTGCTGAATTTGAATATGACTTTTCATTAAAGGGATGGGCCATTGGAGATTGCTATGGTTACATCATTAAATTGTCTAGGTGTAATTGGGAAGGATTTGATGAAAAGGAAACGCTGATAATTTTGCAGTGTGAAAGAGATAATTTACATCAATAATCCCTTTGTTAATCCAGTTTGTCTGAATCCACATTTATTTGTAACCGTTATACTTTCATGATTTCATATAATGGTTTGGTGGGGGAAAAGCTGTGAGAGTAACAGGTTGTTGGTAAAAATTTGGACAGCTTTAAAGGCAGTTTGATGACATTGTATTTGCAAGAGAGTTAGAAATGTAGACCTTCCCGTGTTGTGAAAATATTGTCTGGAATGTCTGTGAATGTCGTCATTCATCCAGGTGATAGTCATTGTGGGTAATTCAATGAAAGGCAAGTGGACTCAAGTGAACTTTCTTGTGAGTTCAGTTGCCTTGGATTCCATTGGCCAGAATATTATCTGGAATAAAATAGCATATAGAATTTGGGGCTTTGAGACATTCCTTAATCCATTTTATTTGAAACACCTTATTTAAAGCAGTAAAGTTGAGTAATTTAAATCCTCCCTCTTTTTTTAAAAAAAAGATCTGATAGAAGATATTATTTAGGAGGTGTATTTAACTTTTTCCAGGTGAAACTGGCAAGTATTTTGTTAATGTCTTTGGATGTTGAGTCTTGAATGAAGAATGATCAAGCAGGACACACTAGTCTTGAAATAGCTTCAGCCTTGGCTAAAAGAATTGTTCCACAAGTGGACAGGTCACGTTGAAGCCACACATTTAAAACATTTTGCGTGGGTTTTTTTTTTTTTTTTAACTCTTGGAGGAAAGTTCAGTTGCTGTCTGGATGAAATGCTATGACCTCCTGTGACATCCAACTGAGTAGGTGACTCAAACGGCACATGTCCGAGAAGCGCCGTCTGTGGTCCGTGTCACCCCCATTTGTGTGCCCCTTCAGTCCGTGTTTTCTCCGTGGCCGAGCGGTCAAAGTTGCGGACTTGAGACTCGCGGGCTTAAGACTGGCTGATCGCAGGTTCGAATCCCGTCAAGTCAAACAGAGTCTTCAGTCATTTGATCTGGGTGCTCTTGGAACAATTGGAGTCTTGTTTGTGAGAGAACTAAACACGATTCCCGTCCTCTATTGACTTTACAAATAGGTGAATTTAGTTTTAAAATGTCTTTATTTTTACACGCATTGGCCTCAGAGCCATGTGCGTTTGCGCCGGCAGACGTGCTGTGGAAGGTTGATGTGAAGCTGCAGAGTGACGCTGTCCATGGTGTCTGAATTGACCAAGTGTTGACCGAGATCTGTTGGAAGGACTGGACTGGCTCTGATGAGTCAAATCTTTTTCATGTGACATACCGTTGACAGCCAATAATCCAGGTTTTTTATTTTCATGGGCGATATGATAGCACCAGTTGATTAGTAGAATGAAATTGTACATACAATGTGGAAAAAGAGGCAGCTCCATGGCTGAAGTGACAAAAAAACAAAATGATACTCTGTTGATATCATTGGAGAGATTGTTAAGGCCTGGTTGTGACTGCCTTGTAGCACTAATTTGTAGGTTCATCACGAAGCTGGAATTTGAGTGGATGATTATTTGTCATCCAAATAACTATTGATGAGTGGAGCTGAATGATGAAACAGCGCCATCAGCCTATTGACTGTGCGATGTGGCTGAAAGTGGTACTGCACGACGTTGACTGGACGGTTCCGTTCCAGGTGAGGAGACGTGATGTTGAAACATAACAAGAGATGAAACACTGCGATGATTGACGTTTCCAGCCAAGGAAAGCCGGAAGCAGCGCTCCAACTAGGTGTGTGGCTCGGACAAATAAATAAATGCAAGTTATCCCACAGCCCACCTGAGCAAGCAGTCCACAAGTGACAAAAGTCCACATTTGATGGACACTTGATGACAATTGTCAAGAAATGCTTTGAACGTAGCGGCACCGTTACCCATGATTCCACGGGGCAGCCTCGGCAGCATCCAAGCTAAGAGGCTAATTTGAAAAGCCAAGCAGCTGGAAGAGTGAAAAGACTATGTGGCAACAGGGCATGACAGGGACACTTGATCAGAGCCGAAAATGTGCAGGAACAATGTGGGAAGACCATGAGTGAGACGGAGCCCACACAGGAGCCCTTTAAATAGCAGCCGACTGCCTCGGAACGTTTGCAGCACGTAGAGGTACCATGATGGCACAGACTCACAAGGAGCTGCACGTTCCTATACGACGGCCTTCAATGACAACAGGAGTTAGGCACACCTCAGAGCCCCAGTGCTTGATGACAGGAAGTGCAAGTTTCACCTTCCTCATTGATTGCTGTCAGGAAGCAAGCCTTAGAGTCTCCTCAGGACTCACGTCGCTGCATTTTTCTTTCTCCGACATTTAATCACCTTTATTTACACAACTCACTTTTACAAACATAGCTTGTTTATCACACGTCGGTCAGTCAACAATAAAAACTTTTGCTGTGCAAAAGAAGGCATCAACATTTATATGTATATATATAACATAAGACAAATCAATCATAAAAGCAAACAAGGGACAGTCAGCTTGAAGTAAAAGTGGCTTTGTTTAGGAGTGTTCATATGGAATAAAGCAAACAGAATGGACTAAGGAAGTAATAAATATTAGTAATTATAATTCTTCTTTAAACAAATTGTCAAGTATTCATTTGGATTTGTTGCTTTTTTGTTTCAACAGGTGTTAATGTTGTTGTTTTTTTAAATTAATTTTGGAGACCTATGTAATTAGGGGAGATTTTGAAATATTGGCACTTATGTATGTGAAATTTTCCATGTATATAGTCAAACTAACAATATATTCAATGTCATTTTTTTCATGTTGAAAATGTTGAGTTCCATTTTTGGATTGAATTTTTCAAATGATCATTAATTTTGCACAATGTACAATTTTCCATTTGAGCCCAAAATGTAATTGTGTACATGCAAAAAATCAAATAAATGTTTAACAGATTCAGTTTGATTACTGCAAAAGCTGCATTCATTATTAATACGTAAAAATTTTGATTAGTATGATTTGGTTGGATATATATTGCACAAAATTGTGATAGGTGTTTCCTCACATGGAAGCGTCCAGTCAACGTGGTGCAGTCACAACCAGGCCTTAACGGTCCGTGTACCTTCCGTTCATTCTATTTCCAATTCTGAAACGCAAATCAAAAAGTAAATTTCGGGCCATTTTTTCTATCACCATTTCTGGAACAAAAATCGGACAACTATTTAATGACCCCTTTGTTAAAAAAATATTGCATTTCTGACTCAAATTTTAGTTTTCGGGGAAAGGCCTTACATTTCTTTATTTCTATTTTCAATTTTCAATTTTTACGCTTTTCGGTCTGTGGCCCGGAAATAAATAAAAAATTGCGTGGATTGGTCAGCGTATCAGAAAGGTCGCGGTGCTTCGTCTGGTTTCACGTCAACTTGGTGTCCGGCAACAGTTCCTGGTGCGCAATGGACTCAACCAGTTATATCCTTTTCAAAGGAAACAAAAGGCTAACGCTTAAGGAGGACGACATGATTGGAGATAAAATCGCCAGAATATTCCAGGTAGGTAACACTTTTTTTCGTTTGTTTGGGGAACATGCTAACATCAAAGGATGCTATGCCTAACACACGAACAGCCGGCTGATTGAGGCTCTAATGTTTTCTTTCAAAGGTATATGCTCCTAGCCTGTACATAACGGATGATGACAATGTGGCGATATTCCCGGGATCAGCTGGACATTTCAGCTGCTTAGACCTTAGACCTCGTGGCCACTATGAGGTTCATGGGGATGACATTGCTCTACCAGTAGCGGAGCAGACTCCTGCATTGTCAGGCCAGAACCATTTCCAGTTCCACCGTACAGCACAGCCCACTGCTGCTCTAGGGTCACCTGCTCAGGCCATTGCTCCCACTCCCCCACGAGCAAGCATGAGTAACACCTTCCAAAGGTACCCCAGTTCCATCAGTTCAGAGCCCCTACCATTGACTAGCAAGCTACATATTAAAAAGGGGGTTCGTTTTCATGAACGTCTTCTTCCAAGACGAGCGACATATGCATGAATCAACATCAGTGTATTTGTTTTCATAATTCTTGAGATCCTTTGTAACCAAGATAATTTTAAAACTTGAATCAATTGTAATTGGATCAATTGTAATATAGGCTATGTGTTTGAGATGGAATTAATTGATTTGACTTTATGTAAACCACTCCCACAACAATCTTTCTAGATCTGTTTTCATTGCTGAGTTCAGCCAGGGGAAACTGAGGCCTGCCCGTATGGTTGTACTCAGACTGTTTGAGTTTGAAGCCACAACCACAGGTATCCTTGCAAAAATACATGATGCCCTGCAGAGTGATGACCCTCTCATCCTGACTGATGCCCAGGGGAATGAGATTGTGGACTCTGAAGGGACAAGAGGTACTAATTGAAAAAATGAAGAATTGCGTAATAATACATAAAAATGCTTTGTTTGTTACACTACATGCCCCATCTACTTCAATACTGTGCTCTATTTGTCTCTTAATTTTTTTGACCCACAAATTATTCTGTTCAGCTGTAAATGTGTTTACATTATATCTGTTACATGATTTGTCTTCCTCTCTTGCTAGGATCCAAGTATTGGAAGCAAAATGCAAAAAAAGTTTCTTGCTGTCCCAGAGCAGGTCTTCCATGAGTTCCAGCAAGGTACAAAGGGAAAGAAACTGAGGTAATTTTTTTGTTACTGCCTTTCAATATTTGTCTTTTATGTTTTTTTAAAAATAGCTGTTTTCTAAGAGAGATGTTATCTGAACAGAATTGGTGAATATTGTATGATAAATTTGTTTTTTGTTGTTGTTTTTAAAACTCCTTATAGCCATAAAGATATGGACTCCACAAGTCTTCAGGGGATCCATGATAAGATAGAAGAAGTGGTCTTGGCTGCTGAAGGACTGAGTGAAGTCACCAAAGTCATGAAGGACCTGTCAACACATGCCAGCAACACCAGGGGTGCCATGCTGGTTCTGACCGACACCTTGATAACACACATGAAGGATGCCTTTGGTTGTATTGTATGCAAAGGTCTGTAACATAATTTTGTTTGATCTATATTAAAGTCTACATTTTAAGCAGGATCTAATGGAATGTCCAAATGAATCAAACATTAATTATTGCTTTTCCATGTTACAGTGAAACTGTTCCTTGCCAAGCTTTTAAACATATGTAATATGTAGATCAAAGGAACAGTTCAGCCAAAAACGAACATTCTGTCATCATCTACTCACCCTCGTGCCAGTTAAAACACAGGTGCAGTTTGTCCACTTTTATATGCACTGTATTGAAGTTAATGGAGACCCACTTGCTCTCCAGTAGTGCTGCAACCTCCTTGTGTGTTGTATGGACAAACTGCACCTGTGTTTTAACTGGCATGAGGGTGAGTAGATGATGACAGAATGTTCATTGTTGGCTGAACTGTTCCTTTAAGTAAAGACAAGATAATATATTGAACTGTAATATTGCATGTGTATTGTACTTTTTATTTTTTTCATCAAACAGGGCTAATGGAAGAGCCTGTGATTGCCGTATGCTGCAAAAGCTTTGTTGGCTGCAAAAACTGCGTTGACCAGTGGATGCTGACATCCGACCAGTGCCTAAGATGCAGGGCAGATGAGTTCTCTGTCAATGTTCACAGGCTAACCAGTCTTGACAATCTTCTCTCCATATTGGCTGGTGTCATTAAGATGGATTAACCCTTTAAATGTGATTGTATCACATTCTATGATTTAAGCTTGATTACCTCTGTTATATCTGGCTAATTGCCTTGTTCTAAAGTCATTTGGAATTTTGCACTTGTTCAACAACTGTAGAGGATACAGAATAGTTTATTTTTATACATTTTTTGTATTTCATGTTGCACATAAGACCAATATTGTGTAATGTTTAACACTGCTATTGTAGCAATTTTATCAAGTGTTCAATTTTATTTGTTAAAGGAAAGTAACTAAATATACAGTATATCCAGAACCAATTTGCCTTTATTTGACATGTTCATGCATATTGCTGCGAAATGTTTATCAGATACAGCAATGCATCTTGAAAAGGTACGAAGTTATAGTTTACCACGTTATCTAATAAAACTGAAATATCAGGGTACTCTTCAGCAAAAATTTGTTCTGCTGATATTTTGTCCTCCTCAGTTGAGAAGGGGTCAGTTCCAAAGCAGGAGACTCTAGTTAGTGAAGAGCCAACATCCTGCTGGTACATGTCTGCTGCTTGGGCGGCATGTGGCAAAAACTCCTCTCCCAGTTTTTTTGGACATCCTCCTGCTGCCAAATGATTGGGTGTTCCTTTGCCTGTGAAGCAAAGCATAGGTCACAAAATGTCACTATTGTAAAAATTCACTGCCAACTTTGAAATAAAAAAAATCACAAAAAAGGAGTGGACTGTGTGATACATGTTTTTTATTATTATTATTTAACTCACCTGGGATTCTGTGTGCATTCCATGCATGTACAACTCTTGTTATGCCAATCTTGCACAGCTCAGCAGTAAGGTTAGATGTACAGTATCTAGTCACGTTGTCATCCATGTTGAGGACTTCCTGATCCTGCAGTTGCATGAGGGCCTCCTTCACTGGGTAATTTACCCTGTTATTTATCTCTACCCACATACGCTCTACTGTATGATTCTGTAGACAAGAAAAGGGTAGACTCAATTTAGTCTGAAAAAACAACATGGTGAGAGGAAACCGGATTATATCAGATGTAAAAAGTTTACAGACAGTATGAAGAGGTTTGGTTAGGAGTCCAAGGAGCAGGACCATTGATGTGTATGGGTACCTGCAAGCACCCTTCACCCAAGGGTGCATCTGGTTAAAGTGATATTTTGGGTTTGCACAAAGTTGGTGTCATATCGGGTGATATGCTATAAATACTGAACTCAGCTAGAGTTTGTTATTTCGTTGTTCAGTACCAGTACATAACAACTGAGTAACATCTCTAAAGCTTAGTCTCATTATAAGGCACATTTTGTACATTAAGGAGACCATTACCTCACCTTTGTTGACTGAGTTTGGCGATATGGTTGTCTTTGCAAGTTGTGTCTGTGGTTAGACAGCACCTCCTGCATGTAGAGGGACAAGTAAAATTCACGGCCATGGTCCACCCTGACCTGGTCCCACATCCCATATTCAAGAACTGCTGATCTGTAAAATAGTGAACATGACTCAATCAAATGTTGAGGCTGCAATGTACGATAGACCAACAATAGTGCAGTCTACTAGTGCACCATTTTTGTGGCTATATTGGTCACAGATATATTTTATTTTTACTGTCAGAAATGTTTATTTGAAAATTTTGAGTTTTTGGAATATTATTCTCACTTTGATAGAAAAATGTAAACAGGTGAGATGGTAACATTTTAATTTTTCATTCAGCTGCAAAATAGCTTCAGAAACTTATAGTTGCCAAATAATTATGCACACAGATTCTAAGAAAGCCAAAACCTTACTTTTACTTTCAGGTTTGAGGTTTAATAACATTTTGGATTGACCGAAAGCACTGTATTTTTCAGGATTCATTTTATTATTTAACAACTACCGTGCTTTCGGTCAATCCAAAATGTACCCCCTGTTGTACCTCAGAGTACCCCTTGGGGTACACAGACCCCCATTTGAAAGAGACAAAAAGAACCCCAGTAGAATCTACATCTAAAAAGTCACAAAAACAGTTTTAAAAAATGTGTCAAAGAATTGAAAAAAAGTTACAAAGCCACAAAAAACTCACAGAAAAGTGAAGTTGTGAGAAAAGTCATTCTTTATATTACATACAAAGTTAAAAAAAAAAAAGTATGTATGTATAAAGACCAACTTTTACATGGACAATTTCACAAAAAATTACGCCTGCCTGAATTTTTTCCCTGGATTCTGAAATCAGAGAAAGGGGGTTCTGAAGCCAAAAAAAGTTGAGAATGACTAACCTGTAAACTTCTTCATATATCGTGAGGTTATTCTTGACAGGCATGGTTGCGTGGGCAACGACCTTACTGCTGTACCCATCTAGTGCGAGAACATGTGTCACTCCAAACATGACCAATTTTTCATTCTGGTCGATGTGGATTTTGTGTCCCATGTATGCAGCACTGTAGGGGACAGGATTAAGGTTGCGTGCGCCCTTTAGGAGAAAAGTAAGTAAAAGTTAGCGGATAAAATACATGATACCATATACCACAATATTAAAGGCTTGCAAAAGATACTTACACATTTGCGCATTTCATGATAGGGACAATGAGTGGTTCTTAAAATCTTCCCCACCCGGCGTTCACCAGCAAACACTCCTGTTGCAGACAGGTACCCCGTCATCATCTTTCGACCATATGTTGACCCTGTCTGATAAATCAACATCAGTAAGCTGTGACATGTAGGCCTAGTCTTCATGGATTTATATTTCATAAAATATATGTAGTGTAGAACTAAATCAACGGAGGTGGGTAGAGAAGACAAAAACTGTACTCAAGTAAGAGTATGATTACTTCAGAATAATATGACTCAAGTAGAAGTAAAAAGCAGTCATCCAAATAATACTTGAATTAGAGTAAAAAAGTATTTGGTGGAAAAACTACTCAAGTACTGAGCAACTGTACAGTACAGTTTAGCCTAATGGAGTGTAGTAAGAGTATTCTTCTTCATAAATGTACTCAAGTAAAAATAAAAAGTATGGAAATGATTTAAAACTATCTTAGAAGTACAATTTATCCAAAAACTTAATCAGGTAAATGTTACGGAGTACATTTCACTCGTTACTACCCACCTCTGTAAATCAAAGAAAACCAAAATAACCTACCTGATTTATTGCCCTGCTGATAGCCACCTCTAATTGCGCGTCAGATACATGTCCCCTCCTGGAAATGCCCTGATGTGCACAAAATCTCCTGACACTCATTTCAGAGCATCCTTGCTGCACACCTAATTGGGATAACTTCGTGGAAATGTCCGCGTGCGAGAGATTTTGAGCAATCATTTCTCTAATTAAATTTCCATAGGGCTCGAGTGACACCATCTCGACCAGTCTTCAGACTCCTGCCAACTGAATCCGCTACTGTTGTGCTAAAGACGTCGTGCTATAGCTTCCGGGTCACCTTGTAATAATACAGATATCCCCGCATTTTTGCATTTTGGATTAACATAGATTGGATTCTTCGTGTTTATCTGGGAATACAAAAATCCATAATAGGAAAACAACACAAATTCCAATTTTATGGCTCTATTTTAATGGAAAACGGCTCTTGTTTGTTCGTTTTAAAATCCGCTACATATATTGAAAAAAGAAAAATGTCTGTTTTTTTGTTTTCCGATTTGCGTTTCAGAATTGGAAGTAGAATGAACGGAAGGTACACGGACCCTTAACAATCTCTCCAATGATATCAACAGAGTATCATTTAGTTTTTGTCACTTGAGCCATGGAGCCGCTTCTATTGCCACATTATGTACAATTTCATTCTACTAATCAACTAGTGCCATGATATTGCGTATGAAAAAAAAACTCTGGATTATTGTCTGTCAACAATATATCAAATGAAAAAAAAATGGACTCATCAGAACCAGTCCAGTTGCATATTTGATATGCAAAATTGAGATGGTAACATCCAAGTTTTTTCCCGTTGGTGCCTATAAAGACTGTCCTGGAAGGCCTTTCCTCTTGGAGTTATCTTCCTCTGTTGATAAAATGTGTTGCATATGTATGTTTGTTTTTGCATTTTGAGTCCATAATGTCAACATCCTTAATCATTAAGAGGGGTTGTGTTCTTAGAACTTGCTGAATTTGAATATGACTTTTCATTAAAGGGATGGGCCATTGGAGATTGCTATGGTTACATCATTAAATTTTCTAGGTGTAATTGGGAGGGATTTGATGAAAAGGAAACGCTGATAATTTTGCAGTGTGAAAGAGATAATTTACATCAATAATCCCTTTGTTAATCCAGTTTGTCTGAATCCACATTTATTTGTAACCGTTATATTTTCATGATTTCATATAATGGTTTGGTGGGGGAAAAGCTGTGAGAGTAACAGGTTGTTGGTAAAAATTTGGACAGCTTTAAAGGCAGTTTGATGACATTGTATTTGCAAGAGAGTTAGAAATGTAGACCTTCCCGTGTTGTGAAAATATTGTCTGGAATGTCTGTGAATGTCGTCATTCATCCAGGTGATAGTCATTGTGGGTAATTCAATGAAAGGCAAGTGGACTCAAGTGAACTTTCTTGTGAGTTCAGTTGCCTTGGATTCCATTGGCCAGAATATTATCTGGAATAAAATAGCATATAGAATTTGGGGCTTTGAGACATTCCTTAATCCATTTTATTTGAAACACCTTATTTAAAGCAGTAAAGTTGAGTAATTTAAATCCTCCCTCTTTTTTTAAAAAAAGATCTGATAGAAGATTTATTAAGGAGGTGTATTTAACTTTTTCCAGGTGAAACTGGCAAGTATTTTGTTAATGTCTTTGGATGTTGAGTCTTGAATGAAGAATGATCAAGCAGGACACACTAGTCTTGAAATAGCTTCAGCCTTGGCTAAAAGAATTGTTCCACAAGTGGACAGGTCACGTTGAAGCCACACATTTAAAACATTTTGCGTGGGTTTTTTTTTTTTTTTAACTCTTGGAGCAAAGTTCAGTTGCTCTCTGGATGAAATGCTGTGACCTCCTGTGACATCCAACTGAGTAGGTGACTCAAACGGCACATGTCCGAGAAGCGCCGTCTGTGGTCCGTGTCACCCCCATTTCTGTGCCCCTTCAGTCCGTGTTTTCTCCGTGGCCGAGCGGTCAAAGTTGCGGACTTGAGACTCGCGGGCTTAAGACTGGCTGATCGCAGGTTCGAATCCCGTCAAGTCAAACAGAGTCTTCAGTCATTTGATCTGGGTTCTCTTGGAACAATTGGAGTCTTGTTTGTGAGAGAACTTTACAAATAGGTGAATTTAGTTTTAAAATGTCTTTATTTTTACACGCATTGGCCTCAGAGTCATGTGCGTTTGCGCCGGCAGACGTGCTGTGGAAGGTTGATGTGAAGCTGCAGAGTGACGCTGTCCATGGTGTCTGAATTGACCAAGTGTTGACCGAGATCTGTTGGAAGGACTGGACTGGCTCTGATGAGTCAAATCTTTTTCATGTGACATACCGTTGACAGCCAATAATCCAGGTTTTTTATTTTCATGGGCGATATGATAGCACCAGTTGATTAGTAGAATGAAATTGTACATACAATGTGGAAAAAGAGGCAGCTCCATGGCTGAAGTGACAAAAAAACAAAATGATACTCTGTTGATATCATTGGAGAGATTGTTAAGGCCTGGTTGTGACTGCCTTGTAGCACTAATTTGTAGGTTCATCACGAAGCTGGAATTTGAGTGGATGATTATTTGTCATCCAAATAACTATTGATGAGTGAGGCTGAATGATGAAACAGCGCCATCAGCCTATTGACTGTGCGATGTGGCTGAAAGTGGTACTGCACGACGTTGACTGGACGGTTCCGTTCCAGGTGAGGAGACGTGATGTTGAAACATAACAAGAGATGAAACGCTGCGATGATTGACGTTTCCAGCCAAGGAAAGCCGGAAGCAGCGCTCCAACTAGGTGTGTGGCTCGGACAAATAAATAAATGCAAGTTATCCCACAGCCCACCTGAGCAAGCAGTCCACAAGTGACAAAAGTCCGCATTTGATGGACACTTGATGACAATTGTCAAGAAATGCGTTGAACGTAGCGGCACCGTTACCCATGATTCCACGGGGCAGCCTCGGCAGCATCCAAGCTAAGAGGCTAATTTGAAAAGCCAAGCAGCTGGAAGAGTGAAAAGACTATGTGGCAACAGGGCATGACAGGGACACTTGACCAGAGCCGAAAATGTGCAGAAACAATGTGGGAAGACCATGAGTGAGACGGAGCCCACACAGGAGCCCTTTAAATAGCAGCCGACTGCCTCGGAACGTTTGCAGCACGTTGAGGTACCATGATGGCACGGACCCACAAGGAGCTGCACGTTCCTATACGACGGCCCTCAATGACAACAGGAGTTAGGCACACCTCAGAGCCCCAGTGCTTGATGACAGGAAGTGCAAGTTTCACCTTCCTCATTGATTGCTGTCAGGAAGCAAGCCTTAGAGTCTCCTCAGGACTCACGTCGCTGCATTTTTCTTTCTCCGACATTTAATCACCTTTATTTACACAACTCACTTTTACAAACATAGCTTGTTTATCACACGTCGGTCAGTCAACAATAAAAAGTTTTGCTGTGCAAAAGAAGGCATCAACATTTATATGTATATATATATATATATATATATATATATATACATATAACATAAGAGAAATCAATCTTAAAACAAACAAGGGACAGTCAGCTTGAAGTAAAAGTGGCTTTGTTTAGGAGTGTTCATATGGAATAAAGCAAACAGAATAGACTAAGGAAGTAATAAATATTAGTAATTATAATTCTTCTTTAAACAAATTCTCAAGTATTCATTTGGATTTGTTGCTTTTTTGTTTCAATAGGTGTTAATGTTGTTGTTTTTTTAAATTAATTTTGGAGACCTATGTAATTAGGGGAGATTTTGAAATATTGGCACTTATGTATGTGAAATTTTCCATGTATATAGTCAAACTAACAATATATTCAATGTCATTTTTTCCATGTTGAAAATGTTGAGTTCCATTTTTGGATTGAATTTTTCAAATGATCATTAATTTTGCACAATGTACAATTTTGAATTTGAGCCCAAAATGTAATTGTGTACATGCAAAAAATCAAATAAATGTTTAACAGATTCAGTTTGATTACTGCAAAAGCTGCATTCATTATTAATACGTAAAACTTTTGATTAGTATGATTTGGTTGGATATATATTGCACAAAATTGTGATAGGTGTTTCCTCACCTGGAATGGAAGCGTCCAGTCAACGTGGTGCAGTAGCACTTTCAGCCACATCTTCCAGCCAAAGGGCCGATGGCGCTGTTTGAACATTCAGCTCCACTCATCAATAGTTATTTGGATAACAAATAATCATCCACTCAATATGAGCATCGTGATGAACCTACAAATTAGTGCTAAAAGGCCAGCTACAAGCAGGCCTTAACAATCTCTCCAATGATATCAACAGAGTATCATTTAGTTTTTGTCACTTGAGCCATGGAGCCGCTTCTATCGCCACATTATGTACAATTTCATTCTACTTATCAACTAGTGCCATGATATTGCGTATGAAAAAAAACTCTGGATTATTGTCTGTCAACAATATATCAAATGAAAAAAAAAATGGACTCATCAGAACCAGTCCAGTTGCATATTTGATATGCAAAATTGAGATGGTAACATCCAAGTTTTTTCCCGTTGGTGCCTATAAAGACTGTCCTGGAAGGCCTTTCCTCTTGGAGTTATCTTCCTCTGTTGATAAAATGTGTTGCATATGTATGTTTGTTTTTGCATTTTGAGTCCATAATGTCAACATCCTTAATCATTAAGAGGGGTTGTGTTCTTAGAACTTGCTGAATTTGAATATGACTTTTCATTAAAGGGATGGGCCATTGGAGATTGCTATGGTTACATCATTAAATTGTCTAGGTGTAATTGGGAAGGATTTGATGAAAAGGAAACGCTGATAATTTTGCAGTGTGAAAGAGATAATTTACATCAATAATCCCTTTGTTAATCCAGTTTGTCTGAATCCACATTTATTTGTAACCGTTATATTTTCATGATTTCATATAATGGTTTGGTTGGGGAAAAGCTGTGAGAGTAACAGGTTGTTGGTAAAAATTTGGACAGCTTTAAAGGCAGTTTGATGACATTGTATTTGCAAGAAAGTTCGAAATGTAGACCTTCCCGTGTTGTGAAAATATTGTCTGGAATGTCTGTGAATGTCGTCATTCATCCAGGTGATAGTCATTGTGGGTAATTCAATGAAAGGCAAGTGGACTCAAGTGAACTTTCTTGTGAGTTCAGTTGCCTTGGATTCCATTGGCCAGAATATTATCTGGAATAAAATAGCATATAGAATTTGGGGCTTTGAGACATTCCTTAATCCATTTTATTTGAAACACCTTATTTAAAGCAGTAAAGTTGAGTAATTTAAATCCTCCCTCTTTTTTAAAAAAAGATCTGATAGAAGATTTATTTAGGAGGTGTATTTAACTTTTTCCAGGTGAAACTGGCAAGTATTTTGTTAATGTCTTTGGATGTTGAGTCTTGAATGAAGAATGATCAAGCAGGACACACTTGCTGCTGCTGTAACCCCCATGTCCACATGTTTGACTTCCTCAGCAGATCTCTGAGTGGGCGTGTTTTCTCAGCAAGATGAGGCAGGAATTTCCCCAGGTGATTCGTCATCCCCAGAAAACCTCTCACATCACTGACATTTCTTGGTTCCTTCATGGCCTTAACAGCGCTCACTTTATCAGGATCTGCACTCACCCCAGATGCCTGGATGATCTGGCCAAGGAACTTTATCTTGCTTTTGGAGAACTCACACTTGTCATTGAGTGTCACTCCAGCCTCTTGTAGTCGCGACAGTGCTTTCCGCAGCCTCTCGTCGTGCTCTGTCTGCGTGACTCCCCAAATGAGTACATCGTCCATCTGGCAAAGAACACCTTCCAGTCCTTCTAGGATTCGCTGCATGCGCTTCTGGAAGTGCTCTGGTGCTGATGAAATTCCAAAACACAGACGGTTGTAGCAACACCGCCCGAATGGTGTGAGAAACATGGTCAGCAGAGAAGACTCTTTTGAGAGTGGAATTTGCCAAAACCCAGCATTGGCGTCCAGCTTTGAGAACACCTTTGCGCCGGCGAGCTGACCCAAAGTGTGCTCTACCGAGGGGAGTGGATGCTTCTCTCTCAACACTGACTTGTTCAGTTCTGTGAGGTCAGAGCATATTCTTACCCTGCCTGTGCGCTTGGGCACCACCACCATCGGTGCGCACCACTCGGTGGGTTCCTCCACTCTTGAGATGACCCCCTGCTGCTCCATACGATTCAGCTCCTCTTTAACTTTTGGTAGCAGAGGTAGGGATATGCGCCTGGGCGTTGAGATGGCAAAGGGCTGTGCTCCTGGCTTCAGTACAATGTTGTACTCACCCTCCATCTTGCCTAGTCCAGAGAAAAGCTTTGGGAACCCCTGCTTTACAGTCTCTTTAGAGTCCAAACAGATGTTATCCAGCCTAGCTACCAGCTGCAGTGCTGAGGCAGCAGGTCGGCTTAGTAGTGGCGTGCTCAGTCCCTCCACAACGTAGATGTCTTCCATCACGCTTCGGTTTCCTCTGATAAGAGTTGCTTTAAACTTGCCCCTCACTCCCAAAGGTGTCCTTCCAGGGCCCTTCAGGATTTTTGTGGCTTTAACTAACTTGTTGAACTGACCTTCAGTGTACAGTGATTCAGGGACTGCTGACACATCTGCACCGGTGTCGATCTTGAATACTGTGTTGTAATTGTCCACTTTTATTTTAGTCATCCATGGACTGCTGTCTGTATCCTGTGTCACTGAGCCAAGAAACACGACCTCATAGACATCAGAGTCCTCTGTTGCTGTAGCAACATTCATTTCACACATTTGTTTTGTCTTACACACTCTGGCATAATGTCCTTTTTTTCTGCATTTATTGCATGTAGCGTCCCTAGCTGGACATTGCTGTAGGTTGTGCCCTTTCGTGTCTCCACATCTTTTGCAGGGCCCCTGCCTTTCAGGTGCTTTCTGGGGTGTCTGTCTCGGCTGTGACTTGGCTTGTCTTGTTCTCGCGCTGCCGCGCCGCTGCGCGTGCACGCTGTCGAGCTGTGTGTTTAAGACGTCACTTTTAAAATTGGACCTCAGCATTTCTTGCTGCTTTTTCACCCGCTCACTTTGTTTGGCTTTTGTTACAGCTTTTTCTAGTGTCAGTTCAGGGTCCATTTGTAATTGTTCGGACAAACGTTTGTCTCTGAGACCCACCACAAGTCTGTCCCTCACCATTTCGTCATGCAGAGCGCCGTATCCACAGTGTTCCGCCAGGCAGTGCAGCGCAGTGATGAAGCTGTCCGCCGACTCACCCATCTCCTGCTGCCGCAGATTAAATTTGGCCCTCTCAAATATTACGTTCCTGCGAGCTATGAAGTGAGCATCAAACTTCTCTTTGACAGTGTCGTACTCACTCGCTTGCTCAGCAGTAAGATGTAGAGAAACCAGAATATCCTCCGCTTCCTCGCCCATTGTGTAGATCAAAGCGTTGACTTGGTTCTCGTCCGCTTGTGTATCCAAACCAGAAGCGACACGATACCTCTCAAAACGTTTTATCCACTTTGGCCAGTCTTCGCTCTTGAAGGAAAACTTCTCCGGTGGGGTGACTTGAAACTGGTTCATTCTCGTTGCGCGGTTAAGCTAGCAGCTGACGTTACTGGCTCGTTAACTTTCCGAACTATCACAACTGTGTGATATAACGTAGGCGACTTTAAACTTACAGTCTTTTACTTTCTACAAGCTGTCCGTTTAACTTCTGACACCATGTTCTATTGTTATTATAGGTACAATGATAAACCTGGAGGATGGTCACATGCCAAGTAATCACCCGCAAACCATGTCGCTGGTCCGACTCTTTATTGGTCCCCCCCTGACCCCACACATTACAGCCGATAGTTCCTATAGCACATAGTGACCTATCACTACACTGTCCATGGTGTCTGAATTGACCAAGTGTTGACCGAGATCTGTTGGAAGGACTGGACTGGCTCTGATGAGTCAAATCTTTTTCATGTGACATACCGTTGACAGCCAATAATCCAGGTTTTTTATTTTCATGGGCGATATGATAGCACCAGTTGATTAGTAGAATGAAATTGTACATACAATGTGGAAAAAGAGGCAGCTCCATGGCTGAAGTGACAAAAAAACAAAATGATACTCTGTTGATATCATTGGAGAGATTGTTAAGGCCTGGTTGTGACTGCCTTGTAGCACTAATTTGTAGGTTCATCACGAAGCTGGAATTTGAGTGGATGATTATTTGTCATCCAAATAACTATTGATGAGTGGAGCTGAATGATGAAACAGCGCCATCAGCCTATTGACTGTGCGATGTGGCTGAAAGTGGTACTGCACGACGTTGACTGGACGGTTCCGTTCCAGGTGAGGAGACGTGATGTTGAAACATAACAAGAGATGAAACGCTGCGATGATTGACGTTTCCAGCCAAGGAAAGCCGGAAGCAGCGCTCCAACTAGGTGTGTGGCTCGGACAAATAAATAAATGCAAGTTATCCCACAGCCCACCTGAGCAAGCAGTCCACAAGTGACAAAAGTCCGCATTTGATGGACACTTGATGACAATTGTCAAGAAATGCGTTGAACGTAGCGGCACCGTTACCCATGATTCCACGGGGCAGCCTCGGCAGCATCCAAGCTAAGAGGCTAATTTGAAAAGCCAAGCAGCTGGAAGAGTGAAAAGACTATGTGGCAACAGGGCATGACAGGGACACTTGACCAGAGCCGAAAATGTGCAGAAACAATGTGGGAAGACCATGAGTGAGACGGAGCCCACACAGGAGCCCTTTAAATAGCAGCCGACTGCCTCGGAACGTTTGCAGCACGTAGAGGTACCATGATGGCACAGACTCGCAAGGAGCTGCACGTTCCTATACGACGGCCCTCAATGACAACAGGAGTTAGGCACACCTCAGAGCCCCAGTGCTTGATGACAGGAAGTGCAAGTTTCACCTTCCTCATTGATTGCTGTCAGGAAGCAAGCCTTAGAGTCTCCTCAGGACTCACGTCGCTGCATTTTTCTTTCTCCGACATTTAATCACCTTTATTTACACAACTCACTTTTACAAACATAGCTTGTTTATCACACGTCGGTCAGTCAACAATAAAAACTTTTGCTGTGCAAAAGAAGGCATCAACATTTATATGTATATATATAACATAAGACAAATCAATCATAAAAACAAACAAGGGACAGTCAGCTTGAAGTAAAAGTGGCTTTGTTTAGGAGTGTTCATATGGAATAAAGCAAACAGAATGGACTAAGGAAGTAATAAATATTAGTAATTATAATTCTTCTTTAAACAAATTCTCAAGTATTCATTTGGATTTGTTGCTTTTTTGTTTCAATAGGTGTTAATGTTGTTGTTTTTTTAAATTAATTTTGGAGACCTATGTAATTAGGGGAGATTTTGAAATATTGGCACTTATGTATGTGAAATTTTCCATGTATATAGTCAAACTAACAATATATTCAATGTCATTTTTTCCATGTTGAAAATGTTGAGTTCCATTTTTGGATTGAATTTTTCAAATGATCATTAATTTTGCACAATGTACAATTTTGAATTTGAGCCCAAAATGTAATTGTGTACATGCAAAAAATCAAATAAATGTTTAACAGATTCAGTTTGATTACTGCAAAAGCTGCATTCATCATTAATACGTAAAAACTTTGATTAGTATGATTTGGTTGGATATATATTGCACAAAATTGTGATAGGTGTTTCCTCACCTGGAACGGAAGCGTCCAGTCAACGTGGTGCAGTAGCACTTTCAGCCACATCTTCCAGCCAAAGGGCCGATGGCGCTGTTTGAACATTCAGCTCCACTCATCAATAGTTATTTGGATAACAAATAATCATCCACTCAAATATGAGCATCGTGATGAACCTACAAATTAGTGCTACAAGGCAGTCACAAGGAGGCCTTAACAATCTCTCCAATGATATCAACAGAGTATCATTTAGTTTTTGTCACTTGAGCCATGGAGCCGCTTCTATTGCCACATTATGTACAATTTCATTCTACTAATCAACTGGTGCCATGATATTGCGTATGAAAAAAAACTCTGGATTATTATCTGTCAACAATATATCAAATGAAAAAAAAATGGACTCATCAGAACCAGTCCAGTTGCATATTTGATATGCAAAATTGAGATGGTAACATCCAAGTTTTTTCCCGTTGGTGCCTATAAAGACTGTCCTGGAAGGCCTTTCCTCTTGGAGTTATCTTCCTCTGTTGATAAAATGTGTTGCATATGTATGTTTGTTTTTGCATTTTGAGTCCATAATGCCAACATCCTTAATCATTAAGAGGGGTTGTGTTCTTAGAACTTGCTGAATTTGAATATGACTTTTCATTAAAGGGATGGGCCATTGGAGATTGCTATGGTTACATCATTAAATTGTCTAGGTGTAATTGGGAAGGATTTGATGAAAAGGAAACGCTGATAATTTTGCAGTGTGAAAGAGATAATTTACATCAATAATCCCTTTGTTAATCCAGTTTGTCTGAATCCACATTTATTTGTAACCGTTATATTTTCATGATTTCATATAATGGTTTGGTGGGGGAAAAGCTGTGAGAGTAACAGGTTGTTGGTAAAAATTTGGACAGCTTTAAAGGCAGTTTGATGACATTGTATTTGCAAGAGAGTTAGAAATGTAGACCTTCCCGTGTTGTGAAAATATTGTCTGGAATGTCTGTGAATGTCGTCATTCATCCAGGTGATAGTCATTGTGGGTAATTCAATGAAAGGCAAGTGGACTCAAGTGAACTTTCTTGTGAGTTCAGTTGCCTTGGATTCCATTGGCCAGAATATTATCTGGAATAAAATAGCATATAGAATTTGGGGCTTTGAGACATTCCTTAATCCATTTTATTTGAAACACCTTATTTAAAGCAGTAAAGTTGAGTAATTTAAATCCTCCCTCTTTTTAAAAAAAAGATCTGATAGAAGATGTTATTTAGGAGGTGTATTTAACTTTTTCCAGGTGAAACTGGCAAGTATTTTGTTAATGTCTTTGGATGTTGAGTCTTGAATGAAGAATGATCAAGCAGGACACACTAGTCTTGAAATAGCTTCAGCCTTGTCTAAAAGAATTGTTCCACAAGTGGACAGGTCACGTTGAAGCCACACATTTAAAACATTTTGCGTGGGTTTTTTTTTTTTGTTAACTCTTGGAGGAAAGTTCAGTTGCTGTCTGGATGAAATGCTGTGACCTCCTGTGACATCCAACTGAGTAGGTGACTCAAACGGCACATGTCCGAGAAGCGCCGTCTGTGGTCCGTGTCACCCCCATTTGTGTGCCCCTTCAGTCCGTGTTTTCTCCGTGGCCGAGCGGTCAAAGTTGCGGACTTGAGACTCGCGGGCTTAAGACTGGCTGATCGCAGGTTCGAATCCCGTCAAGTCAAACAGAGTCTTCAGTCATTTGATCTGGGTGCTCTTTGAACAATTGGAGTCTTGTTTGTGAGAGAACTTTACAAATAGGTGAATTTAGTTTTAAAATGTCTTTATTTTTACACGCATTGGCCTCAGAGTCATGTGCGTTTGCGCCGGCAGACGTGCTGTGGAAGGTTGATGTGAAGCTGCAGAGTGACGCTGTCCATGGTGTCTGAATTGACCAAGTGTTGACCGAGATCTGTTGGAAGGACTGGACTGGCTCTGATGAGTCAAATCTTTTTCATGTGACATACCGTTGACAGCCAATAATCCAGGTTTTTTATTTTCATGGGCGATATGATAGCACCAGTTGATTAGTAGAATGAAATTGTACATACAATGTGGAAAAAGAGGCAGCTCCATGGCTGAAGTGACAAAAAAACAAAATGATACTCTGTTGATATCATTGGAGAGATTGTTAAGGCCTGGTTGTGACTGCCTTGTAGCACTAATTTGTAGGTTCATCACGAAGCTGGAATTTGAGTGGATGATTATTTGTCATCCAAATAACTATTGATGAGTGGAGCTGAATGATGAAACAGCGCCATCAGCCTATTGACTGTGCGATGTGGCTGAAAGTGGTACTGCACGACGTTGACTGGACGGTTCCGTTCCAGGTGAGGAGACGTGATGTTGAAACATAACAAGAGATGAAACGCTGCGATGATTGACGTTTCCAGCCAAGGAAAGCCGGAAGCAGCGCTCCAACTAGGTGTGTGGCTCGGACAAATAAATAAATGCAAGTTATCCCACAGCCCACCTGAGCAAGCAGTCCACAAGTGACAAAAGTCCACATTTGATGGACACTTGATGACAATTGTCAAGAAATGCGTTGAACGTAGCGGCACCGTTACCCATGATTCCACGGGGCAGCCTCGGCAGCATCCAAGCTAAGAGGCTAATTTGAAAAGCCAAGCAGCTGGAAGAGTGAAAAGACTATGTGGCAACAGGGCATGACAGGGACACTTGACCAGAGCCGAAAATGTGCAGAAACAATGTGGGAAGACCATGAGTGAGACGGAGCCCACACAGGAGCCCTTTAAATAGCAGCCGACTGCCTCGGAACGTTTGCAGCACGTTGAGGTACCATGATGGCACGGACCCACAAGGAGCTGCACGTTCCTATACGACGGCCCTCAATGACAACAGGAGTTAGGCACACCTCAGAGCCCCAGTGCTTGATGACAGGAAGTGCAAGTTTCACCTTCCTCATTGATTGCTGTCAGGAAGCAAGCCTTAGAGTCTCCTCAGGACTCACGTCGCTGCATTTTTCTTTCTCCGACATTTAATCACCTTTATTTACACAACTCACTTTTACAAACATAGCTTGTTTATCACACGTCGGTCAGTCAACAATAAAAAGCTTTTGCTGTGCAAAAGAAGGCATCAACATTTATATATATATATATATATATATATATATATATATATATATATATACATATATAACATAAGACAAATCAATCATAAAAACAAACAAGGGACAGTCAGCTTGAAGTAAAAGTGGCTTTGTTTAGGAGTGTTCATATGGAATAAAGCAAACAGAATGGACTAAGGAAGTAATAAATATTAGTAATTATAATTCTTCTTTAAACAAATTCTCAAGTATTGATTTGGATTTGTTGCTTTTTTGTTTCAATAGGTGTTAATGTTGTTGTTTTTTTAAATTAATTTTGGAGACCTATGTAATTAGGGGAGATTTTGAAATATTGGCACTTATGTATGTGAAATTTTCCATGTATATAGTCAAACCAACAATATATTCAATGTCATTTTTTCCATGTTGAAAATGTTGAGTTCCATTTTTGGATTGAATTTTTCAAATGATCATTAATTTTGCACAATGTACAATTTTCAATTTGAGCCCAAAATGTAATTGTGTACATGCAAAAAATAAAATAAATGTTTAACAGATTCAGTTTGATTACTGCAAAAGCTGCATTCATCATTAATACGTAAAAATTTTGATTAGTATGATTTGGTTGGATATATATTGCACAACATTGTGATAGGTGTTTCCTCACCTGGAACGGAAGCGTCCAGTCAACGTGGTGCAGTAGCACTTTCAGCCACATCTTACAGCCAAAGGGCCGATGGCGCTGTTTGAACATTGAGCTCCACTCATCAATAGTTATTTGGATAAGAAATAATCATCCACTGAAATATGAGCATCGTGATGAACCTACAAATTAGTGCTACAAGGCCAGCCACAAGCAGGCCTTAACAATCTCTCCAATGATATCAACAGAGTATCATTTAGTTTTTGTCACTTGAGCCATGGAGCCGCTTCTATTGCCACATTATGTACAATTTCATTCTACTTATCAACTAGTGCCATGATATTGCTTATGAAAAAAAAACCCTCTGGATTATTATCTGTCAACAATATATCAAATGAAAAAAAATGGACTCATCAGAACCAGTCCAGTTGCATATTTGATATGCAAAATTGAGATGGTAACATCCAAGTTTTTTCCCGTTGGTGCCTATAAAGACTGTCCTGGAAGGCCTTTCCTCTTGGAGTTATCTTCCTCTGTTGATAAAATGTGTTGCATATGTATGTTTGTTTTTGCATTTTGAGTCCATAATGCCAACATCCTTAATCATTAAGAGGGGTTGTGTTCTTAATCTTGCTGAATTTGAATATGACTTTTCATTAAAGGGATGGGCCATTGGAGATTGCTATGGTTACATCATTAAATTGTCTAGGTGTAATTGGGAAGGATTTGATGAAAAGGAAACGCTGATAATTTTGCAGTGTGAAAGAGATAATTTACATCAATAATCCCTTTGTTAATCCAGTTTTGTCTGAATCCACATTTATTTGTAACCGTTATATTTTCATAATTTCATATAATGGTTTGGTTGGGGAAAAGCTGTGAGAGTAACAGGTTGTTGGTAAAAATTTGGACAGCGTTAAAGGCAGTTTGATGACATTGTATTTGCAAGAGAGTTCAAAATGTAGACCTTCCCGTGTTGTGAAAATATTGTCTGGAATGTCTGTGAATGTTGTCATTTATCTAGGTGATAGTCATTGTGGGTAATTCAATGAAAGGCAAGTGGACTCAAGTGAACTTTCTTGTGAGTTCAGTTGCCTTGGATTCCATTGGCCAGAATATTATCTGGAATAAAATAGCATATAGAATTTGGGGCTTTGAGACATTCCTTAATCCATTTTATTTTAAACACCTTATTTAAAGCAGTAAGGTTGAGTAATTTAAATCCTCCCTCTTTTTCAAAAGATCTGATAGAAGATGTTATTTAGGAGGTGTATTTAACTTTTTCCAGGTGAAACTGGCAAGTATTTTGTTAATGTCTTTGGATGTTGAGTCTTGAATGAAGAATGATCAAGCAGGACACACTAGTCTTGAAATAGCTTCAGCCTTGGCTAAAAGAATTGTTCCACAAGTGGACAGGTCACGTTGAAGCCACACATTTAAAACATTTTGCGTGGGTTTTTTTTTTTTTTTAACTCTTGGAGGAAAGTTCAGTTGCTGTCTGGATGAAATGCTGTGACCTCCTGTGACATCCAACTGAGTAGGTGACTCAAACGGCACATGTCCGAGAAGCGCCGTCTGTGGTCCGTGTCACCCCCATTTCTGTGCCCCTTCAGTCCGTGTTTTCTCCGTGGCCGAGCGGTCAAAGTTGCGGACTTGAGACTCGCGGGCTTGAGACTGGCTGATCGCAGGTTCGAATCCCGTCAAGTCAAACAGAGTCTCTAGTTATTTCTTCTGGGTGCTCCTGGAACAATTGGAGTCTTGTTTGTGAGAGAACTAAACAAGATTCCCGTCTTCTATTGACTTTACAAATAGGTGGATTTAGTTTAGAATGTCTTTATTTTTACACGCATTGGCCTCAGAGTCATGTGCGTTTGCGCCGGCAGTCGTGCTGTGGAAGGTTGATGTGAAGCTGCAGAGGGACGCTGTCCATGGTGTCTGAATTGACCAAGTGTTGACCGAGATCTGTTGGAAGGACTGGACTGGCTCTGATGAGTCAGTTTTTTTTTCATCTGATATATTGTTGACTGATAATAATCCAGGGGTTTGTCATGGGCCACGATGCTGGAAATTGAGTGGATAATTATTTGTCATCCAAATAACTATTGATGATTGAGGCTGAATGATGAAACAGCGCCATCAGCCCATTGGCTGTGCGATGTGGCTGAAAGTGGTACTGCACGACGTTGACTGGACGCTTCCGTTCCAGGTGAGGAGACGTGATGTTGAAACATAACAAGAGATGAAACGCTGCGATGATTGACGTTTCCAGCCAAGGAAAGCCGGAAGCAGCGCTCCAACTAGGTGTGTGGCTCGGACAAATAAATAAATGCAAGTTATCCCACAGCCCACCTGAGCAAGCAGTCCACAAGTGACAAAAGTCCACATTTGATGGACACTTGATGACAATTGTCAAGAAATGCGTTAAACGAAGCCGACTGCTTCGGGACGTTTCCAGCACGTTGAGGTACCATGATGGCACAGACTCAGATAGGAGCTGCACGTTCCTATCCCACATCCTTCAATGACAACAGGAGTTAGGCACACCTGAGAGCCCTAGTGTTTGATGACCGGAAGTACACAGTTTCACTTTCCTCATTGACTGCTGTCAGGAACCAAGCACACCTTCGAGTCTCCTCAGGACTCATGGAGCTGCATTTTTCTTTCTCTTCTCTGCCATTTAATAATCACATTTATTTACACAATTCACATCCCAACATTTTCATATACTTCGTATAATGTTTCTTGCTCTCTTTATCTTTTCAACTGACTTCCATTTTTTTTCAGCTAAGAGCTGAAATGAATTTCATTAGGACTAAAATGGCAGAGGAGGATTTTCAGTCTGCGCCATTTGATCAGATGAGTAGATAAGTTATAAGTAATAGATCAGATCAGCAGCCTGCAGTCAAGCTGGCTGTCACAATTAGTGCTTTAACACAGCATTGTTGATTTATCTTTGGTGCAGTCAGATTTGATTAATTCAGTGCTTAATAAATGTGCTACTTCCAATGTCATGAGGCCAGACATGGTTGAGAAACCCGTCAGTGTCTTGCTCCCTGTATGACAAACATGGACGATTGCAGCTTGCTCTCACAGCCATTTCCGTGCATGTCTGTTCATATTTTGTCGTTGGCCTAGTGGTCTAAGCTGTCCGTTTTCAACTGGCAGGTCACAGGTTCGAATCCAATGAAAATTAATAGAGAGGGAAAGCAGTGATGTACCTGCACGCTCCTGGCTGGATGGAAAAGTCTTGTTCTTAACAGAAACTGAAGACAATTTGCACAAATGGAAGTTCCGTGATTTAAGTGCAGATTTTGTAGAAGGTCTGAGTTATTCATGTGTAGGATCACAGCTGTACTATAGCCTGATGTGAGGAGTCTTTTCATAACATCCACAATAATTTCATGGCACTTCATCCGTAAGAGTCAGTATCAAGACATTTTCTTCTGTCACCGGAAAAGAGGAGTCCTTTTTGCCATCTGCATAAACTCTGTATTCATTTGCATCGTGGTTTTTTTTGGGACGACATTTTCTCTACAAAGTAAATAAACCAACAAGTCTGCTGCACATTGTTGCAAATTAAAATACTCGTTTATTTCAAATTCACAGCCTTTTTTCATCAAGTGTTTACAGAGAAGAACATATAAGAATAGGAATTCTTGTTAAAAAAAGTTACAAAATTAAGTTTTGGCAGGAGGCACAGAACATTTTATGCATGAATATACAGTTTGTCCCTTAAAATGACTTTTGCTCTGATCAGAATGGGATTTTTAAATCATTCTGTTGATTCTGTGTGAAACTTTTCATTTAATAATAATATTGACTGTGAGTTTGTTGTTGCTCTCAGTGATACATGAGAGTAAGAGTGATGAGCTGAGCTTGAGTGAAGAACATCCGTGGTAGATAAAGAGTTCCGGCACTCAGCTCAGACTTTACTGATGGTGAACGTTCAGAGCTTCTCGCTGTTGACAACTGGGCTGAAGGGCTTTGCAGAGTCGGCCATGAAAGCCTCGATCTCCTCCACTGTGCGAGGGACGCAGGTCAGCAGCTCGATACCATCCGCTGTCACTGCGATGTCGTCTTCAATGCGGACCTGCACGCAGCAGTGACACAGCGGTCAGTGAAACGCAGTGGAATCAAAAGCAGGAGACACTGAGAGCCAAAGTCGGTCAATAGAATAATGTGAACAGACAGAAGAATTCAAATGCTGGATGTGAGCTGGATCAGCCACAGTCACATTTCCTAAAGCGTGAATGTACAGCCTTTAAGAAAGAATTCCAGTTTTAGTAGTTTCATATTATCAACACACAAGCAGTTAAACTATGACAGTGCTAGTAGACAAATCCTACTTCTGAAATCATGACTACAAATGTATATCAGAAAGTGTCTTAGGCCTTGCAAAGCTCCTGTACAAGGATCATTGGCTGTAGGCTTTGACAGGCCTCAGCAATTAAGATGGTGATTGAAGATTTCCTCATTTTTTATTACATCACACTTGCGATTATTATAATTATTATGGCTGTGGCAGAAAATGCACGATTTTTACATGAGATAGTCGAAGCATGCGAGAATCCACAGGTGATTTTCCTTCAGCCTCTCTAAAAATAACTGGTGTCCACAGGCTATCTGTGGAGCCTGTAGGTGTGTTTTAAATCTTGCCGTCAAATTCAACATTTTAACTTTGTAGTTAGATTGGCAAATAAACATGAGGTTTGCCAACTTGTTATCCTGACGCTCTGAGGGACGTAGTGACACCCTGAATAGCTGAATGTCAGTGTGGAGGGAGACGAGTCTGCTCCTTCAACCAAACAAACGAGAAGTGTGGATACTTCAGCATAATTTGATCCACAAATTTGAGTTTTTTAAAAACTATTTTTGAATGAGTTGTTTTATTGCACTTTCCAAAGCTCTAGCACATTTTAAAAAACAGCCAACTGATTTTCTTTTCACAGGCCATGGCTTACAAGAGATAATACTCCCTGACATAAAACAAGAAGCATCACGTAGATGCTCAAGAGAACCATAAAAGTGGCAATACCGGATTTTCCTCCCTGACCCCCTGGTGCCTGAGGGCTGGTCAACTTATAAATTTGCCTGCGTAGTAGAAAGTAACTTGATTTGACCTGTTTTATTTGTCCCAAACATTGCGTGGGTGTTAAAACAGTAGTGGCTGTTTGTTGTCTTTTCAGCTTCTGACAGCACCATGTCATCCTTTTTTCCTGTCCTTACATAATGTTTTAGTATACCAATTAGTCTTTGCTGCCATATGAAATCTAGTTGTAGTGAAATGTAATGGATGGATTTATTTGTCATGATTTTAATGTCTTTTTCTGTTCATTTCATGCCACTATTAGTTTTCGATGAGTGATACTGGTGCCTTTGCACAACAAACTCCCTCCTCTAAGTTATTGAACTCTCCTTTTTCATTTGGCTTAAAACCAAATCAAGGCCAGCACAAATATTTGCATTTAAATGAATATGTAGTAATTGTGACGGGCCTGTTCATTCCAATCACCCCCCCTGTGAATCCAATCCAACAGACTCAACCAAACCAAATGAATAAATCCAAGCACACTGACCCCTCCAAAGCCACGGAAGCGAGCCAGCACTTGGTTGTTGATGAAGCAGCTCTGGGCAGAGTTGGCCAGGGCCTGGTCCAGCAGGTGGTTGATAAAGTATATGCCAGGCTCCACGGTGAGGACCATCCGCTCCTGGACCAGGCGGCCCATCCGAAGACTCCTCAGTCCGGGCTCGTTAATACGCTCCACCCCCTGGATGACACAAGAGAAGAGTCTTTTTTAATATGTTTGATAAAATGTGCTTTAAAGAGATAATAACCAGTTGGACTTTATTTGTGTAGAACTTTTCATCGAAACAGAATGTAACACAAACAGCTTCACACAACACTCTCTCTTCTGTAAAGTGAAACAAAGATAAAGCAGACCAAAGTGAAAAGACAAATAACTAAAATCTATTAAAAGCCACACTAAAAGGGAAGTATTGAGTTTGTTTTAAAAAAAAGTATCAACCTTCCCTGCTGGCCTCAGGTCTTAAGGAAGGCTGCTGGACCATAATAACAAAAGGAAGCCTCACTGTGGGGTTTTGTTCTTGACTGACAGTAAAATTAGAAGACCTGAGGGTTCTACAAGGTTCTGAGAAGAAAGGCAAGTCTGATCAAATTTTTATAAACCAATAAAAGGATTTGAAAATCCATTATAAAAGGCCGACACAATTTTTATGGTGCAGAGACCATAACAAATCTGCGTAATGTGTTTCCTCCTTCTGTTCTTAGTCAGCACATATGCAGCCGAGGTCCGAAGAACCAAAATGCATATAGGTTACTGTTAAACCTTTTTTAAATAACTTGGCTCTTTACAGTATCCCAGGGTTTATCTTGCAGCTTACAATAAATTTTTTCTCTCGACTGTTGCACTCACTGAAGGCAGCCAACAGTACCGTTTGTCAGGTATCCACAAACTAACTCAGCACTGTATTTAACTGAGCCCTACTTCAGTGTGTTTCCCTTTCTGTCACCTTCTACCGGTTAAAACTCAGCAGTTAATAGCAGGGAAAACTTTGGGTTAACCGACCGCTGTATTTTCTTGTCAAAGCTGCCTTTCTGTGGGGGCTCAGACTGCTTCACAGCAAGAAACCTTGTGCTCACACGTTATTTCACCTTCCCCTCTCTCCTGCCCTCTTCCTGAACTAGTTCCTGCAGCTTGGCCTTTTTGTTCCTCTCTCACTTCTGCACCACAGTCGCTCTATATTATTGATGACGCATCAATATTCCAGTAACAGGGATGTTTTTTTTTTTTTATCTTCGCTCTACTGACTGTTGCAGCCCTAACTACTGGCTGCTGACTGTGATGTGGGCAATCAGACTGAAGCGTTGTGCTCTCACCTCAGGGTAGCCTCCCACATCGTGCACGTCGATGCCCAGCAGGTGTCCCAGGCCGTGGGGCATGAAGACGGAGCCCAGGTGGACCTTCAGCATGTCGTCCACGCTGCCGTGCAGGATGCCCATCTTCACCAGCTCCTCCAGGTGAACCCTGTCAGCCAGGCGGTGCATGTCAGTCCACTTCACACCTTAAACACAAACATGTTTGTTGATGAAGAACGAAGGGGTATTTCTTTACCTCAACCTTAACAATGTGTGCTGATATTTGAACATCAAAAGCTTCTCAAAATGTACGCATGATTCAAAAGCCAGGCTTACATTTTACTTAGGAGTGTAAGTTTTTCCAAGACCTCACCAATGTAATTAATAGTAAGCAACTATATTTAACTGCAGTGAAAACCTTGAAAACATAAACCATTTAAAGACTTCACAAAGACAACAAAAGCAGATTTCTATAAATGCAGCATAACAACAACAACTTAACCATGTGCTGTGGTTTTTCTTAAGAGGACAGAAGATAACTTTTTATTTACTTTCCCCACTTTACATTTCGTAGATAAGTAAACCGTTCTTAGTTAAATGGAGTAAGATAATAACCTGGTTTGATGGCAGCCATGACAGTGCGGGAGGATTTGAGGACGGCCTCGTAGATGGCCCTCTGGTCCGCAGTGAACTTGCCGTTGGCTGGGAAGGAGCAGGTGATGTCTGAGGAGTAGCAGTAGTACTCTCCACCCATGTCAAACAGACTGCAGGGGACAACACATCAGAGCTGCTTAGGTCAAATTTATTTCCTAAGTGCTTTGGGTTTGTTTGTTTGTTTTCCAGGTGTTTTTTTTTTTAAGTTTCCAGTGCGACAAACATTCATATAGAGCTTCAAACTCTCGCTGCAAAAATAAAAACAATGCTACTTGACTGCTTTTGCAGCATTACACAGAGACTGTGGAGGCTGGAGTTTCTGGAAGTGATGGAACATTGTTGTTTAGGAGAATCTGTACAGTTTGTGAGTAACAGGCCGGTGAGAGTTAAAAACCACCGGAAGCTACTCACCACATGTCTCCATCTACAATCGTCTTGTCGTTGGGAGCCCCAGCGTGGCCGTAGTGGAGGACGGAGGCATTGTTGCCCCTGGTGGGAATAAACAAGGCACATATTAAAAACACAGGCATATGAATTAAACTACTAGTACCAAATGTGACTACTTTAAGGCATCAAATGGATTCTAGTCTCATGTTTCATTCGAAAATAACTTGCAGCCACTGACCACAATCCCTGGGAGCTACTCAATACACATGACCTTTAATACAAAAGGCCAGAGCATAATTAGCAACAGTGTCTCACAATTCTTCAACCCTTATTGATGATGCTGGCTGCCAGAAACCATTCTAAAGGGAAAATGTTAATGCACTGTTCAAGGGAACGTGCTTGGTTTTGGCTATTATGACACCCAGGATACAATAGTGCCACTAAGTCCCAGTTCCTCTGCAATGTAAAATGTGCATTTTCTGTTTAAATCTGTGAACTGCATGGCCACAGAGGCTTGAACTATGCTCATATTTATTGGTTTTAGTATTTCTGCTTTTTCAGCAGTGCTCAGCCTAACAGAGGAAGACAGCATTTGATGCTCCAACATCAAAGCTATGTTCATTAATGTCAGCGTCCTTTCATGCAGGTTCTACATCAGTGAAGTTAGAAGTTAAACAGGTAAAGAACTGACTAATGAAGGCTTACGTTCCACAGATGCAGGTGTACGAGGTGTGGCGCATCCCTCCTTTGGTGTAGCAGTAGTGCTGGAACATACTGCACAGACACAAAAAGGCACTCTTTCAGTGAAACAAGCCCAGCACCGAAAAGGAAACTAAGAAAATTTCAGCACCGCAGAGATCAGAGAAAACACTGATTAGCTGAAGGACTTTTGCTGCCCTCTCCCTGACTCCACGCTTTTTAAGAATTCATTCAGCACTCATTCTTTAATCATCACACGGTCAAGCACATCAAACACTTTTACAGATCTCAACCGCATCACAAAGCTGTGCAGGACGACAGGCCCGCGTTCTGTGCTTCTTCTCACACAGCGAAGGCAAATGAGCATGACGGGAAGCTGCTCCGACATGTTGTTATTAAAACACAACCACAAGTCTTACCAAAATACAAACACAAACAAATAAACTAAAATATATTTTGCTGGTTTGCACAAGTAGCCTCATCTTGACTTTTAAAGCTGCGAGCAACCAGTTATGGCTCAGTCGTGTTTCTCTGTTTAAGTTTCTGGTGAATCAGAAAATGCCTCTATTGTTTTTAACTTAGCTAACGCCAAGTTCTGAATCTAGATATTAACAACTTGTCTGGCTGCCATTTGAATCTATATTTTATGGTGTTTTTACTTTATTTCTTTGTACCTGCAGCACACAGGAAAGCACTATGTTCATCTGACAGTCTATCAGTGCTTCTGCAGACACATATTGTAACATGACTGCAACCAACAACAGTGCTTATTCCACCGCTCCTGCAATAATAATAATAGGCTTAGCGGAGGAGCACCAACATGCACTGAGGTGCGACACTACTTTTTGGTTCCCTCTAAACCAGAAATAGAAACTGCTGCTCATTTCTCATGTCAAATTCCTAGATTTAACTAACCCAGTAACTATATTTTACCAAATACTGACTTTGTGATTATAGTGACTGCCTCAGCATAATGTCCACCCAAAGGAGGAGGAATTAAGAGTCCGCATGCATTAAAGTTTGATATCATGAGGCTATTTGAAAGTCAACTCAAGTCAAATAAGATCTGCTTCAATTCCCATAAATACTGTAGATCTAACCGTACATGCAAAAGAGCAGACAGGCATCGTGTTTCCAGGTCATGAACCTAAATGCCTCCGCTACCACTATCGACCACTTACCTCTCCATTTCATATTCCTTCTGTCCGGGTTTCACGTTCTTCATGACCTACAGAAGAAAAATGTGATCAGATGTGTGTACAAAAGCACCAAACGCTCTTGTTGGCCTTGATTGGCCTTCGGTAGTGTGACCTGTATCACTTTACAATGTAGTTTCAGTAATTATTTGCTCTTTGCTCATAATTTAGATGCAAAATGGATGTTTTAGTTTTTCTTCAGTTACTGTATTAATTCATATTTATTATCTCATCTCCACTTTAAACACTATGAGCTGTGGATTATTCTATTTATAGTAAGCAGGCATGATGAGATCAAACATCAATGACAGCTGTTTGTATGGGAGCCATTTCTTTGTTTTGTTTTGTAGTACACCTATAGCACGTAACTGAAAATCTGCCAGAATGGATGTCTAAAGACTAATGACCACACTCATAACAATCGAGGAACAACAAGTGGAAAACGGCACTAAACGCCCACAGTGAGTGATTTTAGAGGATAGATAACTTTGTGAGGTTAACTGCTCCTCAGCCCCCGAAGAGGTTATTCATTGCAATAAAGCGAAATCCTGTGCAGAAGTAAAATATGGCTTTAATGTTACAGCTTAGTGGTCAAAGGCTATCTGGGGTAACTGCTGTCCTCTGAGCTACTGCAAGAAGTTAAAATCAATAGCATTTAAACTGTAGCCTTAGAGCATCCCGACATCCTGAATCCTTTGGGCGAGTTTTAAACTCTAATAAGCTTTCTGATACTTTGGGTGTTTAATTTCATGCTCTGAACTTTCTTTCATCATTTTATAAATGCCGCAGTTTGATGGTGTGTCTAGCAGAGAATGATCTCACCATTTTGTGGGCTTCACTGGAAATCCTGTTGGTGTAGCGCAGGACCTCCAGCTCCATGTCGGTCTTAATGAGGCGGCTGCAAACACAGACAGCAGCGAGAAGTGAGTAGCCAGCTGTGTCTCTTTGATTGGGGATATCGATGCAGCACAGTAAAATGGATGAACAGCCAAACAGTACACAAAACTCAACTCTCACATCAAGCTAAAGGAATGCAATATCTGTATTGCAGCAGCTGAAACAGACCTTTTTCGATCTTCATCAGTCTAATATTCACGGCTAACACAGAAACTGATGTAGAGACAAATGTCGAGCAGCTTGTCATCAATCACTCTCAGAACTGTTGTTTAGTTTGTAAAAACTTTCTTATCAGCTGTCACAGAGCTGCTGAAAATGTTTCAACACACAATAAAATGTACCAGAGTGTTTGAGTTAGAGCTAAGTTTTTTTGCCTGCTGATTCACACCTTTTCCATTTATTTGTGAGCACCTGTGATGGCTGGATATGGGAAAGAATTAAGGATTTCTACAATAGAACCAAACAAATAAAACAAGGCAGTGGTAACCAACAGTAACGCTAATGAAAGTTAAAAGAGAGCCATGTGAGCCGCGGTGAGAAGAGAGGGGCAGAGAGTTCAATCAAGCCTCCCTCCCCAGGAGGTGTGCCTGAAAAGCATTCCTTCTTATTTCAGAAAATGTCAATTCATCTGGAGGGTGCAGACTCTAATGCCAAGGACATCCAGGCAGGCACGAAGTCTATTACATCTGTGCAGACTGACTTCTGACTCTGAGGAGGAGGGAGGAAAAAACAAGCCAAAGAAACGTCCTCGTTTCTGATTACAGACTCAAAATTACCTGACTGGGCGGCTGCCAACGTTTGTAAAAATGTGAAGAAACATTTAGGCAGTTACAGCCTTTATTCTCATCTCAAGTGGACTTTCTCATTGATATTATAACACACATTTAATTACTTACCATTCCACAATGACTGGGTGTAGAAGAGTGTTGTTTACTTGGAAACTGTAAAAAAAATAAGAATAAGAAAGAGAAACATTATACACTCACCGGTACTGACTGACTCCACCACACACTATGACCTTCAGTAATAAACATGAAGAAACATGACCTAACCCACAGAATGTAGAATCTTCATAGCAGCAGTATTTAATGCAGAACTGTTGTATTGGATTGCATTAGATCACACAGATATGCCTAATAAAGAGTCTGGTGATTGCACATATAAACACAATTTGATGCAAATTGCAAAAGTATGAGACTTCTTTTCTACAGTGCTTAGGGTCACATTAATTACATAAAAAATGGTAACGATATGCAGAAAAGGAAAGAACAGAGACCCATGTTAAGGACAACAGTAACACTGCTTTTAATCGACAACTAACAAGCAAACAACAAGTTTGCTTGCTTAAGTAAATTACATTCAGAATTAGGTTAATCAGCAACAATCATTACGCATAAGAGTCTGTCGCATCTCTGGTTATAACAGTGAAAAAAAAAAACCAACCTCTACAAACAAAATATAATTATGTTAATGCAAATCGATGCCAATTAAACACACCGACTAATTCCTTCAAAGGAGGCTTCACGGCAGATGCTCCCACTATCTGTATTCTGTCCTCGCTGCAGGAAGAGAAACAACACAAAAACAAGCGATTACATCACCGCCGAGTGCATTCAGACGTTAATACAGTGTATTAAATTGATTAGTGGCGTCGAGATATAGTAGATGGAGGCTACATTTACGCTCATGCCACTTTGTTAGCAGCTGATCAATGCGATAATTGGACTTTTAAAAGCTGATCCTTTTCAAAAGAAGATATTAAGGGCTTATGTGTAAACAGTTTACTCAATAACAAACTAGAAAGTTTTTATTTCTGACATTACGGCGTTCTGTCACATACTGGTCCTCTGATCATTCACCAGTTATCCAATAAAGCTATATATCACTAAGTGTACCCTGGCAGGAATGAGTGATGCGTACCAGTGTAAGGAGAACCGCTGGCTTCATGTTGGACAGGACATCAGCAATCTGCCAGGATGCAGACAGGCAATAATTAGAAGACTCACAGTAGAGAAGCAGAAAAGAAAACAAGCAACAGTTTCCTTCTACTCTCAGTCTGCAGAATAAAGGTCATTCTCACAGGCGCCACTTTGCCTCTGTGGCCTCTCCACTATTCAGCAGCACACTGAATGACAAAACTCAAGAGACTTTATTACTCCTCTGCCACAGCCTAAATGTCACATAACAGATCCCTGACTCGATGCTCACAGACGCTGTGGTGATATTTCAGCACTGTTACTATTATTAATGCATCAGAAATTCCTGCAACGTTCACTGCATTGTTACTGAAAAGCAGAAAAACGGGTCCCTGCTTAACGACGAAAATGTGAAACTGGAATAACAGTCATGACTGCCACTGTGAGGCCATTATTATCAGTTAAATATTGATTCAGTAAGTCAGCGATGACCTGGAACACTAACTTCAAAACATAAAAAAAGAATAAGGCACAAACATTTAATCAGTAATAAATCACCTTTCCTTTTTTTTTTTTTTTGCTTTTTAAACATATCTTGATTTGTTCACGTTGGCAGAAGTGGGAGCAAAGTAAAGGCAGATGGAAGAACTTTGAAGTTTGCAGAATAATGAGGGGGGAAAAAAACAATGTGAACTTGTGTTTTTTTTCCTAATTTAAGGGCGCATTTGTAGCCGAGCAAGACGAGAAAGCAAATGCGACTTGTTGTGCATAATTACACTTTTATCTGTTATTATTATTTATCGAACGCTGTCACAGATCCAAGAAATAAATATGGAAATCAACACAACTCTGGCAACAACAAATCATGCAGGTAAACACCAGCGAGGTGCTTTAAAAGTATGAAATTCAACAATTTACAGGTGAAGTGTTTGCATGTTAAGCAGGGTAGTTCTGAGAGAAGTGTGCGCAACAACACCTTCCGAGTCTGAGTGTCTGAGAAGTAGAAAAACTGCTTAAAATATTCATGACCTGTTTTTGGAAAGAGAGAAATATTGTTCTCTTTTAGATCCTTCTGTAGGCAGCAGTGTCACCTGAATACCGAACACCAGCTACTGATTCCTCTGTCTTATAGCTGTCAGCGTTTGTTATTCGCAGGCGGTCATATCACTTCATTTTTCTAATTTTATCCCTAAGTAATGAGCTGCTATTGCTTCGTGGAAGAATTGGCTGATAATTAGCATCTTAACCTGTGACTAATTATGAAATGTAACACGCTGGGCAGGTGTGAAGATGTAAAAAATACCTGAAATAACATCAGCAGCCAGATGAGTCATGACCAGGAATAAAGTGTTAATGTGGAAGTGAATGTAGGATTGCATGCGATCATTTCACATGCAAACTTCTTCGTGAATTGCTGGCTGGTGAAAGCTCTCATATTATCTTCTGAATATACTGCTTTGATTTGCACACCTCGAAAATAGCTCCGGAGCTGTCAACCCACCGATATAGCTGCTCCAGCAACCAACTGTCAACACTGATACGCCTAACTGTTTTCACAGACTCTCAAAACAGGCAATTACCAACAGCATGAACATGAGTGCATTTCTCAGGCCGGGCTGTTAAAACGGAGCTGCAGGTAATGAATTCAAAATAAAATTCAAAACGAACGTCCCTCAAGATTTTGGGTGGGGTGAGATCTGTCAGGGCTGTGCTTGCCGGTGAACTCTTTCCACCAAATTATCAGCGTGATGCTTCCAGTGAGCTCAAACCCTGTCCTCATGTTCTCAGATATCGGCCGACAATGTCCCGGACTGCTGTGAGAAATATGACATCCTCCTTTTTCATACGCGTTCGTTCCTATTTTAATCAGTTTGAATAATATGTTTCAATCGCACCTACAAATCTCCTATTGGTCACACAAGCTGGCATCACATATCAATTTTTGCCAGAAGGCGCAAATAAAACAGTGATGGCTTTCATGTTTTATGCAGCCTATGAGGCACTAATGTTCTTTGATGTAATGTCATGGCTCCGTGACTCAACATCAAGGTTCGATTACTGCACAGAGAAAAGGTCACGGGAGTGGCTGTGAAGACCAACACAGACAGACAGGCAGACAGACAGACTCACGTCACAGGCGTATTGGACCTCATCAACAGCATACTTCTCCTTGAAGTGCTCTTTAGGAAAGATCCTGTCAACAAAAACACACAATGATGAAGAGCAGTAAATGTAGAAAATAACACAGTCAGTATCGTCATTAGGCTTTTTAATAGGATCATCTACTGATATATAACAGATGGGTGATGTGACCATTTACGAGAACATTAGCAGAAGTCAAGTACTCAGGACAAAGTTCAGAAGGAAAAACAAAACTAACACAGAACCCAACACACGAAAGTGTGACCTGAGTGATGAGGTTTATAGAAAAAGGAAGATGAAACACGCGACATGTCTAGCAGTTTACTTCCACAACAGTGACTTCACTGATTGTTATAACACCAGGGGGTCTGGCACACTGTACGCACCTTTTCCTTTAATCCACAGCCTCACCTCACAAATAAGCCAAGTGCAGCAATCAGCTTTTAAAGAGTGTAGCCAAATATGTAAATTATAACTGTTTGTTTTTAATTTCACGTCACTTTAAAGTTGAATTTTGCAAGAGGATATAAATAAAGTCCTACACAAGCAGTAAATATAGCTAACAGATACAGTTTACTTGAGCAGTTTACCCTGTGTAGTGTGTCAACTAGCCATAATAGAGCAGGCTTTTGTATCAGTGTAGTCAAACATGTCACTCTAGTGATGACTAAAATATTAAGTCTGAACTGGCTCTTGGCTGCGTTTATAATGCATTAGATGAAAAATGGGATCTTAAGGTGGAGAACTTAATTGTCAGCCCCTTCTGGATGAAACGGCTCCCTGTTGGACGTGTGCACGGCTCTTTGAGGATTAGTCTGACTCACTCTCCCATCCAAGTAGCATAGCTTTCAGGCAGTTTAGGAACAAAAAGAATGGATTTTCCAGAGTCCACATCAATGGCTGCATAGCAGTCAGCCTCAGTCACTCCAAAAGCCCAGTGGAAGAAGGACTCCTGCACAAGTGAAACAATCAGTCACAGTATTAGAGAACAGCAGTGGTCAGATTATTACATGACTTTGATTACACCTTGATTGGGCCAAATAGGCCAAGAAATGTGCATGCAAAGCTCAGTAGCAAAACACAATCTTCAATGTACCCATTCAGTTCTGTTCAAAATCAGTTATAGCTTAGCTCATGTGGCAGCGATATAAAAACTAAGATTATAGACACGAGTGATTCCTGTACAGTGTGACAGCGTTAAGAGATTATGAATGCTGGAGAAGCTCAGAACTCAGCCTTGACCTGTTGAGATCTTTGACTAAATGCCTTGTGGTTTGGGGATCATGGATCGATAAATAAATGCAAAACCACAGATTACTTACCTGCCTGAAGAGGAGGTCTGTGTCGGTGCAGTACCTCTGCTTCTGCTCTCCCCCCTGCAGCAACACCACTGACTTTGACACCACTCCGTCTTTGGCTTTCAACCCCTGGCACAGTCGGCGACGGTTTTCAGCAAAAAGGGCAGCAGACACCCTCAGGGTGTCATTACCGAGCCAGTAGACAGGTCTGAAAGGACAAGGAGACAGAATATCTCAGGGTGGAGTGCTGGTTGGAGAGACTAACACTGAATTGGAGGGCTTTGGATCCAGATTAGAACAGGCCTTTCATAAAGAGCACACGCCTGCAGCCAAAACTATGGCTGCACACACAGCATTGCAAATGAGCCAATGTTACTATTATAATTACTATTATTATTTTTTATATTTTATTTTATTATTAATATTGTATTAATAATTTCATTAGGCTAAATAGATGTTACCTGAGGTTCTTAATTCTATATTAGTAGTTTGACAATTTGACATTATTGTCTTTCTCTCGATGTGAAAAGGAAAAAGAAATTCTTTGAGCAAATCCAGCAGAACCATTTTTCTGCTCAGCAGGGAGAGAAGACCTGTTATGTTTTTACTTCTGTCTGGAGGTAATCCGCAGGATTTGGTCAGTAGATTTCAGCCCTAAGAGGTGGATGAACCACAGCTCCAGACTTCCCTCAGAAACCGTTCAGACATAAGATATAGACTGACATACAACCTTGTAACTGATAGGTCCTGGACATAAATCTTGGTCTCTGGCCGTGGCTTTCTGATAAGATAAAAATCACCGCATATCTGATTCAACCTGGCCCGTACCAAAGGTTAATCCATAACCTCACTGAATTTTATGGCTCGAGGATTGTGCATCAGTCACTGTTGACAGGTTTAAGTGCATATCTGTGAGGATAGATCGGCAAACGATGCTGTTATCATTTGTTGAATGAGGTAGATATGAAAATGCAGCGCAAACACTCAGTAACAGCTAAGGGGAAAAATTTACCTGTGTCAGGGAGTTACTGATTAAACAATGGCCACTTTGTGCGTAGAGTTTCAGGGCTTGTTGTGGATTACATAATAGTGCAAGATATACCTGCTGTTCTCTCCAGCCTCTGCAATCTGTCAACCTCTAGCAGTGATCAAGTCATGGACGCTGACTGCTGATATTTTTATGATGACCACAGCAGATTCTCTTGCAGTTTTACGTGGTGATCATCAGAAGTCAATATGGGCTGTGTTTTCCACAGAAGAAAATTTTGCATATTTTATTGAGATCAGCACAATTGCTGTACAATAAGCTGCATGTCATGTTGACCACAAGAAAAAGCACAAACACATGATTATACTGTTCTCCAGAGAGAGCACCGTGCAAACATTTCAGGCATTAAAAGTGAGGATACTTCAAAAATAATGTTATTAATAGGGTTTTTTTTTTGCATTGCTCTCAGTAGAAAAAAACTAAATCAAAACAGAAGTTGTTCTCTTTGATACTTTTGTGCACAGTCCAAAGCGCCCACTTTCTCAGAGTCTTCAGTCTGATCATGTGATCCAGAGATCAGACTGTTTCTGCACATCATGTTATTGTTGTTACAACCTCAAATTTAGCATTAACTTTCAGGATGGGACACTGCACTTTCAAAACACACAAAACACCTGTATGTTTGCCAAAGAACATCTGGGCTTACATGAAACACAGTGAAGCAACAGAACATTATGGTAATATGTTTATTACTGTTGCCATCATAATCAAAAGTGGGATCTCCAGACAAGTCTATCTGGTGTCAAATGATGATTAAAAATCACTTTTCTTAATTCTTTGCTCTATTATTTTAAACCTTGTAAAATTCTGAACACTTTAATTTTTCAGGCCTTTTAAATTCCTTTAAATAATAAACAACAGCCCTTCTGTGCTGAGGGGTCACAAATAGTGCATTTCCCATAGAAGTTATTGTTATTACTGATGTTTTTAAAGGAGATCAGCTGATATCGTTTTTTTTTAAAACGGAAGTGAACTAAATTAGTGAGCAATTAAACTTCTCAGCTGTTTGTGTGCCATCTCCAGTTCGAGTTTAAAAAAGTGGAACTAAGATTTCAAGCCATTTCCATGTGACCTGAACTAAACATTTGTTGTTTACTGATTTTTTACTGACGCACTTAATAACTCATGCATCTCATCTATAGTTTGGAAAGTTCCCTTCTTTCTGTGGAATCGACTTTGAATCATCGCTGCATTGATCAGTCAGATTGATCACGTCAAAAGGCGGCTCTCCATGGCAACAGCTCAGCCAACCGACACACAGTCAGACGGTTAAAACTCCAAACACTCCGTCCATCATCTGAGCTGGAATAAACACATTTATGTCTGTTTAAATGTCAGAAAACACAAAAGTCAACTCACTGCGATGCTGCAGCCATGATGACACCAGGGAGCCACTCTGTCACGTGTTCACCGGAATCACGTGGGTTTTCTCGGCTCTAAATCAGCTGACGTGGCCCCCGTGCTGCATTCAAGTCTATAGGAAACACCAGGTTCAACAGTGATGCTGCGTTCAAAAGCTCTTATGGTTGTTGTTTTTTCTTTGTTCAGCTGTCGTTTACTAAGCGCTGCTGTCAGCAAAAGTAAATACCATGGCATAAATTAAAAACACAAAAACAAGAAGAAGCAATAAAAGAAGAAAAAGGGTTCATAACAATGCAGGCAAATGAGGCGCTTCTGAAAATACTGGTGAAAATTCTTGACCCTTAAAATGTCACATCATTAAAACTGCTGCTATGTTGCCTCATTAAAATGCAATACAGTGCAATAAGGGAGCAGCAGGTAAACAAGCTCTCTTTTATTACACAAAAATATTAGATACAACAAAAAATGTCAGTTAAAAATGCAGACGCATCTGCAACATGTCGTATAAGACTGTATGTCTGGTTTTTGCCACTATGAATACATAATTACATCACATCAGCTGTTTGTAGGCACTGTCCACTGAGATCTACAATAAATAACCTGTAAAAATAGTTTCTTTGTGCTCGTTATTAAATAAATGTAGCTTAAACAACCTGTAACATTTTAGTTGCTATTTCAATATACACTAATTTTGACAATAATAATAACAATGACAATAATAAACCACAAGTTTTATTAAGATTCCCTTGGGAACATCTTCTCCCATGACCCAGGGAAGACACTCCTTTTTAAGATTTTACAATAGGTTTTATGATAACAAAATTTTAGTGCATTACAATTTAATTGCCTTCTAGATCTGTTCACCTGCTTCTTGTGTACATATTACATTGATATTCAAAATATGTATTTCTATATTTATATTCATTGTTCTTAAGGGGCACATCTCTTGCCCTTGTTACCCCCTAAGATCTGATTCACAGTCACACTATATGATCTACATGCAGACATCACCCAGCTCTCATCATCCAGTTATATGCTGGACACGTTTAATTAAAAACAGGAACAGCACAATTAACACATCTGACCTTGTAGAGTTACAGTGAGATTCCGGTTTCTGCCTGTTTTTCCCATCATGTGCTGAGGAAGTGAAATTATCAGCTGCCATGAATATAAATGAGGCTACACTAAGAGAATTACAATCTGTAAATAATCTGCAATCTACTGGGAGCAGAAATGAGTTTATACTTTCACATGCAGATGAAGCAGGACTCTGTCGTTTAATTTTTTGATCATAAATGTTTTTCCTGGTTTCAACTACAGTACATGATGCCACTGTTTACAAGTTAGAGCTCAACAAAAAAAGTGATTAATTTTTAATCTACCAGCTGGCCAGAGGTGAGGAAACTCACTAAGCACAGGAAGCAGTGGACAATTTATTAATGAAATAAATGCAAGACAATGGGATTGTATTTGTTTTTCTCCAGGAGGCTGCAAGTGTGAGAGATTAATGCTTGGCTAAACACTTTCTGTTACATAAATTTTTATTTCACTCCAACAGGACAAAGAAGTCAAGGTAGGGAGGCCGTATAGCTCGTCGAGTTAAGGTGTTACCATGTCGGCTATAAGGTTGCCAGCAGTGGTTGTGTGTTCAAGGCCGGCTCTAGACCCTTTGCTGCATGTCTCTCACTCATCTTCACCCTGTCTCTCTCCTGTTATGAATAAAAGGGAAAAAACTCCCCCAAAAAATATTTTTAAAAAAGAAGTCAAGGTATGACAAATTGCAACTTCTCCACGTCAGAATCCTAATTTTCTAAAAACAAAGTGAGATGTGAGACCTACAGAAGCACACACACACACAAATGTTTCCACAGCTCATCGTCCCTTTTGATTTGACTCTGCAATGGTGCATTTACAGTAAAGACAGTAGGGGGAGATGCAACTCTCCTTTAACACGGTGGAGGGGGACTTTGAGAAATAATTAATTATTACCAGCTACTGGAGATACACGATGCAGGTAACGTCAAACAATGTGTCGTGAAAGACAGCATCCAGACCTGGATGACAGATTGTCAAGAGGGTTGACACACCCGCCATGAAACATGAGCAACTTCTCACTGTGAGAAAAGCACATTTCTAATGATAGGTAACGTGGTAACAAGATATTATAACTCCTGTCTCACTTTTCTCAAAGAAAATTTTGAATAGCTTTATAAACACCCACAGCTGGACTGTGAGTGTAGATGGAAGATGGAAGTTGTCCCTCTTTATTTCTACCTTTGTGGAGTTGGAAGGAGGGTTTAATATAATTGGTGGAACTTCTGCAACAGAAGAGAGCTGAGTAGCCAATAAGAAATCGTATTTGCAAATGCCATCTGTTCATGTCCAAACTGCTTTAAAAGTGTGCACAGGTTATTTGGACTCTGAAAATGAACACTGAACACTTATTTAGATTTTCAGATATTATTAATAAGACTCATAACCTTTCCACAACCCGTTCTGCCAGTGTGGTCTCTACACTAAATGAGGCCATTGCTCTCAATAAGTTGTGCTTAATTCGAACTAGAGGCCATTTTCCTCTGTACTCATTATATTCATGTGCATACATTTGGTACTTTGGAAAGGCCAATGCATAATCAAATTTCAGCCATCGTTGTTTGTCTCCTAAAATATGTTAAACTTGCAGAAATGTCAGTTTAGCTTATAGAGCAATCAGTGACTTGCTTCATACTATTTCCTGTCACACCACAGGAATACATCCTCCTGTTACACTCTCATAATTCTGTTGTTCCCCCTAAGTGGCCCCCTGGCAGGGAGACAGTGTTTCTGCTGGTAGTACAAAGGAAGACTCGGGGACACCAGGCGTCAAGCCACCACTGTCACTGTAGACTGAGTGCCAATTCCCCTGCATCCTAAATTTTATCTCTAGTGCCAGCTGTAAGTTGTGCTGATACAGTTCAACAGCTCGACTTTGAACTCAAAACCTCAGTCCTTGCGGGCTTTGGACATTTGCAATGGAAGGCGGGGTATCTTCAAAGACACTAGGACATCTAGAGCAAGAAAACAAATACATGAGTAGGTCAGCAAGGAAGTAGGGCGGCTCGGAATATAGGGTGCCATACAATTTCTGGTGAAAAGAATGTTTTTTTTTCCAAAAAGAACATTTTGACGATGGCTTGAGACTCAAAAGGGACTGGTTTGGATATTTAAATCAAGTTTCCATCCTTTCTCAGTGACTAGAGCGAAGATGGAAATCCTTAACAAGCAAGACTGACACTGATAAGGGCAGCTTCTAGGTACAAACACGTACATTCCTCCTTCCACATGAAACTACTTCTTCCAATCATCTTTACAAATAAGTTGTTCTTGCCCTATTTAATAAAGCCTCAAGAGTTTTCTTTGCATTCAGCATCTAATCCATCGAGTAATGGGCCTAGTTACTGTATACTCCAATGGATGCAGAGGCACCATATTGGTAAAGCTTCCATCTTGCCCACAGAAAGAGAAGTACTGGAGCACAATATTGGAGGAACAGCAGTTCTTGCAGCTCAGTTGTGTGATTTTGATACTGTTGATCAATTAACTATGCAGACCTTTTAAAGACACTTTTCAATTAAAACTCTAAAGATAGGTCAGCATATCTTCAAGTTCCCCCCAAAAACTACCCAACCCTCCTCTTACAAAAATGTTTTAGTCAATTAGGTAGATAGTGAAGTGTGGCGACAAGCACTATTGACTAAGATTATTTACTCCAGATGACCAGAAGAGGGTTTAATTAAAACACAAAAAGCTGCCTGCAGGCACACGGATTCTTGCTGAGTAGCGTCTTGCTGTAATACTTTCTGGTGAGCGGGTCTCTGACACGTGTCCACAGCAGAAATATGAATTTCTGCCACAAGTCATCAAATCACAAACAAATTTACCTGTAGATATATTTCATTTTCTTTAAAACTAGTCCCTGATATGACAGATATTATGTCAACAGAACCGCAACTTCTTCATAATAGCAGATACATAATAACACAGGCAACAGCTTTATCCTTCTGGCTGACTTCAAATTTTATTTTTAGACTTTTCTTGTGTCTCTACACTCATAATATCCCCTTCACAGACAAGGGAAGCAAGTTTATGAGCTTAATTTGGTGGCTTCCTTCCAGCTCTGATCTTGAGCTTAGGTCACTTGTATCAGTTGTGTATGAACTGTATAAATTACGAGGAAGATAATAGGAATTAGGATTTTGATAATTGAAAACGCGTATGGAAAGAGGCATTTAAGCTGAGGTGGGATTACCAGTCACTGCACACTGCATAACTAAATTGGGATTTTAAACCAAGTAATAGCAAACGAAGTGTTGGTGGGGATGGTTCATAACAAAGCTTTGTGTCATTCCTACTTAAGACTTGGTCTCTGTGCCGTGTAACCAATCTGCCTCAAGCAACTGTCATTTATTCATTCACAAATTTAGTCATACTCCCAATCTCTCAATTTAAGTTAGTGCATGACCATCAGCCAGTTGGAAATATAAACTGTAAGGCAGAGGACACATTTTTTTTCCAGGCTGCTGGATGACAGTATAAAGCTTTACATGTCTCAGAGAGCTCAGGTGTGAAGGCAAGCAAGACTGTGAATGAGGGGAGCACTGAAGAAGAAACACACAGAAGTCTGCAGGAAACGTGAACTAGCTGGTGGACACAACCATTCCACTGCTGGGAAATTAATGTAAAAAGTGATTTAGTTAATTAAATTGAACTGTAGCTTCATCAAGTGCTGGAGACTGTTTCAGTCTATAGGAGGTAATTGTGAGCAGAAGAAATAGGTTATTTAGGAAACAGGATGCTTAGCACACAGTGATACAGTATGATGACAGCTGTAGAGATTTGAGAAAATGCTAATCACCTTAGAGTGCTATAAGACCTCCTATTTCCTGCTGCAGCGCTAATATGTTAACTCTAATCATCACACAAGAGGCCACATCAAACTCTTCTGCTTCTGACCACTCAAAATTAGCATATGTCTTCCATGAGATGTGAATCAACGTCTGATGTTCATTTACATTCTACATCTGGTTCTGTGAATTGTAGGATTTCTCCACTAATTTAGGACAAAAGCTTTCTTTTTTAATACATTTGTCCATTAAAAGCTAATCTGATCTCTCAAACTGCCTTTTGATAAAGTAGCGGAAGATATGAATGTGGGTTTAGTACACAAGGCCCAGCCAGTTGTAGGTCAAGTCTAATTATGAAGATTAATTATTGTGATAAGCCCTACCATACAGCACTAACAGTTTCATTATCTTGTGATTGCAGAAGAAGGATCCGCCACACACTGAAAGAACCAGAGTGCTGCTGATTTGAACATTAAAATACATAGAACTCTACCTGCATGGAAAAAAACTACTGATTACCAAGTGAACAGCCGCAGGAAGGGCCCAGTGAACAGAAGCGTGGAAAATGTAGGTAAGGCTCTCTCAGTAGGGGTCCGTTTGAGGCTGAGTTGCGCTGAGTTGCGCTGATTAGCAGCTCCTGAGGCAGATGAGCATTAGGCTAATTACTGTAACACCTCCATTACAGTAGGAAATAAAACCAAAGTTGTTTTGATAAACAGACATATGTAAACAGTAGGAGAAAAACACACTTCACCTCACAGAGAAGGTGTGCAGAATAGTTTGCTATAATGAATTTTCATGGTTTCTGATCTACTCAGTGTCTATCTTGCTGCTTATTTTTCTGTTCTATATCCCGCCTTGTGGACCACATTGATCTTTTAGAACATATTGAGAACTTTTTGGACTCAGTTGTTTGGTTTCAGTGTTTCATTAAGTGCGGTGTCCCACAGGAATCTGTGTTTGAACCCCTTCAGTTTTGTGTGTACATACAATAATGCCTTTTGTTCGAAAAAAATGTGGCATGATATTCCACCTGTAATGGATAACAAAACCACCTACCTCCCAGCTGTTTGTTGTATGTAATGAAAAATGATGGATGATTTATTGATGAGTCAATATTTTTTCTCAAATTCAGTTTGAAATGATCCAAACAATGATGTGGCTTTAGAGGCTGTGCATTAATGGAGTGCTTTACAACATATGTGGATGCTTTGGCTGCTTCTGTCACATGGATGCAGGCTGTCTGTGTGATGGAAAACATTATTTGTGGCCACTTGTGGGACAGTTTGAATCAATCTTGTTTTGGCAGGTGGAATTGATCTATTGAGGCAACGTGCACACTGCTCCAAGGTCAGTGTGCTTTTATCCTAATGCACCCACAGAGACTATCCCAGTTCCCTTGCATTTTTTTAATTTCAAAGTGCATTTATAGGTTTCTGTGAGCCTACAAGAAACATTTTCTCGACCTTCAAAATACCATGTATGGAGACATTTATAATGATTTGTAACTATTAATGGGTCGACCTTGTAGATTGGCAGCTGTAGTACGTGTGTGCAGAAAAAAAGACCAACTTACTAACACTTACTCACATGAGTTTTTCTGAAATGTACATATCAGTACTTAAAGAGTCTTGGATTTGGCAAAAACTGTACCTTTTCATCTTTACTTTACAATAACACTTCCATCCTTCAAAGTTTGACAGTCATTATGTTTGCATCCCCATGGGTACAATGTTGGTGGCACTTGTATGGTATGCCAATTCCTTTCCATCTGCCGAGATGCCAGACCGAGAGATGAATGGTCCAGGGCAGTCGGCTCTGCTTGTTTCCATCTTGTTAATATGCCTCTGAGAGGCATGCTGTAGTAAGGAGACTGACTGCAGCAGAATCTCCAGAGAGCTGAAGAAGATAAACAAAGCTATAGAAGGCAGTAAGGACCTTCAGAATAATGTAAATAACCCTGTATCGAGCAGAGGATGAGTTGTACTGATGTGCTCTTTTTGCATCGAAGGAACAACTTCGAGCTACTTTAAGCTACAAGCCAACAAAGAGTGAATGAGCAATTCAAGTGCTATTCAACTTTAAGATCCATGAGGAAAAGAGCAGTAGTTTGTGAAGCTATCTGACTTAAAATTGAATATTCATTGCTGTTTGAGTGCTGCTTTCACTAATTTGATCACTTTAGACAGGGCACAAGGATGATACTTGGTTCGTGATAAGCTGTTTGTGAGAGCTGCTGCCCACATTTTTCCATGAACCAGCACTGTGCTTTACTGGAACAAGATAATGAGCTTCAACTGGCTAAAACTTGCATGGATGTGCATACTGGATTTGTGCTTACAAGTTGTCCCAGCACTCAGCAGCCTCACATTAGAGTGAGTGATTTGTTTCAGTGTTAATAGAAATCAGTGCTCAGTACAACTTTGGTTCAATCTGATTTAGCTATTTGAGCTACAGAAAGGGCAACATATTATATCTTGGAAAATAAATTGCAGTGGGTGGCAGGTTTCACACCTGGGAGGTGGCCAGTACCGAAGCCTTGTAGCCAAATTGGACTCATTATTCTCTGTTTGGAGCCATGTGCTGTGATACAGTCTTTTCAGAGAGTTTAATATGCTTGATAATCTCTTAAACCCTCTTCCCAAATCTACTTTCCGTGACCAGACTTGACCACCTTTTACTGAGGGAATTCACTAATGTCCTCATTAGGGTCTTGGATCTCTGTTTGAGACCTAGATAAAGGAAACAAGGTTAAATCATTTTAAAATGTTTTTTACACAACGTCCTATCAAACTGTTATTCAATGTATTGCTTAAAAAACAATGTAAATCATGTCCTTAATTATGTCTGATTTTTTTTTCTCTACACACAACATGAGCATATTTGATTATTCTCTTTGTAAAATATGTTCAAAGAGAGCTACATTTATTAAGGAAACCATGATAATTATGAGATTTAAATAAACACGATAACCTTGCAGCTCTTCCTTCAAGTAATTCCTACATTTCATATTCTTGTGAAATGTAAAACATCAGAACATGGCAGCACTAAAATAATTACCTCTGCTCAAAATGCATAGTTTAGGTTGAAATTACTTATTTAGGTGACTTTGTGTGTTTTGGGGTTGTCCTTTGGAGTGTTGTTGTACCATCAAAACGTGCTTCTAATGTTTTGTCCACTTCATTTATAAAGATGTTTCGCTAAAAATGTTAAAAAAAAAAAAACACACACTTTACTAGGTTAAGTTTAGCGGCTGCCTCACCTGACTGTTATACATGGAAGAGGGATGTCTCTTAGCCCCATTCAGACATGCACTGCTTTCCTTTTTGATGGCACCTGAACAAGTCGACTTCACGTCTGACTGCTGTTTAATTTTCCGTAAAAGTTGCGACAGCGCTCTCACTAGGTCGGACCTGGGAACATTTCTGTATCACTTTCAACACAGCACAGGTCTAGACTGCATGCCGCTGCATTAATGGATAGTTATCCAAGAGAACATAACTGCTTTAATTTGTGTGAACTGATTTAGAGAAGCATTTTCCACATTTCTGCACTAATACTGGTCCAAAATATGACAGAAAGCAACGGACACGGTTTGCTGCCAAAATCACAGACATCTTTTTCATTCACTTTGCACGACAGTGTCAAATCTGTTATGAACTACAAATGTCCATAAAAATATAACATTACTGAAGACAGAACAGGTCAGATTAATGAGACTCACCCATAATAAATGTTATCTGGGTTTTAAAACAATAACATCATCTAAAGTTCAGTTTGTTGCTTCCAGTTGTTTGTAGGAGTCTTCCCTCTGAGTTCATTAAACACATGCAGCATCAAACAGCAGCAAGAACCCACATGGAACCATTTATCCTTTTGCACATGGAATAACAACAGTAACTTCACTAACTACCTATTATTATAAATGATCCCTGACATGGTGACTAGGGATGGGAACTGATAAGATTTTTACGATTCCGATTCCCTTTTCAATTCTGCTCAACGATTCAGTTCATTATCGATTCTCTTATCAGTTCTCATTTGGAAAAAAGGAAGACAAACAAGTCATGCAACATGCAACTTTGACATTCTCTGACTTAGCCTACAATTGGACACATTAACCTATCGAAAAACAGGGGCATCTACTGTGGCAAATGGGTGCAAGGCTTTTACCACAAACTTAGTCACTGCTCAGTGACATTCGTCGATCCTGGCTTGGGTCATTTTACTCTTCCCTGCCTCGGTGAAAGGAGAAGCTAGAGGTAGGCGTGAACTGGAATGAATACTGCCAGCCTCTGAGCCAGTCAGCCACTCTGTCTCTCGTCATTGTCATCTAAATGTAATGCATGAGAAGGCATTCATTTAACGTTAACAGGGAGTAATAGTAGGTTTTACAATGGCGCTAACATGATAGGCAGTGTTAGTTAGTTGCCTGCAGTATTAACAGCACAGGACGTGCTAACATTGCCGCTGCTGCTGAGTTAAGATTCACTCTAGAGCAGATCGACAACACGACATTCATTAAAAGTTATCGCATGCTGTGTGTGCAAATGCTCCTGCATATTGGTAGTATTTCCTCCCTTTGATGAAATATCCACTTTGCAAGTTTTACAAGTTGTCCTGTCGTCATCCTTTGTCGTGAAATGTAACCAAACTTTCAAGCGTTTGTGCCACTTGGGCGCCATGTTTCCTGCTGGCTTCACTGATGGATGATGCTGCTACGCGACGTGCGTGGTGACGTCACTTGCACCCACTGGAATGGGTAAGGGAATCGAAACATTGGGAACGGATTCTTAACAAGAACTGGTTTTTGATTCCCATCCTTAATGGTGACAGGATTTATCGGGATCTAACAGGAAGCTACACTGTGAACTTCTCTCACAGAGTCACAGTTTATCTGCTACATTTAAATCATTTGTTACATAGCGGCTGTCCTCAGGTTGAGTCCTGAGCTCCATCACACTTGTCACAGTATTTTTATTTGCCTTATAATAACGCAGTAGTTAGATTATCATCACACAAGGACAGAATTCTCAGTGATTAGCAAACCATAAATAACCTAAGTTACTAGTTAATTGGACAGTTTGATAAGCAGCTGTTAGTTTAGCTTGAGTCTTTTGTTTATTGATGCATTGTTATGTATTATACATCACTTGATGTCTCCTGTGAATGGCTAATACTGCATGCCTACTGAGGCTCTCTCTGACCGAAGCTGTGAGGAACGTTAATATAAAACTGACCTTTGTCTGACTGACAGAATGTCGTCACTTTAACAGACTGATGAGTCAGCAATGTTACATATCTAATGTCTGAAGGGGGCTTTATTAGCTTTTGCTCCTCTGGTTCAAAAATTTGCTTTTCCACCCAGTAGGTCTCTGGACTGCTGACAGTATGGAGAGACTTAAATGAGAAACCAAAAAAGAAAAAGAAACTTTTTCTTTTTCACCTATTTCAGTCCTATTTTATTCCATTTTTAGCCTCCCTTAGACAGCACCCTGACTGTTGTGTATTTCATACTCAGAGACTATTTGGTGAATGTGTGGTAAAAACCAGCAAGCACATCATGACAGTCTCTCAGAGAACATGATTAGCTGTGCTGGTGATATTTATGAAACCACCTTACCAAAAAATTCCATATTGGTCAATATAGGCGGATTTTAAAGCTAACAATTTAGTATAGACCTAATGAAGTAGGTAATCTGGAGGTCATGGTGGTGGAAGGGCATGCAGTGCATGGACCTACAATAACTCTGGTCTTTTTATAATAATAATAATAATAATGATAATAATAATAATGCATTGGTTTTATATAGTGCTTTTCAAGGCATTCAAAGATGCTTTACATTGCATTATTGCATTATTATGGAGTGAATTGCATTATTCACTCCATACTCGATGGTGGTAAGCTACGTATGTAGCCACAGCTGCCCTGGGGTAGACTGACGGAGGCGAGGCTGCCAGTCTGCTCCATCGGCCCCTCTGACCATCACCAACCACTCACTCTCACACTGCATTCACCCAGGCTTCCTGGTGTTCCCTCACCCAGGCCCAACCTTGCTTAGCTACTGAGATCTAACAGGATCAGGTTTCCACATGGCGGTATGGCCACCTAACCTTGATCTTTACTTAAACCTAACCAGACCATAGATGCCATTTATGTGTGAACATTAAGAAGACGGTCACTGAGCATAATCTGGGGTTCTTGTCTGATGACAGATTTGCACTTATACACAGAATTGGTCTTTTTACTTTTCAGTGCTCAGTTTCTTCAGGCCTGTCAGCTGCTCTGTCCTATCTCAGTCTTCCACTGGTGGTCACAAGGAGGCTTCTCTGAAGTTACAATTAGGCACCTGACCATAGAAGTTGGAGATTCTGCAGAAAGATTTTTGATAGTTATATAATAAGCATGGGCCAGATTTACTGCTTCCCATCTGCTCTACCCCAGGAGGGCACAGGAGACGAAGAAGTTGTGGTGCATGGATCGGTAAAATAGTTTGTTTTCCACCTACGAAGCGAGGACTGTGAATCGACAATATTTAATAAATGTGAAAAAAAGTGTATTGAATGACTCCACCTTTAAATATTTCAAGCCACTGAGCCATTCAGAGAGATAATTAAGTTCTTCATTGACAAAATGCCTGAGATTTTCACATCAACCTGCAGCTATATCATTATACAGTAGTATCAGTGAGCAGCACACCAGTGATTTTAAACATGACCACATAGTCACAGTTTAGATCATATCTCATTTTCTTTACTTATGCAAATTGAAACATGTTCTGTATGTCATAAAATACTACTGGGTTACAACCCCTCTAATTTAGTGTCAGTGTTAAGTGCAGCCACTGCCGGTCTTTTACACCACTATATTGATAACAAATCATTAAATGGAACCTTACTACACCTGAATACAGCATCTTTATTTATGAGCACTGTCAAAATGGCACAGGAGACAATATAGGAGCATAGTAGGTAGTCCTGTGGGATTGGTATGGGAAATTGCATAATTCTAGCGAAAAGCTTTTAGTTTAATAGTAGGATTATTTGAGCTGAATGTAAAATAGTGGAAATACAGAATGTATTATGAGACATTTGTTGCTGCTTGAGCAGGGAATAAGTAGAGCAGGATGATGTTCATATTCTTTATATCTTCGGCATGTAAATTCACAGCAGTGGGTCTTCAGGGTAAATTCCAGTCTTGACCTTCAGACATGTAAACACTGTGTCAGAACAAAATAATTAGCTCAAACAGCAAAATTAGTTCCCTGCAGGTTGCAAGCACTAGCATACATTATAGCATTCTGTAAGTGACTGAAGGAAGGTGATGACTGCAGCTGCTCTCAGCAACACCTAAATGCCAGTGAATGTAAGTGAGAATAGCAACCACGTCACAGGTGCGTGCTCAGTGACGTGCATTTAACCAAAGGTAAAAAAAAACACCAAACAGATAAAGGCTCACACAGGAATAGGACTTGTTGATGCTATTTATCTTTTCAAATGTACTTTAAAAACATGAGGAATAAAATGATGACAGATGGTGGGAAAAGGGGGCATCAGGTTAGGGTATTTAGAGCCAAATCCAGATCAAAGGCCGCTCTCTCAGCAGGTTAAGTAACAGTCACATCCATAACCCAGTACAGCTGTTTATGATTGAAGAGGATTAGGGGCAGCACACATATTTCATCAGGATTTATCCTCATCAAATTTCTAAAAGTGGATTGCTCTAAAGCCGCTCACTTTAGCTGCTAAATAATTTCAATTATTATGCAACTTCTTTCCAGTGGAGGTCAGCTATGGTAGCATCCCAGGCATTCGACAGATCAGTCATTATTACCCTCAAACGTCCTTCAGGTTTAACAGTGCAGGAGTGGAAAGAATGGGGACCATCTGTTTTCATTTCAAAACGACACAAATGCTTCTGTTGGGCATACAGTCAATCAAAATCAACACAGAAGGTAAGCTGCAGAAAAAAAAGTGACCCTGAGCCTGGAGAGCATAAAGACCCTCTCATTGTCCACAGCTGTCTGAATGTTCCGTGAGAGACATTTGATTAAGCTGACAGACACGAACAGGGAAAAGTGGCTTAGATTTATTTATTGCAGCCCCCCCCCAATCCAATAACATAATGACACACTGGATTACAGTAGAAGTTTTAAACCAAAATCAAAACTTTTACTCATCTCTGAGTGTAAATCAGCTAAAATTGCAAACCAGAAGTTAAAATGAGAAAGCTTAAAATGAAAATTGCATCTAAAAATCTATTAGAAAACTGAAATGGAAGACCTTACATTTATTTTTATTATTCTTCAGCCACTGGATGGGTCTTGTCTGATGTGCTTTCTTTTGTCGTGCTTTATGAAAGTGGTAGTTAAGTAATTTCTGTCCTTGTATGCTTTTTAACTGATGCCAAAGCACAAAAAACCAGAATGCATAAATCTTAATTTACATGAACCTTTGTGGACCAGTCTGCGAGCTCTCAGCAGCTAATTAAACACATCAGTGCATGTCGTATACCTGCAGCTGTTATACTGTACATAATAACACCTACCTGTCTCACACCATCTGCCAGTGTCCCATTGTTCTTACAACACCAATAATACCTTCTTTTGGGACGCTCCTTCCATGTACCAACATTGATTCATTATCTGACTCCTGACAAACCACATTACAGTTCATTTGAAGGGTTATCACAAGTGACTCAGCATTGGTTGACTGTGTAGGTGTCTAAAAGGATCCATGTTTACAACAAAGGCCTCTAGTGAGCATGTATGTTATGACAAAGCAAAGACGGAAGTAGCATGACATTTTTATAGCCTCATAAACCCTCTCAGATCAGAGGTCAGGGTGGAAGTAACTATGACAAGGGAGACCACTGTTTAGATTGTGCTTCTTATAGCAGTCGACATTTGTTTCTGCCATAAACTAAATTGCCATAACCTAACAATGCAGTCTGACCAAGACCACAAACCCTCTCTATCTCACACAAGTTACAGTAGATCTGTATTTCTCCCTGTGAATATAAGAATTAGGAAACCAGGATCGTCAAGGTCTTCCATCTGGTTTTCTCTTTGCTCCACATATGCAAATATGAGCTGTTGTATTATCTTCATGGAACTAAAAACAAGAAAAAAAAAGTGAGCGAACAACAGAAACAGCATTTCCTGATCTAGCACTTTAGTTGGTTTCAGTGAGAAGTGGAATAGTTGAGAAGCTGTAAAGGAGCTGAGGTTTTGATGTGATACACCGCAGGGAAAATTATACTAATTTAGATCCATTAGTTAACGTTGTGTCAAAACTGAAATGAAAAGTGGAAAAGGTAAGAGGGAAACTCTCCTAACTGCTCCGTTCATTAATTGGGATGTAATTTGTAGACCAACAAAGTAGGTAAGAGATGGCTAGTTGGGGAAATGAATGGAGATATCATAATAACTCCAGACTTCCGCAGTGTGATGACTTACAAGATAATTACATGTAGCCAGGATAATATAGCAAGTATAGACTACTGCAAAACACTTCACAGGCAGGTACCCACTGAAGTTTGACTTTGTTTTTGCATTTGGAAAGCAATGTTAAAGTCCCTCTCTGGTTATTAGTTAAACCCCTAAAAACTTATCTCTGTGCAAAAATGTTGCATGTTTGGAAGTTGTTTCCATGAAAATAAAACCTTTGTGTCTTAAAATGTCTTAGATGTAACTCTACACAGTTGCTTCCTCTAGAATGTACAAATCTATTAAGACTCTTTCTTCACCCACAACTCTGTGAACTGCTATACACAATAGCAAGTTTTACCACTGGAGTAATTCAGCCATTTGTGTTAAAACCAGAAACCAATCCTGAATAATAACAATAAGTCAGACATTCCCACGCTGTAGGTTGTTACGTATGAAATGACAGAAGTCTGGATCCATGTTTTTGAGACTGTTATCGGTTGATTCAAGGTGGAAATGCTCAGCCATGGCGTTGACTGCTTATTTTGTTCATGAAATGTCTTCCACCATATTAAAAACACCATTTGTGTTAACCATGTAAAACTGAGGAGAGTTAAGGAGTTACAGTCAATCTATCTGTCACTTCAGTCTGTCAATATGAGGTTTTACGAATCAGATAGTTCTGTTTCTGTGCTATATTCAACACCAGCACCAGGGTAGAAGCTCAAAACTTAGGCTTTATGCTACTATATGTGTAGCTCCTTATATCACAGTGGATCTTCCTGGGTCATAAATACTCATTAGGTGGAGATAGCGAGAGTTGGGGCAGACTGGCAGATTAATGAGAATAAAGGAGACTGTGTGTGTGTGCCATTGTAATGAGCTGATAATATGCCTAACCCTGCAGAACGAGCTCAGCTGATAGAAACTGTGGAACATAAATGTTATTTACGCTTTGGAAGGGAACAGAGGGTAGAAGTTAATTGCGGATATATTGGACTTTATATCCACGCAGCATTGCCTCTTGTCCTCAGTGGGATATTGTGACAACTGGTTATTCATTTAGCAGTGACACTCCATCAACCACAGAATAATTGCCTCTCCTGTCAGATACAGTATGACATTAAAATATTAATACAGTTTAGACTGATAATGCATGTAAAAGTTGATTTCTTTTATTTTCATCATAATGATGAAGTGTCCACGGAAAGATATTTTTAGTTACGCCAGCTGCAGCCAAGTCAAAATTAAGAACTTGCGTAGAAAATTAAAGTAAATGAATCGAAGAAATGAATCAGTTAATCCATTAACACATCATGTCGGTCAGTTGAGCACCACAAATGAAGAAACGCACATAAATTGACTGATAAACAACAAAAATCATTTCAAAGGAAAAATGTCAGAAACTTGCTGGTTGTAGCTTCTCCAATGTGAAAATATATTGGTTTTCTTTACAATTGCTGTGAGTTCAGAACAGTTCCGACATGGAGTCAGGGTACTGTGATCGCCAATTTCACAATTTTCAGATCTTTTACCAATCAACCATGTGCTTGATGCTCAAGTATTTGGAAAATTAACGTATAATAAAAATGTTACATGGAAACTTGCATTTTATTTTAAATTCCTTCTGTGGTTGTTGATTAAACCCTGAAAATCTCATCTCTGTATATCAAAGTTACATATTTACAAGTCCTGAATGTGCAGATATACACCGATCAGGCATAACATTATGACCACCCGCCTAATATTGTGTTGGTCCCCTTTATGTGCTCAAAAATGCTCTGAACCATTAGACATGGACAAGAGGACCTCTCAGGGTGTCTGAAGGGGTCTGGAACCAGGACGTTTCAGTGGATCCTTTGGGTACTCTAGCTTGTGGGGCTTGCAGTAGGACCTCTGTCAGTCCAACTTGTTCCACTGCATCCTGTTGATGCTTGATCACAATGGGGTGTAGGAAGTTTGGAGGTCAAGTCAACATGTTGGACCATTGTCATGTTCCTCAACATGTTCCTGATTGGTTGATGTTGTTACCATGTGGTGGGGTGCATTTTCCTGTGGGGATTGGCCAGTGACATTTGGGATTTCCATTTGCATGAGGGAGTGTGCTTGCTGTGGGACAATGTTTATTTGGGTGAAAAATAATGATACAGAAAACTCCATCCCGCAGGTTGACAGGATGGGTTCCTCAGGTTTGCTACGTATGAGACCCCAGTATATCTTCTGGCATGTGAAAAACACCATATTGACATGTCACCAAGGTAAAAAAAAAAAAAACTTGTTCATGCACTTAATAGATTAAACACACAACACACTCTCCCTTTGACAGCATTTAAGACAAACTGTGTTAAACATCTTGGATGCGTATTTGCACTGTTCATCTGTCGTGTCAGACAGACTTAGACGTTCAGCAGACATTCAGCAGTCAGGAAAAGCTTACAGTGAGCAGCAGATAATAAAATACATTTCATTCCCAGCCTCATCCAAATCACACAAGTGACACTTTCTGTCCGTCTCTGGGACTGAACGGGGGCGTTTAGTTTCCACAGCCTAACACAGGATGCCAGTATCAAATGAGCACATACTGTACAAGAATCTGTTCTCTGGCTGGGTTAAAGGAATAGTTGTGGAAATATACTGACCCACTGTGACGTCTGTACGGTAAGTATGTAGCTCCTGGCAGCAGCTGGTTACCTTAGCTTAGCATGAAGATGGGAAGATGACATGAAATAATTAATATAGCTCGGTACAATGATAAAATGTAGTTAGATTTGTAGAAATGTAGATTTGACAGGCTTTTACATTATGTGCTGAACATTTCTCGCCTCTGAGTGTCTGTGATGCAACCGATGAAGACTCCAGGAAACTGTCAGTCCCAGCCAAGGAATATAAATTGTTGCTTTTACACATAGTTTTTCATGGCATAAACAAGCAACATATAACGTGTAATTTTTCTTGCCCTATAATCTCATCTAACGTTCTCTCAGTAAGCTAATATGTGTATTTCACAAAATGTGGCACTGTGCCTTTACAGGTGAGATAGTTCTCTGAATGAAGTGTTAGATATGATATTCAATGCATATAGTAGCTCTCTGTATGATGAAAGATGCCTGAAAAGTATTGGTTGTAGAATATTGAGTTATTTTTTCATGTGACATTTGACTGCAGCAGTGGAGAAACTTGGGTTTACATGTTTTCAGTACTCAGGCAGGAGAACATACACACCAAAGCATCAAAAACACTTCTCATGTATGCATATCATAATTGCTGTTTTATGAAAGAAGATGAAATCGGAAGAGAACCAAAGTTGGACTGCAGGATTCTTTGTGAGCTAAGAGAGGAGCAAGAAACGAAGAAAATCGACTTGACTTTTCATTCTTTGAGCCTAATCATGCTGGATATAGTGTAATTCCATGTTTGAGGATATACTGTGCCTTCAAAGTTTAAAAAATAACCCAAGGGACCTTTCCTGGGTGACGGGGACAATCTGGGGAACCAGTGGGAAAGATTATGACTGTGTAGCTGAAACAATTTTGAAAACCATGAAATAGAAAAGAAATCTCTGTCATTTACATTTTTTTGTTCCTAATTTGAGATTAGGAGACACATTTGTAATCAGCGTTTATAATTGCAGGGCAAGAAAGATTTCTGATCTCTTAAATCCTTTCCCAAGATGCTTTGAAGTCGGCGTGTATACAAGTGTTCGTTATATACCCTATGGAAAGGTCTTATGTAACAGTTTAAAAGGGAATTAAAAAAACAGCTTAATGCAATTTGAGGGCATCTCAAAGTGAAAAAGAAAGTAACTTATCTGTGGGATGAAGTCAAAGGAATGTACTGTAGTTAATATAAAATGAATGTGGGGGTGGAAACCCTTCAGCAATGCAACTGAGGACATTATGTGCTTCATTAGTCTTCACAGACCAGCACACAAAACCATGGACACTACAATCAACGTCGCACTTACTTACCTACCTTACAAGCACCCTTTAATAGGGTATAGCCTGACAACTGTCATGAATATTTATTCTTAAATTTCATTTAACTTTTCCTGGGGAGCTATAGTGTTTTTTTTAGAGTTCTCTGCAGTCAAAGAGAGTTGAAAATTACTTTGAAACACATCCGCCTCCTCTAAACCTTTTGGGCTGATCATAAAGCTCCTCCAGAGCTTGTTTCTGGAAGGCAGCGCACTAAAGTAGATGATAGGAAGTGATCCTGGTAGTTACGGACTGGGAATCAGCAGGGGGAGGAAATTCACACAGCCTATCTTATCTTGCCTCCCACTCGCATCATTACTGGGCTCTATTGCTGATGATACTCATTGCCCAGAAGTGCAGTGCCACACTGATCAACCGTTTGCATGCCTTTGCTGGCTGCAAACCTATATAGTAAGTGTCCTGGCATGCCACAAATCAAAAGAAAGCCATGACTTGTTATCTCGTCGCAGCTTTTCCCCGGCCTTTGCTGGGAAGCCATATCTCAAGCTTTGAAGTCAGACCCACTGGCAATGTCTCAAGCGCTGCTGCCATCAAGTGAGCGTCTCTTCATTAAATCCTTGAGCTGCTTCTAATTACAGGCTGAATCAGGAGGCCCTTGGTGCTGGGCACTGGGGCACAGAACAATGTGCATGACACAAATGCCAAAAAATCACAGGGGAGGCTCGGGACACAAGTCTCAGCAGAATAGAGAAATTCTCCATATCTCACAGCTTGCTCTGTTTCAAGAGTGAACTTAAATGCTGCAGAGCCACAATAGTCATTAGCACAGTTCCTACCTGAGGATATCCGTCGACAAACGGCGGTGGGAAATAGAAATAAAAACAAAAGATCTGATATGCAGGTGTGCTTATAATGGTGCTTTAATTGATGCAGCACAGGTTTCTTTTTGTCGGTTGAAGTCTGCCTGCGCTGATGTTTCCCTGTAAGTTGGCAGATCTGCAGCAAGGGATTGTGGGTTGGATGTCATCTGTGTCTTTCATCATGAAACTCTCAGCTCCCTTGTCACCTACACTCCTGCTCTATTTATAACTTGTAACCATAACAACTGGTCTTTTCTCTTTGCCAAACGAAAAGAATCCCTGTCACTAGGTGTCTTTGTGCTTCAGATAAAAAGAATGTCAGAGTATGACAAAACTTTCATCAGTGCTGTCAGAGCGGACGTTGCTCTCACAACACATTAATGGTGATAACCGGAGCTGTTAGCAGGGATTTACATGATTATCTTAAAGAGAGAGCATCCCAGTGAAATCACTGCCTTTTAAATCCCAAGAACAAATCTAGATCACTTTGTTCCTGCTTGATGAATAAATTGTCAGTGCTGAGGGGTGATTGGCAGAGATGAATGAAACTTTGAAGAGGAAAATAGACATTGTTTGCCAAAAAGTTTCATCTACTTTGCATCAGTTTTCAAGACATACGAGAGTTGGCAGATAGTTTTCAAGCTCAGATCTGAGGTGTCGCCTTTCATCAAGGTTTTGACAGGAAATAAAAAGGAAACGGGTCTGATGTGTGTTTGAGAGGTTGATTAGCAAACTGTCACACTGTGGTTTATGGGTGGGTGGATTTTAACACAACGCAGTGTCTTAAAACTCCTCCCATCATGTTATGACACAGTGAGGCAGGTTATGTTGAACGGAGTCTGAAATCACTCAGAGCAGTTGTGTGTGCAGCTGTGGGGGTTGTCACAAAGAAACACAAATCGCTGGCAGCTCACCCTCACAGGAGCCGAGGGTAACAGGCGTTTAGCTGACGAGGGGTGAAGCCATTGTTTGACATCTCGCTGCTCCCACCATCCCAGATCCTTTAGTGAAAACTAATTGCTCCCAGAGGGACCAATCCCGTGGTCACACCTAAATGAACTTGACCCAAGTGCATTGCGGGGTAGGGGTGAGATCGTCTCCACTGTCTAACGTTGCGTCCTCGCAGGCGTCCTCGCCACAGATACAAGATCAGCTCAGCAACACGGGCTTTTGGGGGAGGGTGGTGGTGGTGGTGGTGAGAGGGAGGGGTGAGGCGTTAATCCCCATACTGGGAGAGGAAACCAGAACTGTTTATTCGAAACAGCACTGATGGAAAATAAATAAACAACGCAATTCGTCTTGTGGTGTAACAGCGGGGGGGATTAAAAATGATTATCGAAATCTTATTATTCCTGAAAGTGCTCTGACCTTGTTTGTAATGTAATTTGGAGAGCCTTAAAAGATTATGATGAGATGAGTCACATTCTCATTCCGAAATTAAGGAACAGAGTGGTCTGCAGAGGGGCCAGAATGAGTGTTATCCTAAAAATAACAATTCAGTCCATCTCAATGCCAGTACAAGGTTGAACAGTTAAAGGCCCAATCTGTCATTCAGAAATAATGAAATACTGAGCTAAATTCAGTTTCTTTGTTGTAGATGATGCAATGTTACAACATCTGAAAAACAAATCTCTTATCTGCAGTATAAGAGGTTGAAATCTGTAGACATGATGAGCTAGTAGGGATATATTGATCACATCCACTGGACTGATCACATGCTCTCAGCTGATTGAGCAGGTTGGGTAGTGGACACAATAACTGATTTACATATACAGTCAGTGGTTATGTTACGAGGTGGGGGTCAGAGAACCCACGCGCAGACACCAGACAGATGGAATTAGTGACAGTCAACTGAGGATTTAATTTTATCAATAAATAAAAACATACAGTACAGACTTACCAAACGAAAGCTTCTTAAGAAACATACAACAACAACAACCCCTTACAATAACACACACCCACAACAAACAGAATCTAAGAAGAACTTGACTTACTACGAATAAGATAACTAAACATAGAAACCATACAAAACTGAAGGTAATACAGAAGAACCGAAGTCCAGGGAAAGTAAATGAACTAGAGAACAACAAAAATCAACCAAGACTTCAAACAAACCTCAAAGGCGACATTAAGAACACCATACAAGAACAACTCACACAAAAACACGCAACAGACTTAACTCAAAACACCCACGACAGAAATAAGGAAAGTTAACAAACAAAAGCCACAGAAACAGCATTAAACAGAATACCAAAACTTAACTGAAACAACAGGAACCGGATGACAAGTAAATGAAGGCAGGTAAATGGCAGACGGGAAAACAAACAACCAAAAGTGTCCCAGTCTGGGGGCGGCCCTTGTTAGAACTCAAAAAACCAAAATTAACAAGTTCAACAAAACTAGTTCAGGAGGGCGGCCAACAAACCAAAATAGACCAGGGAGAAGTCCAGGGATTAGTCCATAACAAGGACAGGCGGGACCGCTCCGGAGGACGGCCCGGTGGCTGGACGGACAGGCGGGGCCGCCCCGG
>CM045445.1:6657486-7035360 GCA_024666655.1 Dascyllus trimaculatus | reverse complement strand
CACTTATTGTAACTACACCTTGAAAATGGTTGGGCAATGTTACAAACACTAAACACACATGACTGATAAGGAGACAGCGAGGTCCAGGAGCTTCTTCATCCCCAATCAGAGGATGAAATTAACCACCACAAAACAGGGACAGTAAAGGTTGGCTTCTATTAACGCTTAATTTACCTGTAATTACTGTTTTGAAAGCACCAGTATATAGAGTATCTCCTATGCAGACAGCATGTAAATCACACTAGAAGCTGTTGTGTTACACGTCACGTCTGGAACACCAGCGCACCATCTGAAAGCACACAAAGGTGAGCAAAGGTGGCACAATGAGAGACTCTCCTTAGTGGCATTTTATCTCTGTGGACTCTCTGTGCCAGCTTCTCTCAATAAAAACTATTTTTGTTCATTTTTCCTTTGCATTCTGAGAAACAGTAGGGACTAGATGTCCCAAAAGTGCTGAGATGATACCAAAAATTAAGAATTATATTCATGTCCCTGCACAAGCCAATGGGACTTTTACATCATGATTCTGTGCTGAAATGCCAACTCATGGAGCCTGAACTTGATTAGTGGTTTTGAAGTGCAAATTTGTAACTGTAGTCTTGTGTGATCAATGAAACAAGCGGTGAAGACTTACTAATATTCAATATTTAAGACATGCAATAAAAGTTTTATAAAGGGGCAAAGATATCAGTTGTTACGGAGATAAAATGCTGCAATTAGCAGAGCAGTAAAAAGAAAGATTTTGTTTGAATAATAAACATGACAATGGCATTCTAGTAACTTCACAGCTCTTCAATCCTTAAATGCACTTACACAAGACATATCAATTTCTATATTAAAATACTGCCAGTATTTTTTGTAAAGAAATAACAATAATAAAGGCACAAAAATATGTTTTTGTCATCTACAAAATTTCAATTTTAAGACGTCAGAAAAATGTGCTTGTATTTGAAAATGTACTACTTTGTCTTAGTGTACACTTCTCAAGTTTATGCTGTGTTATCTTGCTCAGTGTCTTCTGATTGACACCTACAAAACCCAACGTGGATATTCTGCAAAGCATAGTAATAATAATAATAATAATCTATACTTTATTAGTCCTCTTGGGGAAATTCGTCCTCTGCATTTAACCCATCCATACTAGGAGCAGTGGGCTGCCACGGAAGTGCCCCGCGGAGCAGTCAGGGGTTAAGGGCCTTGCTCAGGCAAGAGGTTCCCTCTTGCCAGGATGGGGACGCGAACCAGCGACCCACCGGTTACAAGCATGTACCACTCCACTCCATAGATGAGACATCTCCAAAGTTTTTTGTGCAGATTTTGCAGCTGAAGAGGCTTTGATTCTGGAGACAGCAATGTTGGAAATTTGGTCGTGGAAAACTACTTGGGTGTTCACAGGAACACGATCAAAACACTTCAGGTGACTATATGAGATTACCTCATGTGTCCTAACTTATCTTGGCACCACTAATTAGTTTACCTGTTGCGCCATTTAGATTTAATGCCATTTAATCAATCTATGAATCCTACACAAACTAATTCCTCATCAGCAGTCAGCCATCATTAGCTTGAGGTGCATCGTCATTTGCAGAACTATTGTTATTGAAACTCTCAAACAGTAACCAGCTGTAGTGTCATTATGTTGTTGAGATAAGAGGCCAAACAAACACATGTACACATCTACCATGTGGTCAAACTTAACACTCAAACATTACCTTTTTTTAAAATCTAGCACACATACATGTATGTATTATTTTTGATGAAAGCTACAAACAAATACTATTTTAAACATCCTTTTATTAACATTAACAATAGCATAATTACACAAGGTGTGGCACAGTCTCAGTTAGGATGTTATTCAATGTATGCGTTAAATAATTAAAGCTATACATTTCAGTATTTTCATCCTTGAAGTCTGATACCTAATATTTCTAACTAATAAAACTAATTACACACAACATGGATGCAAAAACCACTTGATATTTTAGATTTTATTAATTTTAACTTGTCATAAAACATATCTCTCTATTTGGCCTTTTTGTTGCACTTTCATTTAGAACTCATGGCTGGGTCTTAAGTGTGTCTCCACTGCATGGCCTAATTAAACTGCTTAATCAGTTAACGACTCCAGCGAACACAGTTAAAGGGGAATTAAGCGCAAAGAGATTAAGGAAAAGGAGCAGTGGAAATGCTGAGGAGACGCTTCGCCCGTCTCCAGTGTGGAATAAAACCGGGGATGGAGCTGAGCATAGAGGGCCATTAAAATATGAACAGAGGGTGCTGAACTGTTTGCTATCGTTCTGCTCAGGGCGAGCGAGCCAATCGAGATGCTTGTTTAAATGTGAGATGGGACGCCTTCGCGGAGAGGCAAATTAAAAGCACTTTGCTCTGTTAAGCAGAGGGGAGACAAGGGAAAAAACAGAGAGGAAAAACAACAACAGAAGTGAAACACATCTTAGAGGAACTGTCTTCACTGCGTCTTTATGGTTCTCATGTGATTTCAGATCAGTCGCGCTTAATAGACTCCAGTGCTAAATTTATTGTGGTTCAATTTTGGCATTAAAATACATACAAAATGGTGGTAATGTGTCATAATGTTGCAGAAAATGACTTTTACTTCTTCCTATAGATGAAGCCTTCAATAACTGGGAGACATAAAAAGTAGCATTACCCCTCCTTTCTCTCTCTCCTCTGTCTTCTCTTTGTCTCTAATCTCCCCTCCTCTCCTCCACTCCATCTACTGTCCTCTCCAGGTTTCATTTACTTTCCCATTTTTCTTCTCCGATTCCTAAAACTCGTTTTCTCTCTTCAGTTCCCCCACCTCGTCTCAACTCTACCCTATTATTAATTGAATTAAAGCATTCACCCTCCAGAGTAGAGGACTGGGATCTGGAAGGATCTGGTCTTATGCGCCGATAAAACAACAACCATTGCCGTGGATGTGACTAATGCCAAGATCTTAACCTTGTACAACTGTTTTTATCGTCATTAGTATTTCAAATTAACTTATGCCATCACAGACAATTACTTTAATATTATTTGGCATTTTGAAAAAGTATCACTACTTGGTTTTTTATACACAAATAACACATTTTATTATTATTATTATTGTATTTTTCACCTCAGAATTTGTATCAGGAGCATACACTGTACCAGTCTGCCTAATCAGTTCAACTTTCCACACTGTGAGACACTGCTGAAAACAGCAAAATTACATAATAAGACATATGGAATAATGTAGAAAGCAAAGACGTGTCAATTAAGCAAAATGTGTATTCTAAACGTTAGATTCCTAAAAATAGATAACATCTTTGCACAATGACGTCGCCTGGAAAGCCTTTCTAACCGCCTCAAATGAGCTCCTGCATATGCTGAGCACTTGATCAGTTCTTTCAATGCATTCTGTGATTCCACTCATCACAAACCACCTCAGCTGGGTTCAGCTCAGGTGACTGGAGAGGCCAGGCCATCTGATGCAGCACCCCATTTGTCTTTCTCTCTCCTCAGACACACTGCACTTGAAGAATTTCCTCAAGAAGTTCTGGACATTTTCCCGACTGATTGACCTTCACGGCTTACAGTAATGATGCAGTGTCATTTCTCTGCACTTAGCTGAACTGCGGATTACTACAGAAGCTGAATAGGGTTGTTTGCTGTGTGCCAGCACTACCTTGATCCCAAATTCACTCAGAACACAAGTAATTCCAACAGCTAACTTTTGGCGGTTAACTGAAAACCATTGCTGGTGATCACTTCATGAAGCTGGTGCCAATGAAGATACTGGCAATAGTGCGCAAATCAGTCATCAAGGTAAGAGTTGCAACTTTGAGGAACCTAAAATATGATTAATAAATGATTATTTAGGTCATATCTTTCAGCTAACTTCAACTGTTTATCATCCTAAATCCCATGCCGGATGGTGCAGGCTAGGCACAAAACTGATCGGCCACTCATCAGACGTGGAATTTAGGGCACTAAATGCAGCCTGTGTCAGAGAAAGAACACCGACAACTGTCAGTATTTACACAAGCACGCCATCCAGTATGACAGCAAATACACAGTGATACAGTTAAAGGCCGGCTAATCCTTTATACACCAAACAGCTTTGCCAGCTGAATACTACATAAGTCTTAGTAGTACATTTCTTCTTAGCCTTGAAGCCTTGAAAAGTCTTTTCATAAATATGTCTGTAACTGGTCCATCAATAAAGGAAATAGCTAGCTTTATTCTTCAACAGCTGAAAGGGGAAAGAACCTCTGCATCTCAATAAACCTCCAGTTCTTCTCAAGGTGTGGAACAGTGAGTTAGAAAGACTTCATTGAGAATTATCTGGACACTGTCAACACTTGTTGTTTTCTAAGGTAATACAGAATGGACCATTTTTATTAAGTGCTATTAAAGGAGAATGACTATTGTTGTGGTTCCGCCACCTCTTAAGCCCCATGCTGAACATAACATCTTAAGGTCAGAATTCAATAAAGACAACTCCTTAACATACTGTCAATGACAAGAAAGTTTTTGAGGGAAAACTCTTGGTTAATTGTCTTGTAGTTGTAGAACCTGGCCATACAGAATAAGGCATTATTCAGTGCTTTATAATGACTGATGAAGAACCAACTCACTACTAATATGCATGCTGATAAGCGACTAGGTATTGATGAACATGTGTACGTAATACCAAAAATACAGAAATAACTACATATAATTTCTTTTTTTTCTGTCTTAAATACCTGGGGGATGACATAATGCTGCTTCAAATATATTTTAATGGATCATTCAGCTGTGTGTTAGATAATACTGTACGGACATGCAGGTCATGTCATACCCTGATACTGTTGGTCAAAAAAGGACATTTACTTGAAGGAATGCATGGACTGAGAAAAATGAACAGATTCAAGAGGTGCAATTGAGGGAAATAAGGGTCTGTGCTCGTGAAATTGATGCAGGGAGTGAGGCTGAAACCCCTTGTTGATGTAAAGAATAGTGACATTAGACAGCCTAAGTAATTCTGGGTCTTAGAGGCACTCCCCTTTTGATTTCCCTCCCCTACAGCTGCAGTTCAGTTTTGACAAACCTGAATTCAGCCACTCTTTCCTAATTTGCTGCTCTCTGTCCTGCATCCCCCGTCTTGCTCTTCTCCATGTTCTTCTCCCTCCTCATTTCCTCTACCTACATTCTCTCCGTTTCACCATCCTGTCCCTCCGTGTTCTCCTCCCTAATCCTCATCTCACACACCTCCACTTTCCTCGTCCACTCAGCTCCACATGCCTCTCTGACTTCCTGGATCGAGCCCAAAATAATTCGGTCTCATGCAGGACTCTGTAGGGGAGGAGAGAACTGGAACGCAGAGAGGGGAGAGAAAAGAGAATGAGAGGAAGTGATAAAACAGAGGAGAAATGGAGGGGGTGAGGACTTAACAGCGCCTGCTGGCCTCCAAGGCAACGCAGTGAGCTCGACACAAATGAAGGCTCCACATTCTGCAGAGCAACTGAAAAAAAAATTAGGCTTTTAGATTCCAGGTGATTATCGGAACTTCATCACACACTTTGAGTATTTTTTCAGATATCAGATGATCTCCGCGCACGTAGAGATGTGTAAGTGTGAGCTTGCACGTGTCCAGCGAAGCATATGTGTGTGTGTGTGGGTGTGTGTGCCGATACACCTCTGTGTGTCCAGCGTTTGCAGGCGCTGAAGGGGACTGAGTGTTTTCTGACGCCTGTCTAGCTGCGCCTGTCTCACTGGGCCATGGAAGTGTCATCTGCCCAGGCCTCAGCGCTCACACACACACACACACACACACACGGACACGGACACACACACACGAGCAGTTGCACATTCTTTCTTTCACATCGGTGAGGAACAGAGACAGCCCAGAGCTTGCTGTCATCTCATCACACTGTGCAGGTCCGGCCATGTGTGTGTGTGTGTGTGTGTGTGTGTGTGTGTTTATGTATGTGTGTGTGTGCGAGGGAGAAAGAGGAGAGAGAGAATAATATTGTCGCTAAACAGCAAGTCTGCTGTCACAGTGGACTTCAAACTTAAGGTAGCATCAAAAATTTTTTAAAGAAATTTCTCCCGTTTGAAGTCCGTTGATAACATCACAGCGGTGCCAGAAACTGTCTGAAATGCAGACATCGGCGATCGCGGCCTCAAATCAGCTTCTCCCGTCCTGCCTGTTGTCTGCGACTTTGTTTTCACAACAATTAGGCCACATGAAAATGCTTGAAAAATTGCTGCATTGTGTAATTTCCGGCAAAATGCCTCTTTGTGCCACTACCATTTCTGCTCATTACGACCGGACCCAGTGTATTCTAATGGAAAACCCAATTAGCTTGTATGCAGGACGAATGCTAATGGAAATAGCACAATTCTTGAGTGCTTAACAGCATGCATTTATGTGGTGGTTGGCTGCACAATTCATTTGGCAACCATCAAGGAGTAATTTGAGAAGAGGTAAGAAAGGCTGCGGGATGATTAGAGAAAATGTACCTGTTTATAGGCACCGAATATCCAGGCACCGTGGAAAACCCTCACTTTCATGGATCTGTTCGGTTGAGAGCTTTTACAAAGAGTATACCTTCGACAAAATAAAGGTTGAAACAAAACATGAAAGCAGTGATACATTCATCTTCAGAAGCACGCAAAAGAAAAAACAACTTGTTTTGTGTCATGTGGTAGGTTGCTGTCTGGCTGTTCGAGGCACAATCAGCTTTTGACAGAGCGGTACTTAATGCGGTTAAATTCAAATTAAGTGATTTGATTGTCTATATGCAAAGAACCTTGCGACAATTACATACATACTTCTCTTTATCGGGTGCTGATGAAAGCGTAGGACGTGCCGTTTGTGAGACAGACTAGCAGCACAAAAAAATAGCTGTTTTATTCCAAATTGAACACATTTCCAGAAGAAAACACAATTGGTCAAACAGTCAGATGATAGGGACTTATAAACTAAAGCTATAGCAAATGAGACAAGGCAAGTGTTGTGCCAACTGATGACAAACACTTGCCAGAGATTTAACACAATCTGACAACCCAGGAGATGTCTTTACTGTTTTTACTTGACATATAAATAATTAGCAGTTAATACATATTAATAAAGTCATCACTCATCACTCAGAAACAACAAACTTATTATAATATATATATATAACAATACGCTCACACAGTCCAATACCAAAAACCCTGCGTGACACACACATCACCCTCTCTCTCCACTTATTATCCTCGTCAGCTCAGTGGCTCATGGCAGGCATTAAAAGTGACCTGCTTCCTGCCTGCACTGGTTACCACGGGAGCAGCTGACAGACATTCCTATTCACAACAGTAAATGGGGATGGGAGGTTGGGGGAAAGAAGGTGACATGGAAGTGAGAAGACAATGGCGTCTGTTTCCCATCATTTTCCCTCGTCAAGCAAACTTTAGCCCTGGGGTAAGGTTGTAACTGAAAGTGAAAATACAGTAGAAGGAGAGAGTGATGCCAATAAATGACTGTTTTAACGATTAGACATATTACAAGGAGTATGCGATGAAGCTCCCCTCTTAGCCGTCTCTCTCTTTTGTTTGGTTTCAACATTCTTCCATCAGTCATGTGCGTTGCTCCTCCATCCACTTCAGCGTTTCACCTCACCCTGTTAGCTGTCCCCCTTACTCTTTCCTCTCCCTTCCTTTCCCTCGGTCACTCTGTCCCTGTTTTCCATCTGCGCTTGTCTTTTCCCTTCCATGTGTCCCTCTCCGCTGTCGATCACACTGCTTTCTGTCTGCTATACTGAGAGTGAACAAAGCGTTACCCTACAAGACTGACGCCAGCTACCTTGCACTGTGCTAATAACAGCGCGGCAACTAAGAATGCATACATGTCATGTACCAGGCGGCTGTGTTGTCAGCTCACAGCCCTGGCAGTTGACAGACGAGAGCGAGAGAACAAGATCCTGCTAATTCTCCTTCACTCTAATGCACATTCCACGACAAGTGGACGGACGAGGCAGTTTTTGTCATTTGCGGCAGACAGTATGAGATAGGTCAGGCTGAGAGGAAATGTAAGTACTGGGGATGTGAGGTCAGTGAGGTGAACCTCATTAAAACTATTCTATTCATGGTTTACACAAATAGAATAATAAAGCCTTTTTCAGACGCGGAACATGTAACATTGCTACTTTATCAGTCTGTTAACGAGACAGAACTCTCTCTTAGAGATAGGGCACTTCTACTTTAAAGGTCCTTGTGGCTTTAATCAGACGTACCCACTGCAATATTTGTAATTTACGAAAGACTCGAGAGAACGTGAAGTAATGTATGACACAAAATAATTCACAACTGAACAGAAGACTAAATCTATATTTATCGCAAGCTGATTAAACAGTCCAAATAATTAATAGTCTTGTGTGTTCATGATTTCGTAAACACTGAGAGTTGTGTGTGATGATAATCATACCACTACCAACAGTTAAATAAAACATTCCGGACAGCTGTGATGGAGCTCAGGACTCAACCTGTTGTATGATGCTGAGGTATTTAACAGAATCAGAGAAAAACTCCTCCAAACTGGAAGCAACTAACTTAATTTCAAGTGTTCATGTTTTGTTAAAACAAAAAGAGCAGATTCCATGAATTATTGGTGAGTATCATTGATTTGAGCCGTTCGTCTCTCTTTTTATTGCATGTTTCTCAACCAACATTGGTGCTAAAATGTGGTAAAAACCTTCCCCAAATTGCTTCACACAAACCAAAGTACCGTCCAGCCCATCTGTTAATGTGACAGCATGCAGATCAGCTTTGTGCCCCACTGACAGTGATACAGAAATGTTACAAGGGCCGAACCGAAAAGTAACCAGGGTGCTCATCCAGACATTTAGTTTTCATCTGATGAACGAAAAGGAGCGCCTGTCTGAAAGGGGTTTAAAATGGCAGTCAGCATGAGCAATGATCAACAGAAATGGGGACACAAAGAGGGAATCACCACCCACAGAAGCTCAAGTCTGAACAGGAAAACCCAGGCAAACAAACACGCTACAAAGATGTCACCAAAACCAAGAGTAAGCGGTACTTGATTGTTAGGATGCTTTTATGTTATCTGAGGCAAGTTAATTCGCATTTCCATGTAAAGACACTTGAAACAACTCTCAGTATCAGTTTGTAAAGAATTAAAGAAGTCCATGATGAATCTCACACAGTAAGGAGAAGTCCATGCCAGTTCTCCAGCTATGCCATGTTTCCTGTTCTCCTCCCCTCATCACGGCTTGTATAAACACCATGTGTGGAGGTGTTTTCCCTCTCGCTTGTTTCCCCGAACATCCCAACTTACAAGCGCTAGATCGCACGAGATTTACGAGCACCTTTCATTTCGGTCTCTCCTCCACCCTTTCCCCTGCAGACCAACTTAACCCCCTTTACACACCACCCCCCATCCACGTCTCTGTCTGTCTGTCTGTCTCCAGGAAGAGGAAAGATCAGCGGGCCAGCTGATTTATGAGCGCTTAGCTCTTTAATTCTCCACTATGTTAGGCTAGTGTGTGTGTGTGTGTGTTTGGACTGAGGGCTGGTGAAGAGTTTGGGAGGGTGTCTGTGGTGGGGCTTGCGGGCTATCAGTAGGTGGAGAGGCATATGTTTTGTTGGTGTGGAAGTGCTGTTGCTAATGTACTATGTGGGTCCTACTTCCTTGGTATAAATCACGGATGCACATGCAGACACATGTGCATAACATGAACACAGAAAGCACTGAAGTCAGTAACATAGACTGTACATAAAAGATGGATGTAGCCTCTAGGTCTGAAAAGTGCAGCACAAATGCGCCCTAAACCTGGATTCTTTCATTTTTAAGCCAGCAGGGGGCGACTCCTCCAATGTAAAAAGAAGTCAGACTGTTTAGAAATGACCTTACTTCTTCATTGATTTCTTACCTCAGTAAACATTTTCCTAATGAGTGCATGGTTTCAATTGATAATCCCAAGATTTTTTTTTGAATACAGAATAGCATTTATCCTATAAATTACTGTCCCATTTAGAGAAAGACAGATGATAAAATAGGGGATGTTTCAGGCTACCTTGTGATTGACAGGTTGCTACCATATCACTATATGTGACATCCCCTGTATTCTTCAGTCAGATTCACCGCTTCCTCATTACGTCCAGTTTCAAAAGACCAACATGGAAACTACCCAATGCCAAACTCAAGGCTTCAAGACATTATTTTACAAACATAGGGGTGATGTCACAAATGCTATGTCCATCTTTTATATACAGTCTACAGTCAACAGCTCAAATTACTTGAACCTCCAGAGTCACACTCAAGCAGTTAAGCTTACGTGTCAAGTAAGGGCACAGAATAGATACAAGTACATCAGAGTTTCTAGATATTAAAAAAGATAGATAGATAAAAAGTGATGTAATGTTGTCAGTGATCTAATTTCATTTGCTTCGATGCATACAAACTTGCACTGATTATGTTTTATTTTTCACTTTTACACCTTTCTCATAAATTTTGCAAAGTACTCGATATGTCCACGTCAATTGCTTCTTTTACTTTGTATATGTGCACGTGAAGAATAAAGATTTTGGAATCTTTTGATCTTTGAATATGTTAAATTTTGAATTTTTCCTGAATTTCACCTTGAGAAATGCACATTTTTGCACTGTAATAGTATGAGTCACACAGAAATCCTGACTTTACAACCTTTTGACAAACAAATAAAGACCTTTCAAAATGTTGAAAAAAAAAAACTACGTTGAGGCTAACCTTATTGATATTTTTTTGCAGAATTAAAGTGACAACACATTATCTCCAGTGTAAATTCCAAATCCAGCTTTTGATAATCAATTCCACTGTTACAGAGTCCATCGTGTTCCAAACAGCACTTGACAGTTAAAACACTAAGTTTTAAAACATCTAGCAACGACAGACAAAGACACAAAGTCAATGAAGAAGGTCTCACCTGTTTTTTCTTGACAAAATAACTTAGTTAGTAGATCACAGGGAGAGAAAATCATGAAACGCTGCATCTTCCCAAATGTACTGTATGCACCAACACTCAGATTTGATCTACCACCATGAATTAGTGTTGTAACGTGCTGCCCCGCCATCACTAAATGTGACAGCACACGTGAGAAAGGACTATTTTTACACAATTGACTGGCAAACCTTTTTGGTTCAGTGGAATTACGGCCTGATTAATCAGCCATGATTAGCATTTAGCCAGGCCTCGTGGAACGTGGGGCCGTGATGTAGGTTATTTATTTATATACCTCCACCCTCCCGTTTTTCTCTGACACATTAAGCTGCCAGTCTCGTCAGGCTGACAGGGTCAGTGCCACCGTTCATTATGGGACCTGGGGAAAAGACGAGATGGGCCTGCCAGAGAGCTCAAAGCTTGCTGGAAGCCACAGTGTTTATGCTCAGCCTCCCTGTACTGTGCCTCTCATGTCTTTCTCTCAAGCTTGACAGTCTAAATGTAAGCGCTGACGCACATGTAAATGACAATGTTTTTCTTTTCTTTTTTTTTCTGGCAAGGTTCAGTTAATATTCAAGACCCCCTCCAAATGAAAATGAAGTTTCTGACCTTGTTAACATGTGATAATGGTATTTTATTCTGCTAATAAACACATCAGGAGTAAAATCAACAGCACGGCTTAGCATGTCCACCTTGAAACTGCAATGTACCAGTGACGGTGTTAAAAACACGGATTCAGGCCGCCAGAATTTCATGAGTAAATAAGAAAAAAAAAAAAAAACAATCCTGTCATCTTTTACAGTAGGGCTGTTGGTATCAGAGGAGAAGCAGAGAAGAAGATGCATTTTCCATTGTCAGTTGTACAGATGCAAAAGGAGAAGTTGCCTTTATGTAGCATTACCAACACATTATCAGCTGTTTGATCATTTAGTCAAGCCCGAGGCTTATGTTATCATTATGTTACTAATGATGTACAGAGCTATACGTTAGTTCTTCTTTTTCTTCATCACAATTGGTTTCTTGCTCAAATGGGTATGGCTCAGTTACAACGGTACAACTTGTCACTCTGCAGTTTAGTAGTTTTACAGTGTTTGAGCAGAGTCAAAGGTGAGCAGGTGCAGTTAAGCCCTATGATACCCATGCCAAACTGACATCAACAAATGCAAGAAAAATGGCAAAACATTGTTCTAAATCAGGGGTGTCCAATCCTGGTCCTGGAGGGACACTGTCCTGCATGTTTTATAGGTTTCCTTCTTCCGACACACCTGATTCAGATGATCAGGATCGTTATCAGGCTTCTGCAGAGCTTGATGAGGAGCTGATCATTTGAATCAGGTGTGCTGGAAGAAGGAAACATCTAAAACATGCAGGATAGGGGCCCTCGAGGACCAGAACTGGACACCCCTGATCTAGATAATTTAATACATGGAATATTTTTAAAATATTTCCCTGTATTGTTTCTGTTTTGCAAAAAATACAATGTCCAAAATTAGTCAGTGGCAATCAGTGTGGAAACTACAGCTCACATTGTAGCTCGTTCCTGCTGATGAGAAGCACTCCAGTAGCATGATGATGCCACCACTATGTTTGACCATAGGGATGATATTAGTGAAAAGCAGTGCCTGGTATTAACAAGACATAGCGCTTGATGTTTTGCCCAAGGATTACTTTTTTTTATCTCATCAGTCCAGAGAATTATTTTCCTCATGCTTTCAGAGTACTTTAAATATTGTCTGGGAAACTCCAAATGGGCTGTCAGACTTTACCTGAGAGTGGCTTCTGTCTAGCCACTATACCGTAACAGTCTAGTGCCTTTCTGACACGTTCTTCTGTCTCTGCAGATGACTTCTGAAGCTCTGTTAGAACGACGGATGTGCATTCGGTCATGTCTTTGATGAAGGCACTTCTTTCTTGGTTACTCCATTTGGCTAGATGGGGAAGTGCTGGCTCGTAACTTCTTCCATTTCACAACTATTGATGATACTGCACTCCTGGGAATACTTAAAGCTTTGAAATGGTTTAATTCCCTTTCCTTCGGCTATGCCATTGCCATAATGCTTCCACAGGGGTACAAACAAGGCAAGTAAAGTCAAAGTTTGGCCACTTGATGACTGCAACAAAACGCAAACCCAATGTTGCTTTGCTTTTCAGCATTACAGTATTATTAAGTTGATAGTGAAACCTTGTTTGTGATCATTTCATTTTTCTTTCTCCCGCTCCCCTTTGTCTCTTGTTTGTCCTCGTGTCTTTACTGTGTCTATGCCTGGGTGTGACCACCTGCTCCTCTTAATGGGCAACCATGTGACACCTGAAATTATCCACTAATCATCCAGCTGCAGAACTGAAACCATGGTTCGTCACCTCTCTCCTTGTCAAATTGTTCGGCCTGCTTTCGTAATAGTTTTGCATCTTAGTGTTGTTGCTTTCAATCTAACTCCCACTCCCTTGTGTCTCAGGTTTGAGTCACCTCCAGTCCTATATCGTGCCACCCCGCTGCCACAACGAAGCTCCAGCCTGCAACTCACGGTGTCAGATGTCACAATCTCCTCAGTCTTCAAACAGTCAGCCAGCCACCTACCCAGCCATACCACATACCACGATCAGAGCCACCCAACATCAAACGCTGCACCCCTCTGTATCCCCACACCAGCCACTCACATGCTACAGCCTCTCCTCCTCTGGATTCCCCTGCTGGCTTCACTCTCATAACTAAGACTGTTCACAATGAAACCCTTAAGCTGTGCTTCCCATTCCGAAATCTCATTAACCCTAACACTTTTCTGTTTACGATCATGAAATGCTCAGTGTTTATTGGCAGTTGTTTTTGTGACCTAATTGTAAGTGCAACATTTACACTGCTTTCAGAGCTACTAGAACATCAGGTTCCCCCTATATTTTAGCACCATTGGTTCATTAACATTACAGAAAGAAAAACAAACAGCATTGCATGACTTTAGCTGATGGAGGCGAACACGCAGAGCTCTTTGTAAATCACAAAATACTTTTTAAGTATGTTGAGTTTTACCTCAGATTACAATTTCACATCTATTACAGACTGAAATGTCCTTGAAATAGTACTCTTTTAAGATGAAGATAGTCTGTAACAGGGAAAAGTAATAAGACTCACAACATTGAATGTTTGGGGGTTTTACGAAACATAAACAGGAGCTGATGTTTGGTTTGTTGGTTACAGTTTTTCAGTCATTCCTCCGAGTTGCTGCGGAATGCTTTCGATAACAGCTTATATTTCATAATGCAAATATGTTAATAGTGTGCACAGAACTGTCAGTGCACTTTCCTCTGCACCCACCAGCAAACAGGAAAAAAGATTTTAATTTGGAAATAATAATTATTTCCACAATTAAAAAGGTCAGTATTGCAGCCTAAAGTCTAGCCTTGTCTGTGGTCTGCTTGGTGTCTCTAAGTTCCTGTTCTTCAGTGCACATCGATCAGGCATAACATCATGACCACCTGCCTAATATTGTGTTGGTCCCCCTTATGTGGTCCAAAATGCTCTGGCACAAGAATGTTGCCAGTGGATCTTTTGGGTACTCTGTCTTGTGCAGTGGGGCCTCTGTCAATCAAACTTGTTCCACTGCATCCTGTTGATGTTTGACCAGAATGGGGTGTAGGAAGTTTGGAGGTCAAATCAACATGTTGGGCCATTGTCATGTTCCTCAACATGTTCCTGATTGTTTGATGTTGTTGCCATGTGGTGGGGTGCATTTTCCTGCAGGGGTAGACCAGTGACATTTGGGATTTCCATCTGCATGAGGGAGTGTGCTTGTTGTGGGACAATGTTTATTTGGGTGTCTAAGTCTCATCAACACGGATGTTAGAATCCAAGGTTTTCCAGCAGAACACCACATAGTACCAATATGATCAATGTTATTCATTGTCCTGTGCTTGTTCGCCCCATGGACGTGTCTGATCTGTAGCCACTGGCCTCACCACCTGCTATCTTGCCATCCCCACCCCAACCTCTCCTGCTATCCCCTTCCTCCTCATCCCCACTCCCACCCCAACCAGTTGAGGCAGATGGCCGCCTTCCCTGAGTCTGGTTCTGTCGGAGGTCCCCCTTTTCTCTGTTTTTTTTTTGGTTCCTTCCCATCATTGCTGACTGCTTGCTCATAGGGAATCCAAAAGCAACTTCGGATTGTTGGGAGGTCCATTTTCTGTTCTGTGTATAATTCGTAAGGTCTGTACTTTACCATGTTAAGCGCCGTGAGATGACATCTGTTGTAAATTTGCGCTATATAAATAAAACTGAATTGAAATGAACTGGATTCACTTCACCTCTCAGTGGTCATAATGTTGTGTCTGATCAGTGTATATATGTATAAAGTATGAATGTATGAGTAGTGTAAGTAGTCAACTGGCTTAATGTTAATGTAAAAATATTGATCAGAGTACCTTTAAACACACATTTCAATTTGTAAAGTTATCTGAACTTTACAAACTGATGATATGATCTTATCCAAGGTTTGGTTTCTTTTTTTAAAAAAGAATTTTATGCACATTTTCCCAGCCTGCCTGCTTGTTCAGCATTAAATCTCCATCATATTGGTGCTTAATATGTTTTATTGTTATCCTCAACCTTGTGCATTTCAAAAGCATACATCAGGGTCTGTCTTCGTGCCTACACCTTCATGGTGTATATCATCATCATCAAACTGTCTAAATGTGCAGTAGTCTCATGTCTGTCTGTGGGTCTGTATCTATGTCAGTTTGCCTCTTTCTCTTTCTGTATCCTTTTCCTGCTCCACAGGACTGCAATAGTGGCGGTCAGCCCTGGGTGGCGATGCAGTGTTCTCTCTCAGGACTTGAGCAGACCTGGAAATATGGCTGCCAGGAGAAGAGGTGGCAGATGGCTGACAAGGCATTTTTACCCATAACGCCCCAGTAAAACTTTAACTCCCAAGATTTAGTGCTAGCTCTCTGCACTTAGCAAGCTGCAGCCGCTGGCATATTTTTTCAAAAGTCCCAAACTGATGGTTTTGCAAGCTGCGCATAAACATGCTTTATTGATTGCGCTGTTAAAAGATTCAAAGGGTCAGTATCATTTAGAAAAAGACAGTTTTAGAGGACAAATAAAAGCTAAAAATTGCTTAAACGTTGTGGCAGGCATCACTGACTTTTAGAGAAAAACACACTGAATTAAATTATTCATTGTGTCATAATATTGACTGATGACGATGGTAGACAATAATGTAGAAATTTAAAGTTTCCTAGGCAACAATGGCAATTAAGGCATTTAATTCACCCAGTTACATTCTCTAAGGGCCTGGCTACAGACATATCTCTCAATTTATCCTGGACAAGAGCACCATGAAAGTCAAGCTCACTTGCAAAATTATCCAAAGAGAAAGCTTTATGCTCATAAACCATGCAGAGTTTTGGCAATTCTGTTTATAATGAACAACATTTTATGTTAAACCAAGCATTCTGTCATATATTTTATCCATCTTATCACTTTAATCAATACTAAATTCTCCAGGAACATAAAGCTGCTCCTCTCCAGGCTAATGTATTTGAAAGCATCACATTGTAGACTACTGTACATTACTGGGGCGGGGTTATACATTGTGTGCTGACTGTAGGGTGTTTGAAGGGCTAATTGGACCCTGGGTGCCTGTAAGGACGGCAGGATGACTGGAGAAGCTTCAAAGTGCCAGGCGCAGGGGAGACAAAGAAAGAAAGAGACAGAGGGAGAGACAGAGAAACTCTGAGAAGCAGAAGGGACATGCAGAACTGGGCCTGCGAGGCCGTATGGTGGTACTGAACAAGGTGGCGTTATTGGACTCAGGTGAGACATGCACACATCTGTACCTAGTGGCCAGCTTGCTCTAGTGTGTGTATGTGTGTGTGTGAGTGTATGACAGCATGTGCGAGAATGTGAGTGTGACTGAACGCCGGTGCACAGTGATTTGTGTATGTTGGTTATATAGATCTTTTTTTTTTTTTTTTTACTGCACACATCTGCTAGTGCCTCTACCTGGGACCTGTAAAAGAGTTAGACTGTGTAGCAGTTGTAACCCAGAGCAGGAGATAAAGAAATCCCCAGCCAGACTATACACTTCTCCTTCTCAATCTCTCATTCATCCTTTCTTAATCCGAAAGAAAACAAAATCTAAATATTCATCCATCTGCATGAAAAGAAGTTGTTTCTCACACTGTACTACAGTCAGTAATGTAAATACAACAAAGACAACAATGAACAGAGACAGCAAGAGACAGAATAGGCTACTGTACTGGCTACTGCAATAGTGGTAACGGCAAAAATAATTGCTGCAGCAGCGGCAGACATGGTAAATAGCAGTGATGAGTAGTGATGCTGTTAAGCTGGGGTCTAAAGAGCATTATACTTTCTTTCTTTCTTCAATTCATTTATTTATTTCAAAACTAGACGGCTGCAGCATAAGTTCAAATTACTGATGATGGTTGTTTCTGGCTACCAAACTGTCACAAGGAATAGTTGAGTAATAAAATAAAATAAAATAATAATATTTCTATTATGTACAGTACAAGCAGTAATAAGTTGTAAAAGCTTGTACCAGTAATATAGTCATGATGGCAAGAGCAAATGCAGCATCAGAGAGTAATGGTGTACTACTAGCACCAATATTAGCAGCATAGCAGGACAGTAAAGTAGAAGGACAGTTGTCATTAATAGCAGTAGCAGTACTAGATGCAGCAGGAACACAATAGCAGAAACAGTAAAGCAGTAATTTTATTAAAATCAGCAAAATAAAACAACAGGAAATAGTCATCCTCCCGGAACAAATTTATTTGCAGAAAGAAAGCATTTCAATATCTCTGTTGGTCTTAATGTCTAGTTTGTATTGCAATCCTTCATAGTACAAAACACGTACTATAAGCACCCAGCAGATATCTTCAGATGTAGGCCACTTACTTTCAAAAAAGTAATGTCAATTAATCAAAAATAGAAAACGTAACATCATTAAATGAAAAAGAATTTACACCTTTGAAAGCAACTCACCTAATTCAACACAGGTACAGCCAGTTTGTGCAAGAAGTCATACAATTAATGAAATTACGATTGCAACAAGCCTGGGTTCTTCACCTGTCAAAGCTCTATGGGAAAATGACAAAGAGAAAGCCACTGTTTTTTTTTTTTTTTTCTGTGACTACAGCTCACTAGAAGGCATGTGGGAGACTCTGAGGACAGCTGGAAGAAGGTTCTTTGGTTTAATGGGACCAAAACTGAAATTTATGACCATCAGAAAGGATACTATGTTTGGTGGACACCAAGCACTGCCCATCATCACAAACACACCATCCCTACCATGAAGCACGGAGGTGGCAGCATCACGACGTGGGAACACTGAATGACAAGTCCTGAAAGACCTGTAAAGGTAGAGGATTAAATTAATGTGAAATGTAAAGGGAAAACAACTTGATGCGGTCCATAACAGACCTGCAACTTGGGAAAACATTTGTTTTGCAGCAAGACAATGACCCAAAGCATCCAGCCAAAGCTACACAGAAAAAAGTTTAAAGGCATTTAGTTAAAAGTACTGGAGTGTTTGAGTTCGAGCCCAGACTACAAACCAATTGAAAATTTGTGGGTGGACTTGAAAAGGGCTGTTCACTCACAATTCCTGTACAACCTGAAAGGGCATTTTTATTAGTAAATTTGCATAAAAAACCCAAATTACCAAACATGTGGTTTAAATCTTTAGTAGAAGTCTTTAGTAGTTGGCTCGTAATTACCATTTCCCATGATTGTCCATGTGGCTGAAAGTCTGAACTAACATTGTAACCTTGTGACCTCTTTTCCCTTGAGGACTGTATGTAACATTATTTAGTATTATTAATAAGCCTAGAACTCATAAGTACAATACTAGTCTGGCTACCATGTAATCACAAATACAGCACAGAGAAGAAAAAATAGAAAAGGACATTACACATCAGTAGCACAGAGCTACAGTTTTAAATTGCTAAACATTACTTAACCTGCCTAGGTGTTGTGTTTTGGGAAACAGTAAGATATATTGTTTAACCTACCGCCAACCACAAAACACAAAACATCCTACTACACACCATCTTGACATATATCTTGCACACAAATGAGCAGTCTTGCCTTGTTTTCAACACTGGCTGGTATAGGTGGTTGGTATTGGATACCACGGCGACTCATTAAGCCGCTCCAAGAACTGTGCTTCGAAGTTCTCCACTATTTCATTGGTTCTCCTTGAACTGTGGTAGCTGAAAGAGGAACCTGTGACATCTTGTTAGTTGCAGCTGTCCTCTGCAGCAGGCAGAATCAATTCTTCACCAATAGTGGAAGGCTTAGCCTTTGCAAAATGGGTAACCACTAAGTACGACACTCTGAGAGCAGCAGCAAATAGAGGTTGTGGCTCTCAGCACCTGCTTCTGTCCCACTTAGTTGAATTTTTTTTTCACTCCAAAACCCAACGAGTTCTTCTTTAACTGCAGGTTGCTTGGAATCAAAGTGCCAAAGTAGTTTTGACCTGTTAATTAAACACCTCATCGCCACTTATAATACACAGAGAGCTTGGACAGAATTGATGAATCACTGGTTGCAATGAAGCCATGTGAGGTAAGACTTTTGTATTCCTTATTGAACGAAGCTTGAAGGAAGAAGAAACTGTCAAGGAAGGACTGTTTTTCACTTACTAAGCTAGCTAATTGCAACATGCACATCTAGCAGGACAGTGGGAGATGATGACCAGTAACCTCACATATGTGTGTGTTGTGGGCTGACGGGTGAGGAAAGGTGAGTACAAACAGAAAATCAGTGTAATTACTTCACAAATAGCCTATAATGGCATGTTTATTTCCTTTTTAATGAATGAATGATTTTTTAAAAATCATATTGTCTCTTAATGCTGAATTACTGGGGACTGTAAACTTATAAATACCATCACAGGTCTTCCAGGATCTGCTCCTGAGAAGCATCATGATGCTGCCACCACCATGCTTCGCGATAGGGACTGTGTGTTTGTGGTGATTGGCAGTATTTGGTATCTTCCAAACAGCGTCTAGTCTGATGACCAAAAGCTTAATTTTTGGTCTCCTCAGACCAAAGAACCGTCTTCCAGGTGACTTCAGAGTCTCCCACATGCCTTCTGGCAAACTCTTGTCAAGATTTAATATGAGCTTTGTTCAATGGTGGCATTCTCCCTGACACTGGTCAATAAAGCCTTGACAGGTGAAGAACACGCAACAGTTGTTGTATCTACAGTCTCTTCTATTCCAGCATCTAAAGTATGTCACTCCTTTAAAGGAGACGGGTGTCTTGGTGGCCTCGCTCACTTGTCTTGCTCAGTTTTGAGGACAGCCTGCTGTAAGCATATTTATGCATGTCCTTTATTCCCTCCATTTCTTCAAGATAGATGAACCTTGGAGTACCCAAGGGATATTCGGAGACTTGGATAATTTTTTGTATCCATCCCCTGACTTATGCTTTGCAGTACCCTTTTCACAGGGTTGCTTGGAACATTCTTTTTTCTTCATGGTGTAGTTAGAGACAGGAGTACTGATTCACCAGTGACTGCACCTTCGAGACACAGGTGTCTTTATACTACAGACACATTCACTGCACTCATTCTGTGAAATGGCTTAGCTTATTTATAATTTATATTTTAAACTATTTGACTTTACTGTGGAGAAATTTGTTTTCATGTTGACATGGAACAGTGTGTTTCCTTGGTTGTGTATGTATCCGTGTATGTGTGTGTGCGTGTGTGTAAGTTCTTGTCAAAAAGTCAAGTTAAACTGACTATGATTCAGTTTTGTAAAGCAATAAAATGCCAGTAATCTGTTGCTCTCAATTCAAATAAAGTTACATACATTTCACTTACCCCTCTTTCCTTCACTCAGCTGTTCCACTCTGGTTTATGTGTAGAAGCAGGCACACAAACTATCTGCACTACCATTTTACTTTTTTAAACGTGGTGTCAGAGGTTACTCTCATTCTCTTTTAAAAGATTTTAAAGACTACTACTAGAACAGAGAAGCTTGGATTACAACACATAGCGAGAGAGTCTCAGTTCCTTCTCTGCTAAGGACACTATTACTCCACCACATCTTGACATAGTAAATAGTTGTTCAAACATAAATATAGCGATTATACAGCAGCAAAATTTGTATATTGCACTTTTAAATTCTGTTAATTTGCAATGTGCCAGGTACTGTAAGTATCAAAATGAATGACATTGAATTGAATTGGTCACTTATCCTCTGTATCCCAGATGTTTAATATAAATTCTTTAACTTAAATTTTGGATCTGAAATTGGCCTGTTAACTTGGACATGAATCACTTATTTTTTTAAGTCTTGAATTATTGATTATGAATTTCTCACATGAAAAAATAAAAATGAAAATAAGCTGATAAAATTTTAAAGAGGCAAAACATTTCTGATCATTTCAGTGTAAAAGCATTCAGTGCTGGAAATTTCAGTGGCTTTTAAATTTCAAATCTGGTGAGACAGATTATTTATCATACAACAGTAATTCTAGCAGTACCTGTCGTAGCAGACGGAAGACAAATCAGTCGACCAAGAAGATAAAGAATCAATCTATGGCCTAATAAAAAGGCCCACACCAGCAGCAGTTGCACTTTCTGCTGTCTTCATCTCAGCACACCTCCAGCAGAGAGCAAAAGGCCGGCCTGCTGCCCCCAAACAGCACATCGGAGGCAGTGCTTTATCTCCACACATTAACATGATAGAAAAATATGAATACTAGAATCTTATCTCAGCCACAGCTTATAAAGAGCATTCATCATGGAGCACATTATGTATTTATCATGTCAGCACAGGAAAAAAGATGGTGCAGGCGAGATCCCACTCACTTGCACCGAGGCCAGTGCAGGTTCTGTTGTATTGTACAATCTAAACATATATATATATATATATACATCTCAATTTTTTTCACCTAACTCCCCCCTTTTAGTTGTAATTTTAGATCTGAAATTAACTTGCACTCCAAATCCTGTAGCTTAATAGGATAAATATACATATAAAAGACCTCACTGGGGATCAGCGAGATTTACAATATATATATTAACCGAGTGTGAAGCTGTGATGTGCAGACTGATAAATGTGCTGAAATTACTCAATTCTTTCTCTTTTGGTAATTCTGTCATCCTTACCCGCCATTTGACCGTTACACTATTGGAGTCATTTTTTTGCAGAAATAGGTAATATCATCAGTCATTATAATCATTTAATACATCTCTTCCCCCTCCATCCTCTTACTTTTGGTTCTTAAGCTGGTGCCAAATCCCCTATCTCGTAGTTCCTCATGGAAATACATCTCACCGGCCGGCGGTGAAATTGGGCTTCTTGCCATGTGGAATTATATGAGCCCGATACGAGTGGTACAGGGCTGTGAACAAAGCTAGTGGGGAGTTTTATGAATTAGCCGAGTGTGTGTCATTAATTCACTTTGTCTAGATGTTTCTTCCACTGATTCATTGGTTTGTATGCTGTAGAGATTTCACAATGGGTAGTCTGCCTCTGCCATTTCATGGAGTGATCACAGAAAACTGACAAACCATACAATACAAATTTAGATACAAGATATTTTTTGAAAAGCTTCACTAAAGTTCATATCACTAATACTCTGACAGAATTGTAATGTTGCATTGTAAATTATTATTTGCTTTAAATAAATATAAAAAGGTAACCTTTTTTAAATAAAGCTATCTGCAGTGTCACAAAACATTTATAACAATCCATGTACACAATGCATTTCTTTTTTTTCTACAAATAAAGGAACAGCTAATGCAACAAAAGCATTGTCACAACCTCATTTTTAGTCCTTGACAAGTATAAGAAACATTGTTTGCAATAATTAAACTAATTCATGCAACAAAGGTAACTGAAATGTAAGCATGACAGAAGGAATTACATGTGATTGTCAGTAGGTTCAGAAATGTACATGCAGGTCAGAGTGGTTTGTGAGTGTTGTGGAATGCATAAAATACATGAGGGAGAACAAACAAAGGAGAAACTATGGCTGCCTCATTGCCACAACCAGTGACTATGCAGAGTGATAGAGAGGAAGAACGAGCAGCAGAGCAACAGATAATCTGTTGACACTGGGCCCAGGGGTGGCCACAATACACTGATTACCAAACCATCCTAACTATCCCTTACTAACAGCAGGGATGTCTGTCAAAAAAATGTTCACCACCAAAAAAAAAAACATGTTGAAAAACGTGTCTCTGTCACAAAGAAACAATCACGCATATTGGTTCTTTGATAGATTTAATATATTTCTTCTGGAAACATGACAAACTCTGCTAGGTCAAAAATCCATCCATTCAGTCATTATACACCGCTTAGGGTTGTGGGGGGGGCTGGAGCCTATCCCAGTTAACTCGGGCGAAGGCCGATAGACCCTGGACAGGTCGCCAGTCTATCGCATGGCCACATATAGAGACAGACAACCAAGCACACTCACATTCACACCTACGGACAATTTAGAATCATCAGTTCACCTCAGTATGTTTTTGGACTGTGGGAGGAAGCGAGAGTATGTGGTGAAAACCCACGCTGCACAGGGAGAACATGCAAACTCCACACAGAAAGATCCCAGGCATCCTAATAGGGACGCGAACCGGGGATTTTCTAGCTGTCACCAAGCCACCGTGCAGCCCTAGGTCAAAAATAAGTTAAATAAGTTTCTGGTTGTATCTTTGGCCACTCCCCCTGACAAAATTGATGCAGTTAAACTAAATTTGCTGGTTTTCTGACACAGACTTGTTTCTTTGCACAGTCCACAGATACTTGATAGGGTTTTGGGCGACCAGTCTAAAACCTTAATTCTAGTGTGACGCAGCCATATCTTTATCACTTTTGATCTGCATTTGGAGCACGGCTCCTGAAAAGTCACATGTGCAACCTTTTTTTGAGAATGTGCTAGTTAAAATTTCAAGTGATTGCATTCATGCGAGCGTATGATGATCATTTAGCTGTTTTTATTGTCATTTTAACCAGCACAGAGGGCTACTTCTTTAGCCATAGTGGTGGAAAGTATCCCTTTTATTTCTATTATTTATTTCGTGGCTCTGTCAGTCTTTTTCTGTCTGATGCATAAAACAAGCTATTTAGCTGTTGTGTGTCCCTCAACCAAAATTGAGGAAAGAGGAGGCAGAGAGGGAGAGGTCCGACTGAGACACAATTGTTGATCAGAGTGCAGATGCAGGCAAAGAGATACTGGAGTGGAACTCAGCAGCAGCACTGCAAAATTAGATAATTATTAATCTCAATTACGATTTAAGCTTCAAGGCACAACACGAGAATGGTCAACTGTGGTCTTTCCATCTAAAAATGCGCTCCGCTTGTAAAAGACGTAGCGCACCTTTCTCTGCTTATAGAAAACAGCGCACATGGATAAAATCACTCAGCACAACTGTGAGAGCACACAGCAGACACCTTATCAGTATCTACCATAGTCTGCACTGTGAGGCGTTTAGGGAACATCTGTAAATGTAGTGTCTACTGACAAGCAAATGTTTAACTCGTGAGGTGTTTCGGCTGTGACCAGGTGGGAGGTGCAACCAACTGACAATGTCAGTCACACCAGTGTGACTTGTGAAAAAGTTAGTCTGGAGCTCTGGTTAAGGGTCGTTGTCTTGTTAGAACACCCAGCTGTCTCCAAGACCCAACCTTATGGCTGATGATTTTAGGCATTCCTGAAAAATATGGAGGTAATCTTTCTTCTTTATTGAAGGGTTGAAGTGTTGTTTTCTGCTTTAACATCTTGATGCATGTTATTAGTGTACTTTTAGTCTTGTATAGTGCCAAGCACTACAGTATCCTTGTGTAGGGCACTGAGTCATAGGCTTTCTTGTAGTCAATCCAGGCAGTGCTCAGGTTGGTTTGTCTAGTGTTAGAGCCTTGGATGACTGCTCTGTTGACTGGTAGCTGGTTCTCCGACCCTCTAGTGTTGTTTCCCATGCCTTTCTGAGTTTCGCTCACGTATTGACTCATGTGCCTGCTAAGCTTTGCTGCAGTGATGCCTGAGAGAAGCTTCCATTTTGTGGAGAGACACTTCAGCTGGTAGTTCGAAGGTCTTGCACTCTTTGTTCTTTAACGCTACAGTTGAGAAAGCAGACATCAGATGATACTATGGTTTCGACACCACAACAAACTCAGACAGGCAAAGCATTTGCTGTTGGTACACAGAACCAAGGAACCACCGGCAGCTCTACCACAACTTTTACAGGTCTGTCAAGGGCACAGCTACCATTAAATGTGTAGAGAAACTACAGTGGTAATCTTCTAAACCCTAGAAACAAATCAATTTTTTTTTCGTAGCTGGGGCAATGTACTGCACAACGGCTCTGACTTTTAACATCCACTGGGTCCACAGTCAATGTAAGTCACCATTGCCTTGACAAACTCATACTTAACCTAAGTTACAGTTTACTTTGTACAGAATCTAATGGACTTATCAACTCAACTCCACTCCACTTCTTATCTTTAGTGTGGTATAAACCTATAGAAATGCTGCTTGGTTGGTGCACTGTCCCCAACATCAATACCCTTGTTTATTAGTTGTTCACGCAATGGTGTTTCACCATACAGTGTTGGATACATCCCAACTACCTCTGCAACTTAAATGTCTGAGACTCAGGTAAAAGAACAAGCTCTCCAAATTCCATGTCTCCGAGTTTTTAAGCCGACTGCAAACCACAAGATCATCATGTTCTCTGACAACTACCTCCTTGTCTAAGCTACTGTTGATATATAAAAGATAGACTTAGCCTACAAGTGTGAAAGTGAAGCCAAAAAGGAAGGTTGTCAAATCTGCATTCTTTCCATTGGGGTGCAACCCGTCTGGTTGCAATAACAACTGTGACTGTAAATAAGTCTATGAGAAAATGACCCTGCTTCTCCCTTGGCCCTTTACCCCAATAAACATTTTCCTCATGAGTTCATGGTCTCAATTACTAGTTTTAGGACTTTATGAATACAGCATGATGGACTGAGCAACATTCAAAATTTCATTTTCATATAATACACAGTTGAACAGATTCTCAAGTGAATCAATCTCTGCCAAATCATCCCAAATAACAGCCAAGGGACAGCACACTGTGTACAAAAACAGGATCATTGGGGCTAAACCCAATGCTCTCTGGCATTACCTCGTGTTGTCAGCATCAACCACAGCAGACCTTATCCCCAAGCTCCTCCCATTTCCATGCAATTAGCAGGCTACAGCAACAACAAAAGTTTGATGAAAGAGTTGCAATGGTCCCTGGCTCTATGGATGATATACTAATGCACAATTATTTTTCACCTTCACTTGCTCCAACACCTGCAAAAAAACATATGCGACATAAAGTTAGAGCCTTTGTCACTCCCAACCAAACGCGGAATGCCAAAGTGTATTAACGCCTTTACCACTGACCTTGCAGTGACTGAGCGCAAGAGTATTATGTTTGACACATAACAGTCAAAAACAGCAACCAGATTTCAGGATGGACATTGGCACCAAAAATTCTATGATTCATTTCTCTAACGACTTGCTACAGCTGGAATGAGACAAAGAGGTACTGGCTTGAAAGACTGACTCAGCTTCCTGGTGAGTTGGCATGTGTGATGGAAAATTTTAGGTATCCTTAGTTGAACTTTCATACAAGTTATGCTTCATGAAAAGGCACAGTGTGTACTGTTTGCGCCATATTACATGTGCCACCTGGTTGTTAGATGAACTATGTCTCTCACCTAGAAGCCGACACACTTGACTTGATTAAATTAGACACGCAGGCAGGAGAGAGGTGTAAAGCAAGGATAAGCAGTTAACCAAGTTCCTCACATACTTGGATGCAAAGGTAGGGTGGATTTTCTATATCCAGGGTCTCTGTGTCGTGTGTTGACACTGAGATCCAAATATATGCATTATTACTGGCAGTGAATAAAACTCTGAAAGACAGTTTGCTTCCGTGGGTTCCTTGATTACAGGATTTCCATGACAACATGTATGGCACTAAATATAATTTGCGATTTTGTGCTTTCACCTAATCTGAAAACATTAAAAGGTTTATGAGTTTACCTCACACCTAAATATCCTTATTCATCAATATTGTATCATGAAATATTTAAGGCACAACAATTTGAAATACTAACTCACTGACAAAATCTCCTTCGTGATGCACTGATTTGCTCACAAGCAACTCATTCATAAGAAAATAAGCATGACCAACATTTTTTATCCCACCCCTGACCTCAATGGATCAGTCTTTTGGCTTTTAAGCCACACCTCCCAACAGACAGACCTACTGGGGGCACATATTCTGAATCCCTCTTTCCTCCTCTAAGCACTGGCACAAGACAGTCTGGAATGTCTACAGTATGGCTCTGTTTGCACATCACAACACAAGTTGAAGATAATCCTGGAAAGTATCAACCCCTCTCATCCAGCTTCCCAGATTCAAGCAGCATGGGTGGGACCACAGGCACATCAGCCTACACAGCAGCACTAGCCAAATCAGATTCCCAGAATCATGACCACACCATCTACTGGCAATGTGGGACACAACTGAGGGCCATTACATCTTGCACCAGGTCACAATCCAGCTCCAGTACCAGCCCCATTAAAATCTTTTTCATTAAAATCATGACCAGAGACAAGGGATTTTCCCTTCTCCCCAATGAATGAACTCTGCCACCATCATCTTTCATATGCAACAACCTGGTGGTGAAAACATGGTACCATAACAAGAGTTACCATAGCTGTTATACCTATGTCGCATATCATCAACATCAAAGCAAAAACTACATTTTTGAGTCAACACAAAATTGTCTGACAACTCATCATCTGCCAAAAGTAAAAGGGAAGATCACAAAGCAAGGGATGTTAATGCCAGTAGGATCAGTAATAAAGCCAATGGAAGATAAGGCTGATATGTGATTGTTGTAGAATGTATAAATAAGTGAAGAAGAACACAATATGCAACGATAAACCATCATGATTATTCACATAAATACAATTTCTGATTAACAGCTTCCTCTTTTTTATAGTTAAAACAATGTCTAAGGATCTATCCATTCTAAATTTCTTTTCTTTTTTCCAATGAAACACTCACTTTCCTGATGTTCCTCAAAATATTTGTCATTAACAATGCACTAATGTCAAAATGGGTAAGTAGGGATCAGAGCATGTGGTCATGTTGATGTGGTGTATTTCCTTAATTACACAAAACACACATTAAGACCTTACTTAATGATTCAAGAACAGTTTCACTATTTTCGGAGATGCATTTTATTGAATGTCCTTTTCAATAACAGCTTGCTGGATTAAAATTATTAATAACATTGTGATGGTAATTTCCAGTTTGACCATGGCAGTGTTGTCTCATTGTTACAATGCCTAAACACAGACACAATGATTCAGAAATGTGTCTATTTGGCATATTGACACATTGTAACACATCCATGTTGGTCCAAGGCAGCAGGGTAGCAATTTATTTAATACTGAAGGCATTTATTGCTAACAGCTCCAAAAATGAAGATGTACTTGTGGGTGCTGATGATAAGAAATTTGTTTTTATTATTTCAAAACAGAACTGGTGCATTAAAAATGACATGCACCAGTTCATGTACTGTTGTTTATGTGTGTCGGTGGTAGGGGTGTAACACTACACCGAACTGAACCGAACCGTTACAGGCACTTCCGGTTCGGTACAGAGGTGCACCGCGGTACGAAAGTTTTAAGACTATTAAGAATGGCCAATGTACAGAACTGTTTCAATAGCGAACTTCATAGTGTCCATAGTTGTGGTGGACCTTCTCCGTCTCACATTTGCACAGTATTGCGGAGCTGAAAACAAGTAGGAGTTTCCAGTAGAACATAGAATGAGTTTTTTCTCCTGCCGGCCTGTGATGTATGAATAGCGAATGGGATGGCTAATGCTAACAGCAGAAGCTGGAGCTGGAAGACGCCCCGTCATCATTAATATCACAAGTTTGGGATCACTTCAGCATCCCGCTAAAGTATGAAAAAGGAGTAAAACAAGAGGAGGTGCTTCAGACGTGCGACAAAGTATGACATTTATTATTTGGCATAACTCTGGTTTTACTTGACCGATCAGCACAATTCAAAAACTGGTAGATAGTTTGAAATCCAACCTTTCGACACAAATTGAAACGGAGACTCAGCAAGGCTGCGTCTTGCTGTTACATCATCCTGAATTGGTCATGTCATTTTGACATGCCGGCGCGTCCGTCGACTCCAGAGGATTCCGTACCAAACCAAACCGTGACTTCCGTACCGAGGTACGTACCAAAACATCATTTTTGTGTGCCGTTATACCCCTAGTCGGTGGGCCTCTCCCTCCTGCTCCTGCTCCTGCTCCTGCACAACCAGCGGCAGCCACATATGATAACCACTACTTCAATAACTTCAGCTTTCTCTGGAGTCTTCGTCAGATCGATCTGTCACCCCTAGTGGTCACTAGACGCTCCCAGGCCAACTTTCTCACTTGCTTTGCTCTCTGAAACCTTCTCCCTATGCCTCTCACTCTCCTCCATGTGTGCAGGTTGGTCTCATGAAAACGCATGTGATTAACACACCAAGTCACTTTGTGCATTCTTTAAGGCGTTTTTCCCACTCCAAATACCTCCCTTAACCCTGACATGAATCATTTGTTGTGTTTTTTTTCCAACAACATAAAACTGGAAAGCCTAAAATGCTTTGACACCACAAGAAATATGCCGGAAGCGGCGTGCTGTTCATACGCAATCCCACGGCATCACATTATTGTGTCAGCCAGCTTGCTCAGCCATCTGCTTGCCAGCAATTACCACCTTCAGCCACGCTTCCTACCACGTCCTCCACCGTCCTGCTCAGAACTCTCCTCCACCACCAGACACCGGCCTGCCTGCCTACTGTACGCCACCATTCCAAGCTCCACTGCCTGCCTGGTTCACCTCTGCCTCCTCCGCTCCTCAGTCCCCCATTCTCTACCAGCCATTGTTCACCTTTTAGCCTAAGTTATACGATCAAGATTTTAAACCTTTCTCTGAGTTAGTGTTCTGTACTTGCCGCTGCATAACAACATGCAGATCATATAGCTCCTTCTAGATTCCCCATGCAAATGACCCACTAAGATGTCTGTGCAGTACAAAAATGTAACTCTCACTGGACTATCAAAAAATGGTGCTTGTGTACACAATAATCCGTGTAGCAATTACATTCCTCCAGAGCATGTCTGGCAAAATTCTTAGTAATATAGGAACATATATAGAGTGGGTAGAGTTGGATGAATGGCATACATATTTATTGTATTTGTTTCTCTACTTGTTTAGTTGTCCAGACATGCCTTTGATAAATTCATTTAATTACTCGTCAACAATGTGACAATGCAAGTGATCCTTTCAGTTCAATGGTAGTTTTATTCAAAACCCATGTTCAATGCAAATAAATAACAGTATTTAAATAATATAAATCACTGTGTTTTGTTTGTCTTGCACTTAATGTAGTGGAATACGCAACTAGAACAGATGGCTCCTGACTACAGCAGCAAGGATAACAGACTACAGCACAAAGGCAGAGCAGTATGCCTACACCTCCTTAAAGATGTTGGAGAAATGTGCACAGTTAATCTTCCTCCCCTTTGATTTGATTGTGCTTGCTAAATACAAGGGGACTTAATCAAGCTTAAAAATAACAAACAAACAAATAAAAGAGAGGTCCTGGGAGAACTCATTAGAAGCCTTGTCAAACTCCAAGAGACTACATAATTACTTTACCAAAATAAAAATGCAAAGCTATTTCATTTGTATTTACTTTTTTTCTCTGAATTACTGCTGAACTAAGGTCATTGAAACTTTCACTTTTATCCCTTTGAAAAGTTTGATTGAGCAGGGTGAACCCAGCGAGTGAGGAGCCCCGTCGGCCCCATCGGCATTTTTCCCCTTCGCTGCCTCGGACCCGAAAGCACAGATCTCAGCTTATTCCGACGACGTCCATCAATCTGAGCAGAGGAAGGAGACGATTAACAACACACGCGTTTACTTCCCTTCATTTAAATAAGGAAAACCAGGCCCCGTTGACAAGGAAATGAAAGAAGTTGGGCATATTTCTGTTTTTTTTTTTTTTCCGTTTTTTGTCATTTTAATTACAGGATCAACAGTGGCTCAGATGAACGGCCTGGCCATCAATCTTTAATTAATGTCACGCTTTGCGGATTGCGGCGATGCTGGGCCTGATTGAAAAATAAGCCCAATGATATTTCTATTAGAGTTTGTTTTATTAATAACGCGTCAAGGCTTTAAAAACATGTCTCGGAGACAGCCAATCACAAGCAGACGATGGACGGATTTTACATTTAGCTCTTTCAAGCTCGCACATCTAGAGATCTCTTTAATTATTTTTTTTCTTGCATAATTTAGCCTTCCACTCTACCCCCTTTTCACTCTTTAGTATTAACTGGCTCACTGGCAAATGCTAAAATTAAAGCTCCTATAGGAATGTATAAGTCATGGTGTATATTTACAGTTTATCTCCATTGTTTACCAGAATTTACTCCTTAAATAATATACTTTTTGGGCATTTTGGGTCCAAAAAATTTTTCTGGTAAATTAAAAAAATGTCATTTTAATAGAATATTACCTGTTTGTGATAATGGCAGCGATTTCACTGATCTTTCAGGGCCATTTCTGCTCCAACAAAAGCAAGGCAATACATAAACATTTGTTCCATCATCGGACAGGTTGCAGGCACATATCCTCAAAAGGCAGCAGCACCGCCACACCTGCAACCTCAAAACCAGCTGCTAGACGAGGGGAAAAAAAGGGGGACGTACCGAAGAAAGAAAGAGAAGTGAAGAAGATGAAGAGGGCCACAAGTGTCCCTAATGCTGACAGAGGAAGTTTTTTGCTCTGGTTTTCGTCACAGCATCTCTCTCATCTGAGTTTGGCCTCAATGTGACTCACTGTGAACAGAATAAACAGAGGTTCATCCTCGAATGAAGCAACCAAGCAGGAGACTCACACACGCGTAGTTTAATGTATGGTGGTGTGGCATGGCACTACCTGTATATGTTCAGTCTCCAGTCAACAAATCGTATTCACTTTCACCTTCTGACAAAAACTAAAGGGCAAACAGTCAGCCAGTAACAGGAAACAGGAACGTGTGTGTTCATCACCTCTCATTTTATTTCAACAGTTTCATTTGTAGTGGCAAAGATCAGAACATAATCTAACAGGTGTGAACAAAGGTGACAAAGAAAAAAAAAGACAACAGGTGCATGGGCCTGATCTTTCCACAGCTGCTTCTATTTTCTGTTTCACAAGAAGGCTGTGGAGGTGCTTTTGACCTGGCTGTTTATGTTCTAGGGCGATCCCGTGTCCCTCCCAAGATGAATGCTGGCAGTTTCTTTTTTAAGTCATCAATTACTCCAACTTAGACCCGGCTATCCCTCCCCGACTATCTGCGTGCCTCACCTTTCCGTCCCTGTGTGGATAATGACAACATTCCACTCTGCCACTAATTTATGAGCACGCCGAGTCGTTTTTCATGCCTTATCACACACTGCCATTAGATCTTTTTGTATCTCCCTTCTGTTTTTTTTTTTTTTGGTTATTTTCTTTTTTGCATTTCTTTTTTTTCTCTTTTTTTTCTGCTGTGTCTGCATGCAACAGCTCATAAATCTTTCACTCTCAAATCCTGTCACTGTGTTCAGTGGAGGATGTGCAACCACAGCTGAGGTTGCTGTTGTCACCCTATTTGGTTTACATGGTCCCCCCCCAAAAAAACTGTCCACACACACACACACACACACACACACACACACACACACACACGCACATACACACACACACAGCAGCTCTGACCCCCGTACCTGGAGTAAGGAGGGATACCTGATCTGTCGAGACAGGATTGAGACTAAGATGCACAGTGATCTGGCTCCAGATAAGATAGACGCATATCAAAACAATTATTTTGTATTTTTAAAGCCAATGTGTCACATTACTTTACTTCATGTAGGTATTTTGGCAAAGTTTATAGTTTCTGTTACAAAGTTAAAATTCTACTTACCTGAATAGGTATTTGCCTGTAAAAATAAATAAATAAATGCCATCCCAGGATCACATTGTGCATTGGGATGTGTGCAGGATTTGAATGTCAAAAAGGTCTTTCAGCGCACATGTATCGATTTCATCAAAAATCTGAAATCCTCAACTATAATATTATATTCAGTATAGACTTATAATTTTAGAATAGTATGTGTGTTTTCTTTTTTCTCAAAGAATTTCTTAACCCTAGAACACTAATGTAACAATTAGCAACACCGTCAGTAACGTTGGGTATATTTTACCTGATATAATATACTTGATAAAAAAATACTTCTTATCAAAATATATTTAAGTACAACAATACATGGCAAACTGAAGGACTCTTCTTTTATTTTCCCTTGTACAACGTCTCATTAAATGAAAAAAGGTGTCAATGGTTAAACCTTAGAAAAAGGTTAGTGAGAAATTAGGGAATCATTAGGAAAAATTCCTTAAAAAATAACAATGGAGCTGGGAACTTTTCCGGTGAACACACAGTCTCCCTGCATCACTGACAACTGTGGGAGAGATATATTATATATATATACAGTATGTCCATCCATTATCTATACACCGCTTAATCCTCTGTAGGGTCGCTGGGGGGCTGGAGTCTATCCCAGCCGACTCAGGGCGAAGGCAGGGGACACCCTGGACAGGTCACCAGTCTATCACAGGGCTACACATAGAGACAGACAACCAAGCACACTCTCATTCACACCTACGGACAATTTAGAATCATCAATTAACCTCAGCATGTTTTTGGACGGTAGGAGAGAGTCGGAGTACCCGGTAAAAACCCACGCTGCACAGGGAGAACATGCAAACTCCACACAGAAAGATCCCAGGCGTCCTAACCGGGACGCGAACCGGGGATCTTCTAGCTGTGAAGCGACGGTGCTGACCACCGAGCCACTGTGCAGCCCCTACATACAGTATATTCCTACCAAAAAAATATTTTACTACCACTAATGTCAGGTAGAAATCACCTGAACACGTGCCTGTTGAAAAACCAGGGATGGGAACAGGGAAACACGTCTACCTTCTGTGACGTCAGTGAGCAGCATGAAGCTACCAAAGGACCCACACAACTCAGACAACGGCAACACAATGAAAATCACGTAACTGCAATCACATGGGTGAAAATCACCCAGCGCTAGTGTTCTAGGGTTAAAATGTAAGGCTTATCACAGGCCTATCATGGTGCTGTAAGGTTTCCAGGTAGCAAACAAAAGTAAACTCTTTTTTTATCATGGTTGAGGCACATCTGAATAATCTGCTTTTTCTTATTTTTTTCATCCCACTGACACACTGACTATCCAGGTATTTTATTTTAAATTTCCTAAATAAGTGCCCTTCAACAAATGTGTATCTCCTATAAGTTGTTTTGCAGGAAAACGTCTAAAGCAGAATTTCGACTAAAGAAAGAAAATGCAAAAAATACAGTAAAACCCTCAAAGCTGTTCCGACACTGCACTGAGCCCACTCATGAACTTTCTGAGGATCTGCTGTCCTTTATTCACCTATAGACCGACAAAGGAGCGCTCACGGTCACGTTCAGAAGCGAGTGCCTGCGATGTGCACAGTGATGGAATGCTTTATGTGCTGTTGAGAGGCAGTATGGATGCGAGAGGGATTGTGTTGAGTGTTAAGAGCACATACTGCGCCGGCAATACGAGAAGCACTTTGCATATGCTATTTTCATCTCCATCCTCTTCATCTGGCTGTTATTTTGGTTCCTAATGAAATCACACGCAAATCGCCCAAAGTGCTGACAACACAAGCTTCAAGGCCAGAAAGCCAATCCTCTCAGGGCTCTATTTAGATAGAAGCTAAAGGGGTGCTCTCGAACTAGATTTGATTCTGTTGTTTTTTCTCTGTTCCATCGCTGCCTGCCATGGCTACTGTCTGGAAATATCAAAAAAAAAAAAAAAAAATCATCACAGTGGGGAAAAAAAAAAAGAACGAAAACACCAGTGAGTTAATCTAAATCTAAGCCCTGGACAAAGACTTGGGGAGAAGGAGAGAGGGAGAGAATGAAAGGCAGATGGAGAGAAGTGCAGAAATGCTCCACATCAACAACACTGGTAAACTTCTTTGCATCTCGCAGCACAGTCGTGGCTATATTTCCCTCCCAAAATGACACTTTAATTAAACAAATTACTGCGCCTCGGGAGAAGGACCTTCAAGAGCGCGATAAGGCCGAGGGGAGATAAAAGCCTTATAGGCAGTGTTTATCAGAGACGCGGGGGTTTAAACCTTTAATAGGTAATGCCCAGATAAGTAAGCCTTTGTGGTGTTACTGGCGCAGAGATATTTTACACAGAGGAGCTTACCAAAGAGAGGGGGAAAAAGAAGCTGGATCAAACCAATGACTTAAAGAGTCTCTGATTAAGAACAGCAGAGAAAAGGGGGACACCAAAAAGTGTCCCTTCACTAAACTCTCCTCTTTTATTTATATGCATATTCCACGACGCGGAGGCGCCACTCAGATTGAGCTTTTACAGTCTTTTCTCTGGGTTTAACCTTGGCTAGGATGTGCATACAGCCTTTTTGTGAGTGTTTTTCTACAAACCAGCACTTGATGATAAGAGTCTTTCCAATTTCCATGGATTAACATGAGTGCAACCGTTTAATGGCATGCGTCCTAGCAGCAGATTGCACCTGTCATGCACACGCACAGACAAAGCCATGAGCCACTTTTGAAAGAAGAAACTTTTAGTCCCTGTGTTCCTGATAGCCAAACATCCATCTCATGAAAGCAGCGCTCGTGTAGGTCTGTGGCCAGAACCGAAATGGTAAATGGTCTGCACTTATATAGCGCTTTTCTCTACCTTAGTGGTATCCAACCAAAGCACTTTACAATGTGTTTCTCATTCACCCATTCACATACTCATTCACACACCAATGGTGACAGAGCTGCCATGCAAGGCGCTAATCTGCCATTGGCACATTGGGAACTTGGGGTTCAGTGTCTTGCACTAGGACACTTCGGCATGCGGAGGGGCCAGGGATCGAAACGCCAACCTTGTGATCAGTGGTCAACCCGCTCTACCTCCTCAAAACAGGGCTATACTGTACAGACAATGAGAAACAACAAAACACACACAAAAATCCACAGACTTAGACATTTCCACAATGCTGGCATGTGTCATATCATTAACTAATACAGCTGCATATCCCATTCAGTTGTGCAGAGCATATGTCTTTGTGCCAATATAATATTTTCTATAAAAATCTACATCAGTAAGGCTGCACAGTGGCTCGGTGGTTAGCAGCGTCGCCTCACAGCCAGAAGGTCCACGGTTCGCGTCCCGGTTAGGACACCTGGGATCTTTCTGTGTGGAGTTTGCATGTTCTCCCTGTGCATGCGTGGGTTTTCACCAGGTACTCCAGCTTCCTCCCACAGTCCAAAAACATGCTGAGGTTAACTGATTATTCTAAATTGTCCGTAGGTGTGAATGAGAGTCTCTATATGTTACCCTGTGATAGGCTGGCGACCTGTTCGACCTGTTGGGATAGGCTCCAGTCCCCCCGCGACCCAACAGAGGATTAAGCGGTGTACAGATAATGGATGGATGGATCTAAATCAGTAGGATTTACTACATGTACACAGTATTTGCAAAAGTATTGTAAAGGCTATGGCATTTTTCACTGCTGCACAACGTGTTTGTTTGTCATGTGTGAATGATTCAGGTAAATACAGGAGATTTGTTCTGCATTTATGCATGCAGGGACAGAACATTTACTGCATCAGAAAGGTCACTGTGCACTGTACAAGTTTGGTAATTACAATAAAAACCATGTATTTTCCCAGTACAAAGCTAACTTTACGAACAAGAAACAGCGTAAACTGGATTCAGCGCTAAGAGCGACACAACATGGAAAAACAGACCTTTATTCGCTTGTCACTGATTATCACTTTGAACTATGGCATTACAAAAGTTTTAGGCCCCGCTTTCTGTTAAGCTTAAACAGAAACAACTGCGATTGTAGTAATTACATCACTTCCAATAAACAGGAGAGACAGCAGAGGCACGGTGGTGGTGATGAGGTCACATTACTGTAACTGCAGCCAGGTCCGTGTGCAGGCTCAGAGAGAGAGAGAGAGAGACTGAGCTCCCGCTGGCTGCAAAGCTGGGCCGAACACAGAGCATGTGTTTCAGGTTAGGAGGGCATGTAGCGGGGTTATGCTACGAGACGCCGTTAACCTGGCCCTGTGAGAACGGCAGAAAGAAAGACGGAGAGAGAGAGAGAGAATGAGAGAAGCGTCCGCATTCGGTGCAGCTGCTTCCTCCGCAATACACACAGCAAACACAGCCCGTCTCAAGCTCACCAAAGAGCTCTGCAGTAAGTTAACAGCCCCCCGGAGGGAGGGGAAGAGTGTTGCAGCCTCTCAGATCTCTTCCTGTACATAACCCAGCCTCCCCCATCTCCCGTATGGGTATGTATGTGTGTGTGTATAAAGGGGAGGCCTGCCCTGGATCCATCACCATCCTCCCTCCTTAGAGGGACCGTGGACCACCATGGAGTGTGTTTAAAGACCGCTGGTGGTTATGGGAAATGATCTCCCCCCTCCTCTAAATGTTATTTCCCCCCCGCCTTTTGTTCCTCTTGCTTCAAAGGACATGCTTAATTCACTCTCCGCTCAATCGGGACGCTCATGACGGGTGGCGCACCAAAACGAGCCGATTGCAACGACTGCGTACGGCGTGTAACGTCTCCCGTTACCGCTGCGCTCGTTTTCATTTCAGCAACAAATAATTTACATTACAATCGCGAGCCGTGTTGCTTTGTTTTTCCCTCACTGAGTGTGTCCTCTCTGAGCACATTCTGCATTCTGATGAATAGAATAAGTGCATCATCCAGTGCTCTCCTCCGATCACACATTATCTGGAAGATAAAAGCAGCACGGAAAGAAGAAGGGCTCGGTTTGTCAATGGCAGCCCTGGGCACAGACAGTTCTCTGCTGCTGTCACATACCTGCTGCTGCCACTTCCCTTTAGCATAAGCAAGCATGAAATGTTTACTTGTACACATTTCTGAGGGAGAGCATGGAATGGGAGCTGGCACAAGCTACATAGGAGGTACGCCGATGTGACAAATATATAAAATGGGGTGAAACAGAGAAAGGCGGAGGAAGAGAGAGGAGGACACAGAAAATCAGAATGTGAGTTTTTTTGTGTGTGTGTTTGTGGATGTGGGTAGAAGAAAGTGAAAGAGCAACTGCCTCTTGCCATTGTGCCGGCTCCCGCAGCTGAGGTGAGTCTTCACTGTGGGATAAATCCAACCTGATGCACCCATCCCTGTGCCTTCAAAGTGTGCAGGCATTGCCATGCTGTTCACGTCACAGGACAGGCACACATTAGCTGTCAAACTCCTCTTTCATCTCGCAACTTCAAAGAGGCCCATTGATTACTCTAAGTGGCCATTTCCAAACATCCGAGCCTGCTGCCTCAGTCAAAGGCAACCACTGACAAAAGAGGGAGGCAGAATCGTCGCACACGGCTGAATTTGAAGTGAATGGAAAGAACAGCCGACAACACGCAGGCTGAAAGACAGCGGAGCCGGGCGACAGCGAATAACAAGGAGCCGGCACCAAAGAGGAGAAAACATCACTCGCAAAACCAACAGCAAACAATAAAAAATGACAAGCACTTTTGTACGTGTACAAGCAACTCGCTCTTGTCGAACATGTGGTAAGAGAGTGATGTGAACACGGGATCCCCTGAGAATCCCCCCCATGATAGCACGAGTCAACGAAACAGAGCTGAGCTGATGTCTGCCGACAGACTTACACAGCATCCGAATCTGAGAGATTGAGAGAGATGGAAAGTACGAGATCCAGACAGGCACAGGCAGGATTAGGGAGAAGCACGGCTATATTCACAGCTCCTCACAGTCCACTATATTGTCTATGGTACTTGTACTGTGCACACACACAAAACAAGGCAGTCGTTCAGACAAGGAATGGGATGTAAACTCCTAGATAACATAAGGAAGAAGGATTTTCGAAGGCTCACACAGATCAAATAAATAAATACCATCAATTTGGGAGTACACAGACATTATGACATTGTAAAAACTGCCTATTAAATTGTCAGTAATCATATCGATCTTTATAGTGTCCAAAATGCCTATTTTCGCAGAAGCAAAGAAATAAAAACACATAAAACAAAACACAGCCTAGTCAGACTGGTGATTGGTAATTATTAGGGCGTCAGATTGTAGAACAGCAGCTAGATTTTGTGCAGGATTTGACGTCTCGTCGGGAGGCTTCCCATCGACTGTGCCAACCCAACGCTAGACAGATGTAATGTACATGATCAGGCCATGTCCTGCTTTAATTACAACCCCCAAAGCAGTTTGTGTCACTTCACTTTATCGGACAGACATAAGCGAGAAACACACACACGCTTATGTCACTGGAGTTAACTGGAGATCTACTATTTTGCAGGCCAACAATCCAAGAACACACAGAGGGACAGGCAAGGGTCATGCACAATTGACAATTGTTGAAATATCACTATGTTTTCTGTTCAAACTGTAGTGTAATCACGTTTTATGATTTCAATCTGTCGGCTACATTCATTCGATTTACTTTACAGTAAAGCGAAAATAAAGTGTACAGTAATCCCTCGTCTGTCGCAGGAGTTTGGTTCCAGAATCCCCCCGCAATTGACGAAATCCGTGAAGTAGCGACCTGATATTTATATTGTTATTTACATATATTTTAAGGCTTTATTATATACCCTCCCCACAATGCTATTAATCTTTCCCACACTGGCTTCAATCACTGCCAATCAATTACCGACAGACTGGCGTACGCGGAAGCTGTGTTCTCCATACATGCGTCTACTCATCTGCTGTACTCTACGTATTTTATATACAATTTCAAAATCCGCGATACAGTGAGACTGCAAAAAGTGAACTGCGATATGTTCTGAGGAGGAGTACTGTACACACAGTACTCCTCCTCAGGTATTAAAATGGGTAAACGAAATGGAAATGCACGAGGTTGAATTGGGACCCAACACTGTCACTCTTCAGCGGCACTGGAGGATGATCATCCTCACTACATTCATCTATACAAGGTATGTATTTTTTTTACAATTCCCTGTCCTAATAATTTAAACAATGACTACACTGCTTTTTTTCTTATAGTATTAAGTCTATCAGCTCCAGACAAACTGCAGCTGTAGTGTATACAAAATGTAGCAACCTGCAAATATCAGATGTTGCTTGGGGTTTCCCTTCAAACTGTCTATGGGTTTCCCCCAAATGGCACCATGCAGATCAACCTTCCCTTTATTCAGTCAGATGGAACAGATGGTGGACAGACAGATGGCAAGGTAGGGAGACGAACTGTCATGCCCTCTTGCTACTGCCTCTGCCCCTGCCTGTTGGGCAACTTCTTTCTCTCTCTCTCAGTCTCTCTCTCTCTCTCTGGGTGTGGTTGTGGCTGATTGTGAGTTCTGTTTTCAGGAGTAAAGATAGCTATTTGGTAAGTTGGATCATCTGTCATCTACTAGCCCGCTTTCAGATCTGCTCTCCTCTTCAGAATGTAGCATACAACTACTAGTCGGTCTAGTTAGGGCACATTTTCATATTCTGCCAGTTTGTCCGTGACCTGCTGCCAGTTCTTTGACCTGCCTCTCGTCCAGTCATACCAAGCAACTTACTCCAGTTCAACCGCACCGCACCTGGGTCTGTTCACACAACCTTTCTGGAACACCTCCATTACTGGACTTCCACCTGCCTCTGCAACGCTCACTCCACGTAGCCTTGAAATAGCGTGCCGCAATCTGCTGCTCCCCCTCCGGCCTGGCCCAGCGTGTTCCAGACTCCTGTTCTACATACCTGCCAGATTCAGATTTTGCCAACAAATCTCTGTAAGCCAAGTCAGTTTGGGAGCAGCCCCCGCTGTACCCTGAAAATGCTAACTGTCTGAATCTGCCCTGTTGCTTGGTACGTTAACATAGGGCACTAATACTTATGTTGATTCTTTTGCCCGGTCCTTGGCTTTTCTTAGCTCTTTATGTCAAGTTCAGTCTGTCCCAATATCAAGGTATGGCCAGCTCTTGGTTCTTGTGTTCATTATGGAAGACTGGGGTCATTCGGATGTTTCCTTACATCCAGGATACACAAGCAAACAAAGCAGTTGGAATTATTGATGCTGGCACTCTTAAATAATGCCTAAAAGTTGTGAAGTAGCACCTCATAAGTCTCATAATAGACAGGAGGAACAGATTTCATTTTACAAGTTCCCATCTCACCAAAAATCCTCACAGCGAAGGCATGTTTGAGTGCCAAGCAAGTAAGGGATGGCAGCTAGTGGAGCCCAGGGCAACATCTACTTTTGCGTGGAAAGCATTTTGTGACAGGTATAATGATGTTTTTCAAGCCGAGAATAAACCATTACAGTTAATCCTTAGACCTCACTTTGTTTCACCAACCTATATATTCACATGTGATGATTGAATGACTGCAGTGTTACCAGTTACTGTGCCACATTCTGTTTTAGTCTACACAGCTATGTCATGTTTTCAACAGACCTAACAGCCTTATCCGGAACATTTTAACCAACCATTTTTTGCATTTACACTTGTCAAATGCCATTTAGGATTGTCTGAAAATATTTAAATTCATTTTATATCATGCATTTGTTATTTCATTCATTTCTAAATTGCATGTTATGTGCTTTATTTCCAAGTAAACAGGAGAGGACAGCGGCATCCTGACAATGTGCCATCGATATTTTTCACACAAGCCTAACAGTGACTCACGAGCACAGAAAAATCTTGTGAGATTTCTGCATGCAAAAAATCGTAAGAGGAAGAGGCTCCCATTTGAAGAGCGCTGATACTGCTTCCTGGAATCGTTAACCAAGCGTGTCAGTGTAATTGTAAGATATCCTAAGAGCCAAAAAGATAAAAACAAGTGCAGTTGCAGGTAGACAGGGTTTGATGACATTTTAACAGACATGCTTCTGTATTTACCGCAATGGTTTTGAGGAATTTCCCAGACCTCCATACCATGCTTTTGTGAATTACAGGCTCTGGCCTAGTTAGCCTAGCCAGCCTCCAGTACTCGACGGTAGGTTAGCCCACTACTCCTCAATGGTTCACCATCTGCCCTGTATTTTATCATAAATTCCAGGTTAGTCCAGTTAGTCCGTACTTGGCCTCCCATATCGTATGCTAGGTTTTCTGCACTGATGGGTTTCGTCATCAGCTGCCTCATTCAGAGCAGATCGGACCTTATTATAGTCTGTCAACTGAATCAACTATAGGTGTACTCTTTAACATCTATCAGTAGTTTTTTATTCAAATGTAGGCCTTTTACATGCAGAAATATTTTGTCTGTTGCTAAAGTGCACACGCATGTGCACCCATGGCAATCCTGAAACCACTTAACCTGTGCAGGTACTGCATGTGACTCACAAAAAGTTGAAGTAATATAGAGACAATGGTGCTGCTGGGCTTTACAGCAGATAAGATAAAGATCATAACGCTGTATACAGGAAAAAAACACACAACTCTTTAATGTGACATGAAAGATGATTCAGTATTAATACACTGGAGCCAAAACTGGTCCCGTAAACACGTCAATTGCGACCGACTCAAATGGTTTGTATGTTGACTCAGTGCTTTGATGTGTAGTACCTGCTGAGTGGACCACCACCGACGAAGGTTTATTCTATATTTTTGGGTGAAGGAAGTTAACAAAAACAAGTGCACATAACTTCAGTCTGATCTCATTCTCAGTTGCCCTTATTGCACAACCAGATGCTTATCTCAGGAGTCAAACGCATAAAGAGCACATACTACAAGCACTTGCAATAAGGTGCAGGTACAAATGTGATGTTTCTTCGCGCCCATGCTGTCTGATTTGTATTGGTAGTCTGCTCCAGCCTGCTTGAGTGATGCCATGACAACACATAAAATTACCAAACTGCTCGAAATGCAATCGGCTTAAGCCAATAACATTCCTATAATAAAAGGCCACTCGATCAGTGCTGGCATAAAAATTGAGCGTGAAATCACTGGCTGGATTATTTCATTCACCTTGGATTTATGTACCTTGGAGTTTCTCTCTTTTTCTTTCCATTTGAAAGACACTCAGACATTTTTGAGTATATTGGCATTGACAGCCTCATAGCAGCTATCCCAGCTTGTCACTTCCTTGTATGTGCTGTCTCGATGATGTCACACCTCCTGGCTTATGGCACGGAAACAATGATGAAATGCAGTTTTGTGTCCGTGAACGGAATAATGTAACCCACAACAACAATATGAGTGTGTATTGATTATCAGAGAGACATCCAGTGAGCAGCAGCGTATGTGTGTGTGTGTGTGTGTGTACGCAAGTGTTGGACATCTCCATCCCTGTAGCAGGGAGGTGCTGCACATTTATCTGCCATCATTAAATTGCTGCCATTATTACTGTTCCCTGCCCTCCTGTTTCAGCACAGCAAAGCCTAAAGTACAACACACAGACACCTTACTGTAGAGCCCACACTTGGAAAGCCATGAACACTGCTGCTGCATGTGCATTTGTGTGTTAACTATCCAAATGAGAACCAGTTTTCAGACCACTGGATTGAGGGTATGTTGGACTTGGGTTTAGTGCTGATGTCAGGTTTAGGTTCAGGGTAGTGTTAGGGTTGGGGTTACACACACTGAAAAAATGGGAAATAGCTGGTCTTTCAATTTACAAAAATGTATTACATAGAAGAAACAAAATTCATTTAAATTCCTCTTCTGAACATGATTTCATCAAGTAGACTTCAGATGTTTTTTGAGAATGTTGAATGTACAAAGTTCTCTCACGTTGATTGAAAGCGACTGAATTGAGAAATAAAATCCGTTGGGTTACCACCATAAAAGGCTTATATTCAAAAAAGGGCGCCGTGACATGTCATTGGCCCTCCTGGATCAGGTGGTCCCGTGGTGCGTCAATGCCAAACAACGATCTGTCAAAACAACGGGAGGACGTCGTTTCCCGCAAAAAAATGTGGAAGAAGACTCCATTTTCTGCTGCCACATCTCCCCTCCAGACTGATAACTGAAACGTAAGTACATTAAATTGACTTATGGTCGTGTTTAAGTATGTTGACACCCTCAACCTCTGGCTCATCAGCACACTGACGTGACTCGCTGCGTTTGTTAGCCGAGACGCTCTACTCTGCCCCGGCCTCTGTCTCCATCCCGGTCGTACACACGCTGCTAAGTGATGCACAAAAACTTCTTGCTAAAGTTGCATATTTTCAACTCGCGCTTTCCGTGACAGTGTCATAAGTACGAGTTATTACGTTATTTGGGCATCTTTTTTGTGTACCGTATGTTAAAATGTTCAACGTTAGACTGCTAAAAACACAGGGCTAATGATAGCAATAGCTACAGGTCACTTCCATGGTGTGGCGGCTCTGTAAGGTCAGACAGAACACAGTAAAAACAAAGGTACACTCACTCCTAAAGAGAATATAACGGTGGAAGGTGCTGGGTGAGTGTAAACTGTTTTATATTTATGTATTTTTGTCATTTGCAGTTACACTGAATGGCAGAGTAGAGAGGCTGCATGAAAGTTACACAGTGTGTCATTATAAAAAAGATGATACAAATATATATAATGGGATGCAGCACTCAATATTAATCTACCCAAAGTGTCTAAAATTTCCTACACATTCATTAACTACAGCATTAAAATGATCGTACATGTATTTGTTTGCGATAAAATTGAATACTTTAACACTGTAAAAGAGACCAACCTGAATAAATGAGTACTTTTAATTTTGATACTGTAGGTACATATTTCTGATTTTACTTATGTACTTTTACTGAGGTAACTTCTTGAATTCAGGACTCCTGCTTGTCTTGTAATTGAGTATTTTAGACAATTGTATTTTTGCTTTTACTTAATTAAAGGATTCTAACATTTCTTTCAACTCCAATCAGTGGTATAGTTACTTTTAGGGAATAGCCTTATCCATGGTCTTAACATGCCCACATTATTATTTTTCAGTTTGCCATTGTATCCAATATTGTGCTGTATTACAGAAAATACTTAATAGTACTATTCCTTAATAGTTAATACCTGTTGCATCTTCTTTATGATTTTATGTTTGTGGTCTTTCCATTAACTGAGCAAACCACTGATTACACATTACTGATTCTAAATATTCTTTTTCATAGGTCCCTCATCCTATATTTGCACAGGATACACACTCAAAGGCTTTATAGTGGTAAGTGTTGTCATATTCCTCTTCTTTTGTTGCTCTTTAAGCCCTAAATCTGATTTTTGGGTACATTTTGAGGTTAATTTCCTAAAACAGTTGAAGAGTTCTTTCCAATCCAGCAATTTTATAACTACTCACTTGGCCATGGTCATATATTTTCACTCTTGTTGCTCATCTTTTATTGTATTCTTTCATGTTACATTCAATCATATTGGGCCTTCCATTTAACTTGCTGTGCAATACTATTGAGCAACTGGGTTACTAGTAAGGCATTTGTTTAACATGTTAGGCTTTTTTTTTTCCATACTACTTGCCATACTCAGCACACTAGTTCCCCTTTTCATCTTAGTAGTTTGACGAAAATGCTCACTTGTAAACAGGGGCGCAACCACTATGTTATGCTGAATATAAGGTGACTCTGATTAGAGAACAACTTCTCGTTTTCAAGATTCAAGATTACTGTCATTGGCTTTTTACTCATGAAACATTAATTGCACATCAGCTGCACAACTTACCTATTGTTTGACAGTCGTGTTGATCATTTCATATTTTTTCATTGTTTATTTTGTTGCCACATATCATGCTCTTTGCAGCGATATTTTTCATTGTTTAAGCTATTTTTGTGCAGATTGCATCAATAGATTACTCTTGATTTTTATTTGTGAAACTTTTGTTGCACTTAGAGTGACAAAAAAACTACTTATTTCATTTCACTGAATTTGCAGAAAGCGTACTATACTTAGAAATTTATCATTATCTGGATATGAAATTATTTATATTGGGATATGAGATTCTGGTCATGTTGCACAGTCCTACTGCTTAATTTTATATGTATTTATTATTTTCTATAAAGGGGTAGGTAAATAGGTCTCCTGTATGTAGATTTTTTTACCTACATTTCTCTGTATTGTACAGGGCATGGATGAAGACGCCATCAACGAGGCCATCGAAGACACCACTATTGGGATTTATGTTCTGAAAGATCATGCTTCAATTGACAACCCAGAGGACATTGGAATTGTCCTTGAAGGCGTCAAGGTGTTGCAAGATCTGGACAATGTAGCATTAGCTGTTGCTATGGTGTTGGAACTGATGTATGCCCTGAACCTCAGCTATCCTGCTGACCTCCGCTCCACCTTTGAGGTAATCCAAAAGATTTTCATGGAACTGGATGGAGGTACACTTTCAAACAAAGCAACTGCTCTAAAAAACAGACTGTTTCAGTGAAAAAGAGACTTTCACTGAAATGATACAAGGTCATGTCCATGGACCATTTGTCTTGTTTATCACTGTGAGCAATACATTGCAAAACATTTGAATTATCCTAAGAATCATTGTTGGTATTGCTGTACCATCGGACTGCTTTTTCATTTTTTTCTGGCAAGTTCATTGTTGCAAGCTGACTTTGTCTTTTATTAATCCCTTACAATGACATTGTAAAAGAGGGGTTTGTAACATTTTTTTGCTGCTCTTAGTCAACTTTGACAACAGCTGGAGCATTTTGTATTTGCTGATTTGAAGTATTACTGTTATTTTGTTCAGACTGATGTATGTCTCAGCTACCCTGCTGACCTGTGATATACCTGGTTAATGGTTAACTTTCTAGCAGAGCATTGCTTTATTTTAAAGTTTCTTCAAGTGAAATGCAGAGTTACTGCACTGTGAGTAATACACCACAAGACATTTGAATATTTTTTCAAAGCATTTTTGGTATTGCAGTTACAAATTGACTGCTTTTTTACTTCATTTCTTGTGAATTTATTATAGTAAAAAGAAAGTGTTTCCTTTTATGAATCCAGTACAAAACCAGTTGAGGGTTTGGATCCATTTTTGTTCTTTGTGCTGAGTGAACTTAAAAAAAATAGCTGCAGTAGTTTTTTTTAATTTGTATTAATTATTATTTATTTTGTGTTAATTATTGATTTATGTATTTTACTGTTTGGTGAAAACACAGAGCTTGCAGCACTTCTGCTGAGAAGTGGTTCATGTTTTATGTCCTGTAAAGCCATTGCACTTTATGCAGAATTTGCAGTATTTGTTGTTGTAATAAAAGGTTCAGTATAAGAGAATTTTAATGCAGAACTATGATTCTTTGCCATTTTTGTCAGTTCAAATGAGTTTAAATTCATTACTTTGTAACTGTACACACTCAAACTTTGACCATTTTTTCTACAATACAGTAGGATAGAGGTAACTTAAAAAAATCAAGTTAGATTTACAGACCTAACTCGGATTACAGAAACATAAGGACATTGCTTTAAAGCAACGTAATATTTTTGAATAATATTACCATTGAGAAATCAAGTTAGAGTTACCGCTGTAAATCAGGTACCTGGAAATGATTGGATTACATTAATGTTACACAATAAATTGTTACTGCAGTAACTCACAAATAATATGTTTAGTCAACGTGATTCATTTAATCAGCGTAATGTAAATGAAATATGTTGGAAGAACAAATAATTACTGAGTGGGGGGGAAAGGAAAAATTATGTCAGCTGGCCACATTTTGATAATGTGGGACCGATGTCCACATTAAAATTAAGTAAATTCAAAGGACTTTTTTTTTCAGTGCACTTGGTTATTATAGGTTTGGGGAACAGCATTATAACAATGAATGTCCTCACAACAATAGCCATACAGACGTGTGTTTGCGGATGTGTGCATGTGTGTGTCTGGCAGGGAGAGAGAAAGAGGATGAGTGACAGTGTCCCCACCACCCCAACTCTCCATATGGGTGGGCGGGACCTCGTGACTGACGAAGCGTTGGCCTGAAATCGCCCATCTGCAACATTGCAGGTGTTCCCAATGATTATATTATTAGCTCTATCCGCTGATCTTTGATTTTTTTTTTTTTAACGAGCTTTTTAGCGTCCCGAGCCTTTGAGTCGGGGTGGGGAGGAAACATAAAATATATACATGCCTGACAGAACCATCTGCCTGCAAGATCCACAGCATACAACATACAGAGGATATGTGAAGGGAAAAAAAGAAAAAAGAAAAAAGCTGGTATGATGTGTTTGGGTTTATTAGACAGTTGCGGGACTGCGTGGCTGTTCACATATGCATTGTGTGTGTGTGTGTTTGTGTGTGAGGTATGTACATATGTACATTTCTGGCAAACTGATCACAAGCTCTCCTTGCCTGCATTCATTTATGTAACATTTCTGCATGCCTCCAGCTGCTGCTGTAAATATGTTGGTATCAATATTTTTAATCAAAGCATTTTTTTAAAAAAAAATCAATCAATTATAGCAAATGCTTTTCTTTAGTATAACTGAGTAAGTGTTACATCATCACATCCATCATCCACATCATTGGTCAGCTACAGTCAGTGTTACAGTGGAGTCTGACCCCCAGTTGCAACATTATAGGAGCACTTCAAATGATCATAGAACAAAAAAAATAGTTTGTACACTGCTCAGAGTTTCAGTGGCATTCACCTTTAACACAGCACAATGCACTTAAAGAGAACACAGGCGCGAGGAAATGGGAAGCTACAAAGACGTGAGATATGCTTGTACAATGTATTGAATTAAGACTACAAACAGCTTTGGAAGTAAAAGTCTGTTGATTTTTAATGGATTTGCTACAACTAAATTTGCTTTGTCATTGTGGGGTATCTTTTGTACACTGATTTGGAAAAATCTAGATACTTTCTGAAACAACTGAATGAGGCCTGATTAAGCAGATGACTGTCTTGGTGTTCGAGTGGAATTCAAAGGCAGCTTTAAGGTACGCTATAGTTCCGTCTGTGTCCTTTGAAGGAAACTGGACATGGTTTTACAGCGTGTAGGTTAAGATCGCAACAAGCGGTCATGTATGTCTGTTTGTATTGTTTTATCAGGTCCAGTACTTACTTTCCAACTGTCCATTCTTCACCTCTAAGGCACTGTAAAGGGCTCATTTTTTAAATCTGATCTCTGATTTTCCTCACAGCTCACAAAAATAAAACTCTTTCTGTATCCGTTTACCTCTTCCACTCTCTCTCCCTCTCCCTCTCTCTGTCACTCCACTAATGTGTTCCTTTGAAGACACTTAGAATAAAGAAAGCTCAAAGCTCTGAGGTGTCATAAAGTTTCGTTGCGAAGCACTGATTTAGTTTCAGAGTTACAGGATAGTTGATATAGCTGGGTCTTGTTGTTGCTGCATGATACGTGTGACAGTTGCGTTTTAAAGCTTTGCTGTAAAATAAATGGTAACTTCCAGGGCTAGCGTCTTTCAGGCCTGCATCAATGACGCCGCAAGAGAGATAAGTTCAATCCTGGAATGGAATGACTTTGTCTAGTCATTAAACTGTGACACTGAGGATGCTCCATCACTAAAAGCATAGTGACTTGATGATGTATTGAACTGATGGAAGATAATCAGGAATATCTGCTTTGGTTTTTTTATTGGTGTACAAGAAATCAGGCAAGTGCTTCAGACTTGGCACAGAGATAATCAATGGACATCAGAGTTTCTGTGACAACTCTGACAGTGTAAAGGATGTTGCATAATGTGTAACATTTACTGACAGTACGAAAAAACTTACTTGGTCTTCAGCACAAATTGCAAGATGAAGCTTCTGACTGATTGCGAGTGCATCCTTTGGTCAGATGAGACCAAGATAAATGTGCTTGCCTTAGATGAGGGTCATCATGAGGACTACCACGGTGAATGTATAGTCCCGGCAGTGACGAAGGTGACTCCCAGTCTGCAAAACCTTGGGAGGAGAGGAATATTCCAGCATTGTAATGATCCAAAGCACACTGCTGAAATCACACAAACAATTCTGAAGAGGGACAAACGGAAAACTATGACCACATCGTTTAAAGAGAAAGGAAAAACAACACAACCCTTCCAGCAAAGAGCAGCTAAAAAATCTCTTAAAAATGGCAGAATATCCAGAAATAAGAATAAATACCCAACTAGCCAACTTAAAAAGAAAACCAAACCTAAGGTGATACAGATTTGAATAATATGGCATTCAAATGATATTGCTGAGGGGGATACTAATCTCATATGTATGGATGAAAAACACATCTGACACAAATCCAGTGAAAACAGTGTGCAAAAGCTTAAGAGTTTCAGCATCTGTGGAGGTTCTATGGTGCAAAATTAACATTTTTTGTGGGATAGGTGAGCAACCTATGATGAGGCTAGCAGTATGTAGCCAGTTGAGCTAATGCTTTTGAGCCATTTTACAAATATAAAGCACTTATGATTGAGTAGCCAAAGCAGATGGTCATTTTGGCCTAAATAGATAATAGAGGCTGTTGTAGAGCAACGTACATTTACCATGTTTTTGCTGTCCTCCCTATAGCTGCCCCTAAACTATGGAATTCTTTTTCTATCATCACTATTTTGATTGAGATTTTCAGTAGTCATCAAAGCAGTGACAGCACCTAAACCAACCAGTTTAAGTATTTATTTTTTCCTGAATCAGTCTGAAATATAAACTTCCTCTGGGATTCTTAACCAACAGAAGACTGACCAGACAGCAATTATTGTTATGAAATGTAAAAGCATGTACCTCAAAGCAGGTATATGGTTCTTCATCTGTTCACTGCCAACATATAAGCACACTCGCCAACATACACAGACACTTAACTGTCAACTCAGCATGCACTAGTGCATTTGGTCCTATCTAGACTCACAACACGTTGACACATACCAGCTGATTAGTAGCTCACTGCAGTGTCAAGACGGTGTATTTTTATATCCCGGTTTGTAGGTATGTGGGGTGCCGGGCCTTGCTGCTTGCAGATCACTGACAGGTGTTAGAGTCAAGGACAGTGCTGTCACATCTTATTAACAGACACATAAATTCGGACAGGCGGTGACGGGAGCAGCTAAAGTTGGGTGCTAATATTTCTGATTCTCTATCCAGGCAGACATAAATCCAAAAAGATGAGTGCTTTCTGTCTTCTTTTCAATCTTGATCCATCCCAAGCAACTTGTCTACGTTATTGTATGTACCATATGTACATACTACACCACTGGTGTTCATACTGGAACACAGACAAGCCTTACATCTGAAATGCTGACACACGTTCTCCTGCTGTAGGACCAGGTTTCTATATTTATTAGGCATTGTACGGTCTAATAGCATGGCACAGTCATGTTCAAGCAACAAGTACTGGCTTTTGTGAGTCAGGATTCCATGTAGTCTCACACAGTGACCTTGAGCACACGTTTTTGACCACACCAGCGAATTCATTGTTGCTTCTTGCCAGGTTTGGTTCCCTGCAAACTACACTTTGTATATACTCATGACAAACATTTTGTATATACACAAACACAGAAGTACACGTTTTTTAGATTCTTTAAGCCATGTGCACGCTTGGTCCTGTTTGCTAATTCTCAGTCACTGTGCAACTGAGTGCACAAAAACAGGCCTAATTTCCACAAAGTCATGCTCTATTGTAAATGGGCCTGCACTTAATCACAGGTTTGCACATCAGTGCAAATGCTTGCTTCACCACTTACTGGTCAATTAAAAGAAAAACTAAATCCAATTTTACCAATTCTCATCCGGAGGTTCTCCAGCATCACTAAAGCAGCTGTCAATACACATTACTATTACACACAGCTGTGGCCTCGACCATTAATCCATGTCATGTAACTGTAAAAAAAGCAATGGCATCTCCATCATCATCATTTATTGTCAGAGAGACACATCAATGCTTCAGTTTCTAGCTCAAACACACTCTGCAGTGTTCGATGGTAAAGGATTAAGGCCAAGACCACTGTTAAGTAAAATGGTTCCTCCAATAACAAAATGATACCTAAATTCAAAATGAATTTATAACACACATATTTGAATAATCATTTTACAAATTCATGTTTACAGTGAAAAAACAGGGGAGAAAAAGTGACAATCAGTTCCAGTTAACTAATTTGCTTATTCGCAATACAAAGTACAGCTCAGGGTCATGGGAATCTCACCAGCTTAAGTGAGGAGTCGTAAGCCAAAATGCAGGAGAAATGAAAATATTGACCTAATAATGGTGCCAAATAGGTAAATCAAGTGATTATTAAAGGTGTAACAATTTATTGTGAGACAAGACTATCCATTCAATAGTTGTTCATATACTTTAACAGAGTTACAGATAGATGCAATGTTCATATTTGGGTGGAGACAGAAATTTGGGAAAAGGAAGTAAAACCAAAAATTGTTTGCATTCTGCCGCCATTATGTTTGGTTTCTGTTAATATTTTTATTTTATTCATTTTTCTTTTCAGTTTTCCCATTGGTGACAACACATTACTGGAGAAAGAGAGATTTTAGAAAGATTCTAGGGTGAATCATATATGCCATGGATGGATGGATGGATGGATGGATAGACAGACAGACAGACAGACAGACAGACAGACAGATTTTCCTATATGGTGTAGTTCTTAGTTTATCACTGTCCAGTACTCAGTGGCTGCAGTAATTAGAAAGGCTGGGACATGCATTTGCAATGTCCTACTAAGGCCCTGAACACCAATAACAGCATTTATTGTTTTCTAATCAGCAGCCCTTTGGCTGCTCTGATCACTCAGTAAATAATGGAGATGTCAATATTGTCCCGGTCCTGTGACTCTGGAGCCCACTCATGCCCCCACACTCGCTCACTGGCTTGCTCCCCCCCTGCTCTTGCTCAACGCTATAAAGCAGCCTCATTAATCACACATTACAACTGGAAAGAGTTCAGACTGTCAAGTGTTGAAAACTTGCACACGCACACACAAGAACAACACAGACATGTATATACATCATGTATATCCACAAATAAAACATCTATGTATCTGCATGTTCACAAATAACCATGTTTGTACACATATAAAGAAACAGATCAGACTCAGTTGGACAAACGACAAGCACTTTCTTCCTTCTCACACCAGCCCTCCCTCCATACATTAGTGGTCAAGCAGCCAAAATGTCATCTCGTCAGTGAGGCAGCTCCATTGATTAGCACTTCCAGCTTCTGTTCTGGCCCAGGAATTACCCCTCTAATCTTGTAGTGAGTTATTTGCTGGAGACCAATCAGCCTGATCAGACAAATTACCCTCTTTGTGACTGCCTGGATGCCCAAGGAACTCCAGCAATGCACACGTACACACAAGCAGAGACACATTAATGCACACATACAGGTATGTTTACTTGAGTGACTTAAAAAAATATATCTTGTTTGAAATTCCATAGCCACTGTACGTTGGATTCTTTATCACTCTCCCCTATCCATAGTTAATAAATTATCCCACAAAGTTCATACAGTCCAATGTTTCACAGTGCCAACAGCAACAGGAATTCTCTCTCAGGAGATCGCTGTCCCCTATTTTCGCTTCATTTTCCCCAACATTTGTCAGGACCGAATCCCCAGAGCTGCTGCACAGAGCATGGACTTGTAGTTGTTCACGCCTGTAGACAGTTTGCAAGATAACTCACAATTGAGTTAGTGAGTATTAAGGCAGCAAACTAGCTAATAAGCAGTTTTAGCCGCTACGTAGAGGATCCACTTTCTTTTTTCAGCAGGTATATGTGCTCAAAGTCTGTTTCCTCTGCCAGAGTTGGAACTTTTCTGATAGAAAGCACGTTGGTTTTGGACAGCATTATAGACTGTATATAAAAGATGGACATACCGACCATGATGTCATCTAAAGTATGAATTTGACTGACACCATCTTGGTTTTTTCGGATCTGAATGGGACCATAATCTACAAAATGAACATCATAGTGTATTCAAAACCTCTTGAAACTAGTTAAGACTATAAACCTCTTAGGAAAATGTTTACTGTCGTAACATATCAAGTTAGAACTAGTGCAACTTTCTCATTGATCAAACTTTGTTTTGCAACCAGAGGAGTCGCCCCCTGCTGGTCACTGGTAAGAATGCAGATTTAGGACACTTCCACGTTGGCTTCACTTTTCAGACCCAGAGACTATGTCCATATATAACAAGCAGTCTATGGTCAGCATGACAAGTAAACATCAAAGAATTAGATGTGCAGTGGCGCTATATCTATCAAGCATCTTAGCAAGAATTTAACCCTAGAACACTAGTGCTCGGGTGATATTCACTCATGCGATTGTGGTTACGTGGTTTTCATTGTGTTGCCATGGTCTGAGTTGCATGGGTCCTTAAATTTGCCATGTTTTGTTTTAATATAATATATTTTGATGAGAGGTATGTTTTATCAGGTCTACTATCCTAGGTAAAATATACCCAGCATTAGTGATGATGTTACTAATTGCTGCGTTAGTGTTGTAGGATTAAAGGTGCGAAACTAAGACAACGCATACTTTGTTATTGTTATGCGTAAAATTCACTGTATGTTGCCATTATGTGTGTCATCCTGAAAATGCTGGTTCGTTTTATTTTCCACTTCAGTGTTCAGTACAAGGCTAATCCACAAGGAGTCGGAACATGGTGATTGCCAGTCATATGGCGTTTGCACACTTAAGTAGGTAATTTAGCAAATGACATAAACTGTGGTTACACCCAGAAGGTCACATGAAGAAAACAGCGCCATGCTTCCTCCTGGCCTTTGCTTATGTTTCAAACCCTGGAACTATTCGAGAAAGCACATTAAGATTGTTTTTGCAGCCGGTAATACAATGCCCTTGTTCAAGGGAACTTGCACATCAGCCCCTTTGTGTCTGCCCCGGAAACCCTGCGCCACATTTAGGCCCTTACTGGGGAGGATCGATAGAGGCTTTCAGAAGCGACTCCTCCATCCATTCCCTTGCGTTAACGACAGCCATAACTCACAGGGCTGGCAGGAGAGGAGGTTCATATATATATCTCACCCCCAGAGCTGTGACCTTTCTGTCTCCCCGCTGACAGCTCCTACAGAAAAAGGTGTCAATTAATGACATTTAGAAAATTTCATATCACTCCCAATAACTCTGAGGCTTTTTACAGGAACTCTTCTGTTGGCATTGAAGACTCGTGTGGGTGTTAGCGAGGGAGGAGGAGGGAGAGAGAGAGAGAGGAGGGGTGAGGAAGAGAGAGAAAGAGACAGACAGAGAGGACTACAACCTGTCATTAATGTCACTTGGTTTCCATGTCATCATTTTGAACTTAGGGTGGTATAAAGGGCAATACATCTTTGTGATTGTGCTCAGAATGATTTATTAGTCATCACAGATTCTTTGTCCAGTCCCTCGTCAGTCACAAGCCTTTCTATTAGTAAATAAGTAAAGTGAGCGTGTCTTAATGCAATTAAAATATGAAGAGCAATGCTGCCAAGAAGTCAGGTCTAACATGAGGTCGTTGTAGCTTCAGAGGCTGAACCGAATAATAAGAAATAGTGTGCACACTGCCTTTCAGGACGGCCTTTTCGGCTTCAAATATGAACCTTTTCCCTGCCTTTCTGTCCCATTCTGCTACATCAGTTTCATATCAGTGCAGTTTATAGTGAAGCAGTGCATTGGTTACCTTCTAGTCTTCAGGAGTAAACAGCCGGCGGGTGACATAACCTTTCATGTAGCGGCAGGCTGTACGTACACAAATAATTGAAGCCCTTGACCCTGTCTAGCAGCACCGGGCTGTAAGTACAAACCTGACATTTTGATACCGCTCCGGGGGCCCCTTCCACCACTTATTTTTATATTTCAATAATCCATGTCGGCCTGAGGAAAGGGGGGGGAGGAAAAAAGAAAGAGGGAGGCTGGGGGTATGTGGGAAGTGTGAATGATTAAGATTGTCAAACTCAAATAATGCACTCAGATGACAGACTATAAATCAGGTTTTGTGACATTTTCAAAAAACCCAGGCGCGCCGTGTATATGAAGAAAGCTGGATTTTATAGCTGAAACCACCCATGCAATCACACACACACACACACATATATAACACCTATACACACGCATTGCTCCCTGCCCCAAATGCCATTCATTTATTATTTATATATGGTATATTTATTTATTTCTGTCTTTCCTTCCTCGCCGCTGAAAGCCTGTAACCTTTTCAGTGCAATATCCGCCTGTGTTTTGAGGTTTTGATAATGATATCTGGTTGTGTGCGCGGAGGCCGGCTGGGAGGACAGCCACCAGCGGGAAGGTCAGGGGATGATGGTCGCTGAATTTGCTGTGGTGAGAGTATACTAATGCAGCAGTGGACAGGCAGTTAAGGACTGACAGCTATTGACAGCGGCGAGGGGAGGGAGCCTCAACACGGCCGCTAACGGTGGAAGGATGGCGCTTGTTTTGCCTTTGACTGAGGCCAGTTCAGTCGATGGTTATCGCCTTCCTCTGCACCACTCATTATGGCCCCCAACCCTCTCCGCCGCCCTCCTCCCTCCCCTCTTTTTTAGCATTCACACTTTAATCATTGCCGCTGAGATGTTGTTTGCTGTCACCTCCGCCGAATTTACAACACCATCAACAGCATTTGCATATTGCCTAATATGGATATTTCCAATTGAGGCCGTCCCTCAGCTGCTGTTGGCTTCTGTGTTCCGCGGCTGTTATTTCCACGAGTACTACCATCTCCCCCATCACTGCAACAATGTCCAGATAAAAGCAATGAAGTTAATTCCTGACCACCCAATTGACTTATAGTAATCATTGGATCAGTAGAGGTTACAACACAAACTGCACTGCTTGGCCTTTCACCACTGCATTGCGTATTCAATCTGGAAAATGAACACAGTTGCTTTTCCAAACTGTAGCAGTTTGTACAATAAAATAATTGCTTAATTAGTTTTCCAAATGGTCGCCAGAAAACGATCAGCTTCAAATAAAGAACAGAACCAGGGGGGAACTGCTAGTTGGCCCTTTTCTAAAAAAAAATGTAAAAACTCACAGGTTTACGTATTATGCTACCTTTACATAAGAGGACTTGGAAAAGATGTGGAAAAGACTCTTGGAAAACTATCATCTCACACCTGCTCACATCTAAAGACAAGTTGTAGAGTTTTCAGTCACTGCCTAGTCTCAGACTGAGATTTTACAAAGACTGTGAATCTTGCAGGGTCACTATTTACAAGATCAAGTCTTGTATTGTTGTATTGTATTTAGGGCTGGACCCGAATATCCGAATATTCGGTTGCTGTGGTGGTATCTGGATAATAATTTTGGTATCCGTATAGTTGTGCGCCGGTGTTTTTCCCGTTCGTCCGTGCCGCTCTAGTGACTGTTTGTCTGCAAAGTTTCCTGTTTCCGGTTTTGTTAGAGCTCATCTATTGGTTTTGATTGTGTCACGTCACTGCAAAGACCGAAAGACTTGTGATAATATCAAACCCGTCTGATATTGTCATAAAGCCAAGACTAGGAAAAAACTGATCTAACACAGCTGAGATTACTACCTCATACTAAACGATCAAGATGACGATGACCCCAGTAAAACTCCTAAAATTTCCTTCTGACTTTCAGCTTTTAGTCCGTGACTGTCAAAATCGTCAGGTGTAAGCCCAGCATTAGGCCTCTCTCAGTACACCAAGTTTGGGCTCACATCCTTGGGACTCGGAACTTGTTCAGCTCCAACTATTCGCAGTTAAATCTGTGTTTCTGTCACCAACTCGGCTCAGTTCTGGAAGAGCAGCCTTCCTCACCAGGCAGGCAGAACCTTACATCTTTCAAAACAGGCATTAAAGGACCCCACGCCCAAAATGGAAAAGGTTACTTTCTGCATTATCTGAATAAATACCACAAATTTAATAAAGTAGTGACATAACAGCCGTTCAAAGCTGAAAAACAGCTTTGAGTCTGCCTCGAAATGTCTGTCTAGCCATTGACACTGACCACTTTAAACTGCTCTGCGGTATTTGGCTATCCCAAGTCCACGCAATGTGGCGCCCAAAGTATCCTTGCAAAATGTTGGCATGAAGCACTTTCTGTTATTTCATCTGACCTTTGCTGAACGCAGACTTTCAATTGGAATGGAACATAGGCTGCAATCACAAATACAAGGAAGGTTGGTGTTGTGACTGCCCATGGCTGGAATAAACAAAACTAATATCTGCACAGATACACAGGTCAAGTTAGATTCATTAAACATCCATCCAGCCAATCCTGAACTTGTACAGAGTGGGTTTAATTTGGTCAGAGCCAACCAGAGCTAAACTCCACCTCCTAATATCAAAATCACGTCCTGTCTAAGCTCAGTTTACCTTCAGTATCACAGCATCAGCAGTTCATACACAACTTTCAAAGTCTCCTTTCTGACCATTTTTTTCCTGAATGTTGCATTCTTTTCTTTGACTTCATAAAAAAAAGTCAGCATCAGGCAGCAGATGGATCCATACCGTCTCCAAACTGAGAGGGCCTGATGCAGGTGTAATTTCAGTGTGTGTTTACATCTTCTAAAGTGTCACTGTGATTGTCGCCAACCAATGAGTGCCTACTCCAGCTTTAACTATGACAGCATTACTCCCTCCACAGAACCTGCACACTTTTTTAAAAAAGGTTACTTGCCCCTGGCTGTGTTTAACAAGTCCAAAAGGGCCCTGCAGTGGTTTTCTGATAACACAGTCCAGTGCTTTATCACTTGTAAGAGTACAACCTGTTGTTAGTTTTCATGGATTAAACAAATAAGATATGGCTTGGTAATTGGTGAGCTCCTTACCTGCTTTCACTCTTTATACAAAGCCATGTGTGTCCTTGCTCCTTAGCATCACAGTTAAAGTAATATATTCACACCCCTACTTGTTGAACGGTGATAGTGATACCCCTTCTCCTGTCAATATGGCCAATTTGTAGCTGGAGCCAGCAGCAATCCTCAATGGGAAAACAGCTTAAGCGGCTCTGCCCAAAGGTTACACACTAGCACTCTTAAGACTCACTATATAACGCAGCCTGTCATGTTTGTATAATCCATACGAAACGTTAAAGACTACAATTTGCCATTTTGCAGTGAATTTGCTGACTTTCTGTAATCACTAAGAAAGATAAAATGTGTCAAATTAGGTTTAGAGGTAGTGGAATGCAGATTTTGACGCAGGCAGAGTAGCTTTTTATTGCCATTTACAGACATGAGTGTCTCTGTTAACTCGCAGCAAAAAAGCAAACAAGCTCACTGTTCATTAAGGTCCATATATGCCTTTAAAATATTTGTATTTTTATTTATTTCTTTATTTTACATCCAGTTTCGGCTACTTGTTGTATCAGTATGATCATGTTCAATGAGGGACGTATACACCACTAAAGGATCTTTACCCTGCTCCAGCGCTCCTCTCCTCCTCTTGTCCTTAGCTGCATGTTGTTTTGATACACAGCTGCCATCTGTGTGAAATATTAATGCAGTGGGCTGATTTGGGGTGTCGAGCAGTGTCACTCATTTGGCTTTTAATCATGCGGCAGCTTGAGAAAAAAGGAGGGAAAATAACTTCCCTTCCTGGGTGGCTGTCAAAGTCTTCCCAAAGTCATCCGGCACGTAGGGCGTCATGCCTGTCGCCTGTCTCTCCTCTCATTGACAGCTGCATTTTTGGCTCATCTTCGAGTGGCTGAGCGCTTTCGCGTCTAGCCCCACTCTCTCTCACCCAAAACAAGGACGCCCCTCATGAAAATTTAAATACAGCCCCATCTTTATTGCTTATCCCCTTCCGTGGGCCTTCTCTCTCTCTCTCTGTCTTGAAAGGGACAAATTAACAAGACGCTCAATTTTTCAGGGAGTTTTAGCGGGATCGGTTGCACCCGGAACAATGTTTGTGATTTTGATGCATTACAGGCCGCTGACAGTGATGAACGAGTTCGCCTGATCCCGAGATGTTAAATGGCTGCATTGTGGGTGTATGCTATGTGAAGGTCACATCATGGGCTGTCTCACACAACCGGCAATAGAGCATCATCCCAGACTAAATACATTTCTCCAAACTATATGTTTTTGGTAATGAAAAAGTTTAGTGAACAGTATGCTGCTGCGTCGAATTCCTCCTATGGGAGACGCTGCTTCAAAGGCACAAAAGGGTCACATCTATGATTAATGTGATTGCATCTATAATTCAGGTACAAACAATAAGCACACTTATCCATGTATAATCAGCAGACTCCACTGGAAGCATGAATGTTTTAATACATTTAATATGGCCAACTCTGGGAAGATGTTTTAGATCTACACGTGTGTCCAAAGCTAATAATGGAGAAGCTTTGGGAAGGAGACGCCTATTTAAAATGAAAGAGTGACACGCAAGATTCATACATCTCATCACTTTTCTTTAAAATAAAACCCATCACCCCTACGGCCCATTATCTGGGTTTTTAATAAGGGCGTCTAATTAATATTTATAGCATAATTGCCTTCTACTTTATTTTCTTGAGAAAGAAGAAACAAGGCTAAAATACTGTTGTTGTTAATTAAGACAAATGCATTAATTATTAAAGACGCAAACATGTCAGGCAAGCATAACTAATTATTCTAGCGTGTTAACAGTTGTTTAATGTTAGCAGCAGCTGAATTATTTAGAGCACACGTGCCATATTTGGATTGTTTGAAACGCGCCGTGGTAAATGGGGTGAAGAAAGTCGCGGCAGGATTTCAGAGAAACTGAGGGGGGAGAAAAAGCAACACACAGAGAAAAAAAAAAAGAAACAAAGAAAAAAACTTTTACAGATGGGGCCTTCCTAACTGTAATTGCTCATTACAGGTGAAAGTGAACGGGATGAGGAGGTGGAAGGAAGTGCTGGTGTTAATTTAATGTGCTACAAACACCGTCAGGTTTTGGCTGAGGTAATGCAGAAGATTTCTCGGTGTGTGTGTGTTTTTTTGCGTGTGTGTGTTTCTGGTTCTTTTTTTTTTTTTTTTGGATTGGAGGGAAATGCGTCAGGGATTGAAGGTAACTGGATGTGACAGCAGACAATTTATGTTGTTATGTCTTAATTGTCACCTGATGTGCATGCAATCTGGAACGCTGTCAGAAAAAAGACACTCCTCACCGTGTAGTTCTTAGGATGAGGAGCGAAGGCAAACAAGTTGGATCTGATCAGACCCGCAATGAAGTGGATTTGATAAATTCATGCCTTATAACCAAGTCTGAACATGAGTCTGTCTGTAGCCTGCGACTTTAGAGTCAACGGACTGGACACTCTGTCGCTGAAGCTTGACTGCAAAAACTTCATGCCGCCTATATAACAGGATCACGCCACACATGACACCTCACACAAATACCTACATCCGCACGCGCACCGATCTTAACGCAGAGTCCAATTAAGCCGCTTTAATGGAAATCACTACCGTACTGATGATTTTAGCCCATAAAAACTGTCATGTGAAAATTGTCAATTAGCTGAGAGCTGAAATCGTTGTCAGTTTTAATCATTCTGTGGCTGTTGTTTTCCTCTTCACTTTCATTACAAACATTGTGATATCTGTCGAGTGTGATGATCTCTGTTAAAGTAATTGAACCAAACTCAACGTAATCATCATTACATAGATCATGATATAAACCTCCATATGGTCTGCTCTCCGTCAGGTACATGTAAGGCTGCACACCATCGCTGTCGGCTGTTTCGTCGTCATCGCAACATTTTTTATGTATTTGCGTTTTGCTTAGTTCTCTTCAACTGTGGAATATCTTCCTCCCATGCAATATCCCAAATTGCACTCACTAATCAGCACTTAAAACCAAAAAAATACACTAACACACACGCACACACACACACAGTATCTTCTCCCTAGTATGATTTATAAGCTGAGTCTGACATGTGGGCACATGACAGTTACTTTCATTTTCTTCTATATATATTTCCCCTTGTCACCAAGGTCGTTGGTGAGCAAACCCCTCTCCAAGTTTTTTCCAGCACCCTCCTCTTTCACCTCCTTCCATCCCTCCGTCCCTCCCACCTCTTTGGCCTGATGGCCTCATGAATCATCCCGTCTTCCCCATCGAACTCTCCAACACCTCTTTCCCACCGCAGCCACCCCAACTTCCCCAATCCTTCTTCATTCCTGCTAACAATTTGGTAATGAAATATTGATTTTTAGTTAGATTCAAATGGATGTTATTAACTTTGCATTGATAAATTGTTCTCTCTTTCTTCTTCGTCTCTACCTCTGGGTGTTTTGGATAGAGTGCCGGTAGTAACACCTGACTCACAATAAGGCCTGGAGGCCTGATTTGCTACATGACCTACATTGCTCCTTTTAGAGGCCACTCCCTGTTTATCTCCCGTCGACACGCACTCGTTTGCTCACGTGCACAGTCTCCTCGCATTAAAAGCTGTGAATATATACTGATTACCTACCTTGGTCAATGACAGTGGCTTATAGCATATTTTACTGAACGTTGTGAACTCAGATGAAGTGCCCTTTTCAGAGCGAGTCATGCATGGCATTGCAGTGTCCTCTCCAGCAAAAGGAGAACATGATTACTCTATCAGTACACAATAAAATTTTTTGAAGAGGTGAAAGGCGATTAGTTTGACAGTCAGTCTTGATCTTTTTCATTTTTTCGAAGTCACAAACATTCCAGTGTAGACTCATTTTAAAGAGAGAGAGAGAGAGAGAGAGAGAGAGAGAGAGACAAGGGAAGAGAGAGGACTGTGGTGGTGATCTAGCTGGCTGGTCATGGCTGTATGCTGAGTATTGGAAATGCCAAGATCTAAAAATTAAGTTTGCTAGGCAGGTTTACGGGTATCCAAAATGTTAAAGATGGAGGAGAAAAAAATGAATAAAAAAACAAAAAACACTAGCTTTAAAACCATGGCTGTGGACAGTAGCATAAATGATCTGGCAAACAATATGTGACAATCAGGTTCAATGTCTACTGCTGTACAGGAACAGATGCGCAAAGTGCCTTGGGTAGAGTTCCTGGCAGGCTTCTTGTTCTGCTTTGTTGTGAGGCAACACGAAACGGCCCTCAGAAAGAAGCCTCGACCTAAAGGAGCTGGTCATACTCTTGGGTGTAAAATAGGGATTTAACTGGAAATTAGCTGCACGCCCATGTTGCCTAATGATAAGACAACATCAAGATTAATGAAGCACATAAGGCACTAACTCTCTTAAGTCAGGGCTAAAAGGAGCACTGTTGTTAAAGACAGCATCTAGAGAGAGATTTTGGATACCAGCTCGAACAGGGTTTCCTCAGAATGTGCAGCACCAGGAGTAAATCCTACTGAGGAGCACATGACAGGTCTTAGTGACGGGATTCGTTTTAAGGAAGTGCTTGACCAAAGGTTTCACTAAAACAGATCTCTCTCTAAAGCTTGAACAGGATGACATGCTTGTGTTCATCAGAGATGGAACTAGTTACTCATGTATCAGTGTATGGAGATGTGTCAGCATGAGGTAAAGAGGACACATGGTGGGATCTACGCCTGCCTCTGTGTCCCAGTGCTAAAAGGTGGATCATTTACTGACGTGAAGGCTGTAGTAGTGCAGTAGGACCACTTGCCCCCTGGACGGTGTCAGTATCAGTGCAGGGTGCAGGCATCATTTTTTTTCTAGGTGCCCCAGTTCAAGGGCCAAGTCCACAGCTGTTGGTCTATCATGGGGAGATGGAGGACCACCCCATCCAGCTGTGAGAGTGCACCTTTGCACCAACAGAACCACCATGGCTCCCCAACTTGAAGCCACAGTTAGGAACCATGTCACACTTGAGCATCCTGGGGCAGCCAGAGTGCCCACTTGATTCTCCTCTTACATGCCTGCTAAGAGGTGAGAAATTAACAAAACTGTAATAAAAGTGTAAATAAGAGGTTTGGGCCACAGCCTGATGAGGAAAAGCATCCCTATCACTGACATACTTCATGGATGATCACAGTTTGTGTTGCTCCTTCTCTCATGAGGTGAACATACTCAGCTTTGCTAGTCTGCCCACCAACATCTGACTATGGGGAGCTCAGCTTCCACTCACTGTGGCAGTGATTCGAACAAGACACCAAGTCTGCTGCATGATCCTGCAGTACCAGGATTTACACCACTCTGATGGACAACAGGAGTCTGTGAAACCACAGAGTGGAAGCTCCTGGCTATTGCAAGAAGCTGCACTAAGTGTACTGCCCTGATTGTTGATGTACGATGCTGCTGTCATACTGTCTGTTAAAACTACCGTAGCTTGTCTATTTGTAAGCGCAAACGGAGGTGAAAGGCCTGTAGTGGGATACTGGTGTTCTCAGTTTTACAGGATCAGAAAATGCTGCCCTCGTATAGGATCGGAGCTCCTTGACGCCACAGCAGAGGACCTGAGGTGAATGGGTCTTGGTCGTAGACAACCCCACCAAAGTGGCCATGAGCCTATATTGCAATGTTTCTGAAATCTTCCCCCTCTAAGAGGATGCGCCACAGTTCCTGAAACACTTTCGTGGTGGGCATATGGCTAACAGACAGATGTGGAGAGGGAGAAAGCGATTCCTGTGGGGCTTTCAGCAAGTGGCTGGGATGGAGTGAGCCACGAATATGGGGCTCCAGATCCCTTCTCAACAAACTTCAAACCAGGAGGGGGTACAGAACTGAAGCTATTTATTCATCACTGGCGTTCCTCCATAGAGAATGGGGAGATAACTGACCCTGCAGGGTGATCACTATCCCAGCATGCATAGCACCTAGGCCACTAGACGCCTTCATCTTCTTCTCTTCACCTGCTGGCTGGTGGAAGCTGAAGAAGCCGGTCATATCGGTGTTGCAGATGCAAACCCAAGCGGGGTCCATGCTGGGACAAAGAGCGTAACAGAAAATCTTCACAACTGTAGATGTTGGGGGATAAACTCCATAGCAACAGCTTTCAGAGGGTGTGGTCAGTATGAAACAGACCAGCTTTGACTTAGTGTAACCTCAGGCGTGATTCTGTTTTATGTATCTTAATCTTTGTGGAACTGAGCACACATGCACAAGTCTACAAGCCATAAATGGATTTAGAAATCTCCTTACATGTTTTTCTTCCTTTTCACTTATTAACATCAGTTAGATAGACACCTTGAAATTCAGGCATCAGCACGGTTCTCCGACAGCCCCAGAGCAGCTGTCATTAAACGTGATCACACGCGACCGTAGCTTTTTATAGCCTTCATACCGCTAATTTATTATACGCACATGTAAACCATCATCATAGTTAAAATCTCAATCATCATTACTAAATAACAGAAGGATGATTAATGATTAATTTATAAAGCTCATGAGGAAATTATGGCTTAAACATTGGAAAGTGAAAAGCATAATAAAAGTTTAAGGTAAAGTCAGAAATGCACTTTTGATTGGCATACAGGATGATATGTACTGCAAAAATACTACTTAAGAAATGTCACCATGTAGTAAAAATCATTTTTTACGTTACATATATTCACACTCAGCCATTTCTAGAAAACTGTGTGTATGCCTGGACTGAAATAAGTGTATGCATTCTCACTGCACCTTTATATCACCCGTTTATGCTGGGTGAGTTTTACTCTTAGTCAACCCATAATATATTAAAAATGTAATAATATACTGTGAACTGTAACTCTTTTCAGTTATTTATGTCCAGTTATTTTCCTGTTTTTAAGCTCTGCTTTAGCACCTGACTAAAACCTCAGTGGCTGTAATTTGTTCCCTTTCAGTGTGATTGTTTTGTCTTACAGTATTTCTGAAATGAAACTGTCAGCTAGAAGACAGACTTTGAGCACGAAGGCTTTCATTAACAATGGCTGTAGTTTGTGTTCAACAATGTCGCTCTGCTAACACGATTGATACGCTCATTGACTTCAGACACTTTTCTTTTTGTTGCGCACAAAATTGATGTAACCGATTATTATCACCGAGCCATTTCAATTAATTTTCTTACACATAAAAACACGTACAACTCGGTCTCCTCCGTGGCCTGCTTGCTACGCTGGACATCGCTGCATAGTTTCACAGCTTCATGCGCACACCATCACACACACACACACACACACATCCCACCCCCCATCCCAATCCAGTATTAAAACTAGCTATCTGACACAAGATGGACGTGGTGGACAGGCAGAGCCCTGGGGACACAACCAGGGTTGCATATGAGGCGTCCGTTACTGAGAGGGCCATTTACATTTCTCTCTGTGCATTTTCACTGACAGCGACACAATTTCCTGTTCCATCTGGCGAGCTTTTGACTGCGAGTCGGGGACTGAAATGTAATCTTTGGGGCTCACAGCGTGCTCGTCCTCCCCAGAGTATTTCCACACCAAAACCTTGAACTCTGCTCGGGTAATCTTTTATTCCAGGGCCCCAGTGTTTTTTAGCCTGAGAGACAATGGAGCACTTTAAAACAGACTGACTAATATCCTGGCCATAAGATTACTTCACTAGCCCCAGGTTGAATTATTCCCCCCTCAACACACACACACACACATACATGCACACCAACAATCTATAGTACAAGCATTCAGATTACAAACCACCTCTCCCCTGTCTGACCATCTGTTTGCCCGTCTATTTTTTCCCCCCATGTCCATATTTGTATAAGTTTTAATATATTTCCAGTCATGCATGTACAGGAAGATTGAAGGAGAGAGAGAAAGAGAGAGCCAAGTATTATGTGTCTAGGAGTCTCTATCATGGCCTGGAATGTGACTGGGGAATGTTGTGTTTGAGGTCATGTTGATTTCTCAGGAGAACGGCTCTCTATAGGTTTTTAGTAACAAGGAAACATGATCTCTCTCTGCTGCCACTGTGATTTATGTTTAGACAACAGATCACTGCGGCAGACAGCCTAACACATTATGGCACTGTGCACATGATAGACTTACTGCTGGGCTTGTTTGTGACATGAGTGGCACAATTTAAATAGATATGCAACTTCTCTATCCCCCTTAAACACTGAATGCTGCAGTATTTTTGTCAGAAAACAGAAGGCTGGTCCAGTAGTTTACTGGGGGACATTAGTTAAAAGGCCGATTGTGGCTAATTACAAAAAAAAAAACAAGGTTTTGAGGCATCCATGTCTGAGAGTTCTGCAACCAACATGTTAAAGATCAACACAATGAATTAATGTGTGCTCAAAGCATCTAAAAATCTGATGAAATTCAACAATAATGTAATCACTTGGCACGGTTGTTGACATCAGAAGTCCAGATTTCTCTGCACTAAGACTTGAGGTCAAGAAACAGAGATGGAAGTGGTATCCATCCATCCATCCATCCATCCATCCATCCATCCATCCATCCATCCATCCATCCATCCATCCATCCATCCATCCATCCATCCATCCATCCGTCCGTCCGTCCGTCCATCCATCAATTCATTATCTATACACCACTTAATCCTCTGTGGGGTCGCAGGCGGCTGGAGCCGAACTCGGGCGAAGGCAGGGGACACCCTGGACAGGTCGCCAGCCTATCGCAGGGCTACATATAGAGACAACCAAGCACACTCTCATTCACAATACGGACAATTTAGAATCATCAGTTAACCTCAGCATTTCTTTGGACTGTGGGAGGAAGCTGGAGTACCTGGTGAAAACCCATGCATGCACAGGGAGAACATGCAAACTCCACACAGAAAGATCCCAGGCGTCCTAACTGGGATGCAAACCGGGAATCGAGTAATTTTGTAATCTAGCTGCGAGGCAGCGGTGGTAACAACCGAGCCACTGTGCAGCCCCTGGAAGTGGTATTCAGATCCAAAATGCAAAATGCAGTTAAAGTATTACAGTAAAGTTCCTGGTTAGGTCTCACTGACTGATATTTTATTATATATGACCATATGGTCATTACTTTAATAATATAGAAACATCAGTGTGTAAACACCATGTTAGTGTTGTAGCTGCTGCAGGTGGAGCTTGTTTGAAGTACTTCATATTTTACGTGCAGGGACAGCAGATAAATCTGAGGGGTCATGGGATGATTAATGGCAGAAGAAAGAAGAAGAAACTAAGCTCTGACACACACATCTGTTTCCAGTTTTTGGACTTTTTTCTGCAATCTTTGAGATTTGGTGAGATATTAGATCATTTTACCATCTACTGAAATGAAACCATGTGAGGAAAAATATACGCATTTGCTGGAGCTGTTAACAGCTGATAGATCTGAAATGGGTTCTCGACTACACACTGTTGGAAAAAGTTTGTTAAAGAATAAATTAGTGGTTTCCAGCGTTTTTGTTATCTGACGTCCAACACTGTGCTGTGAGACTGAGTTCATCGCGTAAAATCTTCATCCTAGATGTAACGAAAGCTGTCAGATAAATGTAGTGGGGTAGGAAATGCAGTATTTCCTCTGAAGTGTAGTGAGATGGAAGTAAAAAGCAGTAGAAAACAGAACTGCTCGAGAAAAAGTAAAGTAAAAATGGCAGTAAAGCGACTTCAAAACTTTTCTGAAGTAACATACTTGCACTCTAATTCGTTACTTTTCACCACTGGTAAGAATAATAAGACGGCGAGCTACCATTACATTTTTACAAGACATTAATATAGTATATAGCACAAATGTACTGCATCTTTGAAAGGCATTTATTCTCCCATATTATACACATGCAATACCAAAGTAAAGTTCAGTTGAGAAACATATTCAGTCTTAAGATGACCCCTTTGGTGTGTTTTTATGGATTTATTTTTCTTACTGAGATGTATTGTTTGTATCACTCAGACATAAAAATTGCTCCACAGCACTACTGGTGGCCAAAAAGCTCCCCTAGGTATATTTTAACGTCACTTGTTATTGTACATTTTGTTCCCTCAGACCCTTGTAGTGTTCACATCACAATATGCAGCCAAGGTCTGCGAGAATCCAGTCATCACTGGGATTGCTTTCTTTCAAAGCACCAATCGTAAAACTACTGTTAACACTCAGGCCTTTTCACTGCCTTCGGTTAACGAGGATAAAAAGAAAGAGAATGAGAAGAGGATGGAAATCTTCTAATTCCATTCACCTACGTTCTATAGCCAGACTAACCATAAAACCCAAACTATCTGCATTCTATGACTTCCAGACACCGTATTATTTTAAACTGAGAATATGCTGAACATTTGTCTGGTAACTCACGCAGCAAAGATGTTACTGTTTTTGATATGACACCGTAAAGAATTCTATAAATGTTTTAAGACCACTGCCTCAGTGATCAATACAAGCAGTGGGAGACACCCAGAGAAAGTGTGAGACGGAGCTATGATGGCACAGCATATAATCTAACCGCTTCTCCGTAGATGGTTTTACGATAGTGTGACCTTTGTTAGGCTCTGGAAGATGCACACCCCTTCATTCTCTCCCTGGCTCAGTGCTATAAGGACATATTAAATCTAGATAGGACGGCTCTATTAAGTAGGGAGACTGTCTCATGCTATATGTAGATAACCTTGTGTTATTAGCTCCCTGATGGCCAATCAATACGCCACTTCCTAGCTGCTGAGGATGAACCAAGTCCCTCACCTAGATAATCATCTCTCACTGTCTGATGCCGAATAATTGGTAGCCTCTCAATCCCAGGTTGGTTGACAAGGGTGGTTTGCATATTAAAAACACTGCACTAACAGTCTATCATTCTGAACAGAGAGAATAAACATGCATATACATAATATTTTGAGATAATTGAGCTGGGATGCATTACCAAACCCCAAGGAGCAAAAAATAGCTTGATAAAAAGAAGCTGGGGATGGGCTCGCTTAAAGCGTACTGTTGATCACTGCTGTAATGCGATGCATGGTGAGGAAAAGGCTGCTGTTTATGACTGTGTCAGGAAAAGAACTGCAGTGGAGAGTCGAGTCTCTGATGGCCATTTCTCTGTGGAGTGGAGACATCATCTTCCCACTGAGCAGCTGGTCCCCAGCGGATGGAATTGACATGGATGATGAGGACGGTGATGATGTTTAAACGAAAAACTCCCTGTCCATCTGTTTATATCCACACTTTCACTGCCTTCCTCGCCGCTGCTCTTTCTGTTACCATCCTCTCTTCCTCACATAAGCACAGTCGAGGATTATTTCTTTTTTTTCTTCTAAATAACTGCACATAGTGGCATTTTTGTTCATGAGCTACTTCGTGTTACAATGCCGGATATTCAAACAAGTGAAGTGGCCTAAATGTCATTTGCAGTTTGTGCAAGTGCCTTCAAAGCTGCCATATTTTACAGAGATGAAAAAAAAGAAGTTGTTTTAAGAAGGCAGCAAAAGGCAGCAAGGTGTCTTAGAAGAACTATTTAATTATAGTGTTTAATGAAGAGCTCATCAATGAGGCATTTATTAAAAAAACGGCCAGTAATTAGGGGAGATCTTTGCCAACAGCCTCCAAGTGTTACATTAAATAAAAAATGTAATATGCAAAGAGGATGTTGGAACTGATCTTGTTTATAGTGGTTACAGGAAAGCCTTTTAAAATGTTTATGCTTTAGCCATAAACTCTTAAATGATTCCACTAATTATTCAAACAAGTGATTTAAAGTAGGACGACACATGTTTTAATTAAACACGACCTCTGTGACGACGCTTCATCTTGAGATTGTTGCTTAAGAGAAGAAACTCACACAGCTCACTCACGGGGCTTATTCCGTGATTAAGAAGAGGTCAGCGACAGGAAACCAACAGATTATCGCCTCCGTCTGTCTGTTGTTGGCTACTTTTTGATAGCTTTTCTAACTCTCCCTGACTAAAGAAGTAAAACTTTCTCCAGCAAAGGGGAGAATTCAGTGAAGATTATTAAACAACCTGCCGGGTTTCTATATTCTTGCTTCACTATTCGGTTTTGACAGGTATCAGAAATATACAATAATGAAAAGGGCACAGCTCAGAGCCTCAGAGGGAAAGAACAAGACATCACACAATGTCAATATCAATTCATATTGAAATGTAGTCATTGGGAAATTGTGTAGCCACTGTGTTCTCTGAGATGCATTATTATTAATAACTAGTAGTGGTTAGTCAATAGTGAAGGTACCTGCAGTAGTATTAGCATTGCTACTGTCACTGGTTCTTAATAAACACCTATCAGATCCATAGTAGTCTTTCACGCTGTCCATGCATATAATCAGCATGTACTCATATGTTTCTGTCTCCATACAGGTTTGTTTGTTCCACACAAGCACATTAGCCTACATTAGTTTTGGATTGAAAATATGTGAACTGCTGCCTGTTCTAAAGTGAAAGCAGGAGCTTTAAACCGTACTTGATGATACGATACATGATAATAATTCAGCAAAGCATCTGCTGGATTGACTTCGAGCCATAAATTTGAATTCCTACCACCTCCAAAGCTTTTTTAGCTGAGAATGCACTCTTCGCTCCCTGCGGCACGGTAAAGCAAACAAACAGGACACCAAAACACAAATGTGCAAGTTCAGTCACAGAGATTTCAAAACTGCGAAGGACTGCAAAGTAACCCAGCACTGGCACTGACCTCTTTTGTCTAGACTGGGTTTTCTTGAGGTCATTTGGTCATTCTCAGTGGAATCAGACAATGGCTGGCAGGGTAAACTTTATATAGCTGTCATCTCTTCGTCTCGGCCTCCCATGGTGGTACTGAGGGCATGGATGTTTGTGCCAGTCTTACAAGGGCAACATCAAGCCACAATGTGAGTGTCAAAGTGAGAGAAGGGCTGCTCTAATATCAAAACATATGGAGATAACTGCCAGAAGTGGCAGCACTTCTGCTTCCAGGATGGAAGCCGGATGGTGGATATTGTGGAAGCTGACAGTCAGCCAAGTGCCCACCCACAAGGGCTGATGTTCCTGGGGCATGAATGTGGCCAGGCACCAGGGGAGCTCCAGGAAAGCTGTAGACTCGGAGGGTTGGGGAGGGGCGCGGATGCTGTCATTGCTGGATCAGTGGAGGAGGCGGACACCATGGACCCAGGTTCAGCACACAGCACTCAGGGGACAATTCAAATGGAGCACAGAAGCTGGGGGTGCTAACCTCTACAATGCAGCACAGACATTGTAAATCACAAAATTAAACATTTTGTGAGTGTATGTATGAAGCAGGACTGCACCAGTGTTTGAATTACAAGTTCAGGTCAGCCTTAAAGAGTCGTAACCACCACCAAGTAATATAAGTTCAGGTTTACTCAAGGCAATTGTTTAAAAGCAGAGTCTTATTCAGTGACCTGCAAAACCACACAGTATAGACTGTGATGTGAGGAATGGTTTCTTTATCTACCCAAAATTTTTGACCTGTTGCACCAATGTAGTAACATTATAGACTGAATTCATCTGCCATCCCAGCAGGATTCCTACTGGAACAAACTATTAAAGCATCTAGTCATATTCATAGCTGTGATAATGAGGACCAAGAGCAAGAGAGAAGTCCTATGCAAACATCCAGAATTTGAAAATAATCATCGGATTTGCTGAGGACAATTATTCTATTTACTCTGCACAATTGACATCATGGAATTGTGTATAAATATGATTTTATGTGTCATTTTAATGTGCTAAAACAAGACTTAGTCTGTCTTTGGTTTCTGGTGATTAAAGATTGAGTAAAACTAAGAAAAATCTAATGGCTTTGACTAAAACTAGTCAGAGCATTAATGATATAAGCCAAAGTTCTGAATGTGTTCATATAGTTTAACATAATAGATTCAAAAGTTATGTAGTTACTATCATCTTATTTCTAGGCTCGTCTGTGTAATTCTTTTAATCATGAAGTAAAGCAAGCAGGTTTGATATAAATCAAAAATCATTTTCAGCTAAACAGAGCTTATGATTAAAAATAATTTTCATATATATTCTGTCAATTAGTTGTAGCTGTCAGGTCTAAACATACAGGGCAAGTTGTTTGTATTCCATTTCCACACACATCATCATGCTTTCTGTCAGGTTTGATTGTTGGTAGGCAGAAATAATTACATCAAGATGGTGCAGTCTTTCATTAAGTAAACATTCATATGCTTTGCCACCCACTTGATATAAGAAAGCAGTGATATTAAGAAAACCTTGGCTGTGCATGAATGTGAGAACACTGTATGTGTTCAGGAGAACATGCACTGATCAGCCACAACATTCTGACCACTGACAGGTGAAGTGAATAACATTGATCATATTGGTACTATGTGGTGTTCTGATGGAAAACCTTGGATTTTGACATCTGTGTTGATGAGACTTAGACACCCAAATAAACACTGTCACTCCCTCATGCAAATGGAAACCCCAAATGTCCCTGGCCTACCCCCACAGGAAAATGCACCCCACCACATGGAAACAACATCAACCAATCAGGAACATGTTGAGGAACATGACAATGGCCCAACATGTTGATTTGACCTTGAAACCTCCTACACCCCATTGTGATCAAGCATCAACAGGATGCAGTGGAACAAGTTTGATTGACAGAGGCCCCACTGCACAAGACAGAGCACCCAAAGGACCCACTGCCAACGTCCTGGTTCCAGACCCCATAGGACACCCTGCGAGGTCCTCTTGTCCATGCCAAATGGTTCAGAGCATTTTGGACTATTAATGGGGACCAACACAATTTTAGGCAGGTGTTATGCCTGATTGGTGTATTTTGATCAGGAAAAAAATCAAATATAGGACAGGTTTGAAATGTAACTGTGATTAATTTGAAATGGTGTACACACCAGCCTCTCCAGATTCGCAAATCATCACATCTGTTCATCTTGCACAGGTTATAAAACTAAGTGTTTGGAGATTAGTTCTTACCTTCTGACTGTGATCATGTCCGGGCCGATCGGTCTTTAAAGTAGATCGCAGAGTTCACCCAAAGCGGGACAGCTGGCGGGTCCTAAATCCAGATGGCCAGAGCGCCATCACTGGGGAAAATCCCTGTCATTCTCTCCAGGCTTCTAGCAGTCAAACCCAACATCCTAGCGGCGTAACTCATCACCAACTTTTGATTCGCTTCGGCTACTTCAATTCATAAGTTTAAATCCACATCAGAAAACATCGGTCCAACTCCATCCATCCCGTCGTTCCTCCGGGAATATTCGAAATCTAACCACCTTAATCCTGCTCCAGCTCTGGAAGACCTCACACCCAACGACCCTTCGTCATGTCTCCTCCAGGCGTTAACTAGTCTCTCCTCTACACACGATAAACTTTAATTCTATCCCCGATATCCAAGTTTCTTCGGCGCTCGTCACCTCTTGTACAGCTTCCGGGTTCAAGGCCGCTGTCCCCGCCCACTAGTGTTACGTCACAGCCGATCCACCGGTGCGCCGTGACTCCTGCAGCTCCAGCGCCCCCTGCCGGTGTGGTCTCTTCAAATCATGCTGCTGTTATTATGATATCAATCTGGGTAAATTCTGTTTAGTTCATCTGAATCAGGCTGGGGAGGAAAAGTCTTGGTAGTTGATTCAAGGCCATAATAGGATATTACAATGACTGTATAAGGTAACTTTTGACGCTTATAGATAAAAGTCCTATTAGTGAGGCACAGTGAAGTTGATCATCGGCTTATCAGCTCCTCATGAACAGAGTCTTAATGTACCAACAGTCCAAGTGGTCGCATTTGTGCGAGTAGATCATGAATGTGTTTTGGTGTCGCTCTGGCATGGACAGCTACTACGTTAGCTATACTTGTTAAAAGAAGTACTTTTATAACTTCAGTGGCTCTGTCAGTCTGTCCCTGCCCGATGCGTAAAACAAGCTGTTCAGCTGCTGTGTGTTCCAAAGATAAAGGCGGCTGCTGAACAAAGACAGGTTCCTTGGTCATCTTGGACTATTCTGACATTAGAATGCACTATTTCCTTTTTTTCAAAGCAGTTTTTGCTCACACACGTGTCTGGGCATGATGGAACGTGTCTATCAATAAGCAGATGTTCAGCAAGTGAGGTGTTTCGTCTGTGACAAGGTGGGAGTGCCATCAGTGGAAAAGTCAGTCTGGAGCCCTGCTCTGTGCCATCTTTCTTCACCTACACAACTGCAGATCACATCCTGTGCTAATTAGAATGGCACTGACAGGCGGCACAGTGGTGCAATGGCTAGCAATGTCACCTCACAGCTCAAGGGTCCTTGGGTCTTTCCATACGGAGTTTGCATGTTCTCCCTGTGCCTGCATGGGTTTTACCAAGTGCACCGGGTTCCTCCCACAGTCCAAAGATGTGCTGAGGTTAACTGGTGATTCTAAAATGTCCGTAGATGTGAATGAGTGTTCCTTGTTGTTTGTCTCTTTGTGGCCCTGAGATGAACTGGTTATCTGTCCAGGGTGTAACTTACCTTCACCCAAAGTCAGCTGGGTGACTTTATCCCACCTCAAGGTTCTTATCTGACACTACTGCCTCAGCAGGTTTTAGGATCTTCTTTAATAACTACTGTTTTGCTGATGCATGGCCAAGGGGCTTCCATCCTTGCCCGCTAGCTTCCTGCCTGCCACTCTCTTAGAATCAATTCTCCTCATCATCAACACAATTATCGTGTTTTGTGGCAACAAAGCATCAGTCAGCATTACTAGGAGTCTGCAATGCAATGCATACAAGTGTACCAGACATGGATACTTGAAATGTATTTCTTTCAAGGTGTCTTGATGTGATTATTAATTAATTATTAATCTAACATGTACTGTATATCTAGTTAACTTGTGACTAACGTTTGGCTCAGCAGTGGCAACACATGGCTGATGACTGGCTGTCAAAAGTTGAATAGCTGGTCATCCCATGCTGTATGTGGGCCAGAATAAACTTTTGGGTTACTTGCTTTGATTATTTGATTTCATCCATTTACATCTGTATTGGTAACTTTCATTGGCTAGCTAGCTTATTTTATTCAGAGTAAACACAGGAAACCTGCACTCCAGAATATGGACCGGACTCAGTAAAGAACTCCTAAGCTTAATACCACACTTGCGACTTTCCCTATGTAAACAAATGAGCGGTGATTGCTACCATGTCCTTGGGGTCATCAGGTGCAAACCTCCCTTCAACGGTGTTTCATCTAGTTGGCCCCACAACACCTCCAGGAGGCTAGACAGTGATCCCTGGCATCCCAGAGGCACTCCACTGATGCCAGCCATTATTTCTTTTGCCTACAGTACCAGAAACAGCCCAGCCCATCACCAATTGCTCCAGAAGAGGCGGGGTGGGAGGTAGAAGAGGTAGAGGTGAAGATGAAAGTAGGGATGGGATACAGACCCTGGTTCAGGTAGGGGGTACTGAAAGTATAGAGGTTTGATTTGATTTCATCCATTCATGTTTGTATTGGTAATTTGCATTAGCTAGCTAGCTTATTTCAATATTTGTAGAAAAACACACTGCAGCTGTTATGAACAGTAGCCCTGGTAGAGTAATCAGTTCAAACTCACACAGTAGCAACAGCACTTTAATACTGGAAGTGAGACAGATTTAAATGTAATATTAAAGCACCTCACCAGCCATATGAATTAAGATTTAGAGCAACTTATCGCCCACAGGTTGAAGTTTGGATACACTTCATCTAAAGCCTGGGAGGTTTTTATACATCAACTGAAATGATGAGCAGCTCTCCACATCCCAGAATCGAGGCATTCATTCCCAATATTAAAATGTATTTCTGTAAAGATTTTATGAGCATTTTAAATTTGAAGTGTTGGCCCATTTTCTACAAACCTGCCTTTAGGGTGACAACAGTTCCATTTATGTGCACTGTAACTCACTGTCAGAGGTTTGTCTCTGTTTTTTGAGCACATAGTAGCACATGGTGGCAATGGGCAGGTTCAACTAAACGGCTAACATAGCATAATGTAAACAGTTGCCTCTGGTTTTCACAAGGATCAGGGAGGGTTATGGATGTGTCTGACCGTGTGTGGTCAGATCTGTGTGTGCATGTGTGGGTCCATGTCCACTTTCTGCCAGGATGATATTGACAGTATACTGACAGGATGTTGATTATCCAGCTTGCAGGAGGCTGAGGCTCGTCTGGAAGTCAGGTGGGAGTCACAGCACAGAGGAGTGATGAGACAATCAGACAGAGAGGGAGGGAGAGAGGAGGGCTGGTGTCAGGGTCAGAGGACGATGACATTAAGCTGTCTGTGTCAGCTGACGTGGAAACAGCACTATCCGAATCAGATTAGCTACAGCGCTGCCCTGAAATGTGACACACACACACACAAACACAAACACACACACAGGACATATATGAACTTCAGAAGGAGTCTCTCCTTTGCCACCCTTGGTCGCTCTTATATTATGCTAGCTATAAGAGATATATGATATAATAATGGCGGATATTTCGGTCGACTCTCACCTCTGTTCAGGGTCATTTCCTGACACAGCAGACAAATGATGAGAACAACAAAGTCCACTGTTCACAGACCGATGACAGCATCAGTCAGTCATTCTAGCAGATCACATATATAATGTCCTCTTTTGATTACTGACATTAGTCTACAATGGACAGTTTTGCATTAATAAAAGTACATGCAACTGACCCAGCCCATGTGTAGTATATAAAGACATTAGACATTCTTATAGTTTAGATTTTTGCCCTGATACACTTTGTTTCATCCTCTGGGTTATGTTTAATAACAGTGAAACCTTTTATTGACTATAACTTGCATGTCCAGTACATCCATGCGTATGTTTTATTTTTAATTTTGAAAATGTTCCTCCATTGGGTTAAAACTGCTAAATGAGCATCTTCCATTATTTGCACAATCTTTAATTATGCATTAGGCTTTGGGGTGCGCATTGAAAAAAGGTGCAACTAAAATCCTCATTAAATTTGCATGAGCAACAACATTTAAACTGAGTATAAATACAAAGAGAGAGGTCCATTTGCCACCCCAGAGATAAAAGGACATGTAATACTAAGGAGGCCATGTTGTGTTTTTTTCTTTTTTATTCTTTCATCTTAAAGTTTTAAAACTTTAGATGAACATATGTAAAATAAAATGCCAAACAATCAGATTTCAGTCTGCTCTTTCATTTTTTTTAAGAGAAAACGTCAATAAAATGTCAAGAACCTAAGGCATCTACAGCATGCCTCTTTTTTTTACAGCTTTGGTCCAGCAGCTGAATACCAACATGTTCCAAAACAGAGCATGTTTCTGAGATTTTCTGACTTTACAAGTTAAAAATCTGCCTCCAATAACTACTTGTGCATTTACAGGAACAGGGTCAAGGCAGTTCAGGCAACTGTATGAGATTCCCTCATCAGTAGCACTCTTAGAGCGGCTAATTGGAGAGCACTCTAAATGGCTATTTAATTGTCATGCTCTTCTTCAGCTTTAACTGATGTAATTCATGATTGGCAGAAAAAACTAATTCCTCATCATCAGTAGCCCCAGGTTCATCTTCATTTGCAGAGCTGTCATCAAAATCTTCCAGTATCAAATAAAAGGCTGCCAAGCACTAAAACCCAGCAGCGGCATTACTGTGATAATAAGCCAGACTGACACACTTCTGTTATTGTGTCTCGGATGTTGCATGGAGACAACACTTCCATGATGAGGTTACACTAGCAACTTACAACAAGAAAAAAGTTAGCAATTACATGCTTCTCATAGGTATTGAAAGCTTAATTTTTAAAAAAAGAATAGTAACAATCAGAGCCGACCTTACCCAATGTGACGATTTACATACGCTTACAAAAGAAATCGAATAGCATTGTTTTGTAGTAATATTAATTGGGCATTGCTTTACATTTGAATCAATGTGAGCTTTTCCATTTTAAGAGTTATATAGCATAACTATATTTTTAATATAATTATATTGAAGGGAAATTTTTCTTGATTTTGTGCCGCCCCCTGGTGGCCACGGCGCCCTTAGCATTTGCCTATGTTGCCTAATGGGTCAGCCGGCTCTGGTAACAATAATAAATCAATCCTGGGTTGCTAATGACCTCAGGAATGCATTTGGGGGTCCATCACTATACTCATTTCTGAAAAATATTCTCAAATTCTAAAAAAAACACCAATCTTGGATATACACTCTAACAACAAATGTTTGGGTTCAGTAAAGTAGTAGTTGCTCCCCTTGATGAGATTACTTCCACAATTTCAGGGTGCCATGTTCAAATTTCTATAAAAATAGATTCGAGGAAATTTGGAATTGTCACAGCTGTGGATATTCCCAAATTCACTGCTTCTGTGGATTTATTTGTAACCAAAAAAAAGATACCTTGAAATAGTTTTGTACCATGTTTGTCCAGCCTGCAGGTCCTCCAACACACAGTTTTAACTGTCTGATATTGTCCAGGGATGTTTGGAATGTAGAAGGGAACACCTGAAGTCTTGAACTCTTGAAAAAAGTAGAGTATCAAGCCAATTTCATGAAGTTACTACAACTTAAACTTTGTTTAAATTCATAAACGTAGACATTAAAATGGCATTGAATATTAAGTTGATGCGGTCTCCGACAATCTTAGGTCAGCATGACTAACCGAAGTGATGTTTGCTACTTAGAAGATGTACCCAAAGGTTTTTTTCTTTTTTCTTGCAACCGTGCACATAGTTCAGATGTAGGAATAGGAAGCCTCACTTACTTTTCAAAGTGTACAGGTATTGCACTTTTCTCCCAACTCCCCCCAGACTCCCTTTGGAACACACATGGTGGTTGTGATATTTGTGGCCCATGTACAATCTGCACAAACCTGTATTCATGACTTGGCTGCTGATACCAGGTGATTTGCATTTTGGCTAAAAAAATATATATGTATATGCTATCAGCTTTATGTAGTCTACAGCCTAATGCTTTGGATAACGCAGCATCTTGCTGTCTCGTCTGTGCTGTCATATCATGTTGGCGTGTCCTGCGCTCTGTGGCCTGAGAGACGCACAACACTGGCATATATAGGAAGTCACAATAGCCTGTACGTCACCAATAAGTCAATACCAAAATTATGTAGACATGATGGTAGTTATTTTCTATGGCATCAAAGGTGCTGAAGGTACTGCAGCTGGAGACTGAGCAACAGGTCCACTGAGGCATGTGGGGAAGGAAAAAACACACCTCAAAAGTTGTGTATGGACATAGTCAGTGGACAGCTATAGGTGACCAAAATTCAGAAAACATGTGGAAAAAAAAGTCAGGGAACACTTTAAATTTAATTCTGTGGATTTGAGCACAGAATTCAAGGTGAGAGTTCCAGCTGTTTTTATCTTAACGATATGTTGTAACAATGTTATAACTAACAGCTGCATCTGTTGCAGTCTTGTTCCACATACAACGTTCGCTTATGTAGGCTAACCTAGCAGTAGCTTATAATGTGAGCTGGGTGCTGCTGATAACGTTAGCAGGCTACCAACATCACCATTCAGCCTGTCAACATATAGTGGGGTGTGTGTGGGTTTGTGTGTGTGTGTGTGTGTTAGCACGCTGTGTGCAGCAGCCTCTGTGGCTTTCCAAATGGTCTTTTCACAACGTCAGCATGAGGAGGATGTTGAGCAGGACAGACAGGCGTAAAACAAACCAACACACACACACACACACGGCCGACTGTATCTGAAGCTTTTCAGAGGCTTGAAAAATATGACAAAAACTCACATCAAAGTCCTCATGAGGAAACTGGATGAGCGAGTTTTACAACATGGCATTGTTGCAGCTGCCACCATAAAAGGTTGATTTTCTTTGGCACAATATTGATATCATTAACAGTAATGTCTTTTTTCTCTTGCTGTTGAAATAAATTAATCTCATAGGTTTATTGTTTTGCGGGGAAAGAAACGTTGGTATTCATTGCTTGATGCCCATTGGTTGCAACACACAATCATTGGAAAAGGTGTGGGTGTACAACACATATTTTCTGAGCATTACAAACCCTATGAGATGGCAGTTAAATGTTTACCATTTTCTATCGGTGCAGTGACATTTGGAAAGTTTAGAAGAGCTTAAGATTAATGTGTTCCATGTATGTGTGCTGGAAACCAAGAGGAGGTCAGTCAGCTTTGCTGGTTTGCTGGTGGTACTCTTGGTCACACATGATCTCTTATGTGAGGAAGCATCTGCATGGAGGAAGCTTGGAAAACTTTTTATGGTGTGTCAGTGAGCAGCTCTTAATTGAATGAATGAGTCCTGTAATGTAGCATTAGCTCTCCTTAATAGATCCATGTTGAAATAAGGTGGAAGAAAGTGGGGTGGGGGAAGCACTACGACACGTAAACCTTCTCTTGTTAAAAAGGATAATATTTAAGTCCCCATCAACAGGTGGGGCAAAGTTTAAGTTCCCAGATAAATCCTAATCTTATGGTGCATTTGATGACAACTGGGAACTCCAATTCCAATCTACAACTTGAACAAATCGAAGAAAAAGCCACCAGAAGACAGGTTTCCTGCTTGGTTTATCAGCATGTAATGTTATTCCCTAAAACAGCAGCCAGTCAGCTTCTCTGCTTTGAAAGAGTTTATTGCTTATATGTCTAAAACTTTGGACAGTGTACCTTTTCAGTCTTTTTTGGTCTTGTGTTTCCTCAGTTAGGTGAACTAACTATGTATCTGTTGATGAGCATTTGTTGAGGGAACCCTCCCAAGGGATTAATAACACATCTGTCTGTCTATCTATCTATCTATCTATCTATCTATCTATCTATCTATCTATCTATCTATCTATCTATCTATCTATCTATCTATCTATCTATCTATCTATCTATCTATCACAGAAAAGCAACAAAACAAACCTGGAGGCAGCCATGTTTTTTAAACCACTTTAAGAATATGCTGAGTTTGAAAATGATGTCATTTTGAGGCCCAACGTCTGACTTTGAAGGTATAGTTCTGTCTTAGTCACTTGTCCTTCACCAGCTAAGGGACTTTTAAATCATTTTAATTGACCTTCAGAAATAGGTGTCTTATATTGAACATTTGCTTTGTGGAAAGAAGTGATCTTTGGAAGATGAGTGAATATAGCTTTCACGATGTTGGAAATATAGTGTTTTAAATGAGTATGTGAAAGCTGTGGTTTCCACAGAATAAAAACTACTCCTCTGATAGTGAAAGAGATGAACATTATGCTGTAGTGGACTTATGTCCCCAACACTCAGCCAGTTTTACTTTGGCAGCCAAGATGGTCATTTTTAGTGAATGATATAGACACTTTTGTCAGCACTCTTTCTTTAACTGAGGAAGTATGGTGCAGGTTGGTATGTAGTAATGAAAACAGCAGATGATACAGATGAAGTTGAAGCCTGTGAAGGGCCTGACCACATGTCATGAGCATTTTGTCTATAAAAGCTGCAGCAGAGACATCAGGAAAGGTGGTAAATGTAAACTGGAAGAGCAAGATTTTTAGAGCAAAACTCAGTCATGCTATAACATAATGGTGACACTTCACAGAGAGATCATGTGGCTTAGAAAAGCTGGTGAATCTGTTGGTAGATTTGTCCTGTAGAAGCTGTTGGCATATTTACTGATGTCTGAGGTGCCAAAAAGACAAAATGTAAAATGCATTTGTCCGTTTTACCAAAGAAAGTTTAAAGATTTTGTCCAAGTAAAACTAAGAAAAGTTGCTCATACAGAGTTTTTTAAATGATGTTTCTGTGTAGATGTACAAAACACGGTGCTGTATCTGACTCATCACCACAGACTGATCATTTTACAAACCTGTTTATACTTGGTATTGTCCAAAAATGTCATAACTGAAAGCAAACGTAGAAAAGATCACAGGTTACTTACATGCATGCAACAGCATCTTAAGCTCCAGAACCTGCAAGATGGTCTTTAAATAATGTTTTATTGCATTTTTTGCTCATTTTGTTTGTATGTTTTTTGTTAATGCTGCCATTCTTTAATGACATTTGATATAAAATTACAAAATAAGAAAGTAAAACTAACCACACAGTCAAAATAGTTCATTATTTTGTGAAAGACCTGCTAAGACACTTCAGCTTGTCACCAATTACATAAAATTACATTGATTTGTGTGAAGCTGAATCTTTACAACGCTCAGATCACAGTATTCTGGTTTAAACTGATTATTCAACTTCTCCCCCACATCCCAACTCAGAGCTTTTGTTAGATCTACTCTGTAGTGTTACACTTACCAACATGAGAATAACAAACTCCTCTCTATGTTAATGAAGGTTTCTGCCAGAGGGGATTTAGTAGACACGGTAAAGTTGTATGTTTGCATTACTACATGCATGTATATACATGTGTGTCCTCCATGGAGTATATGCCATGTAGGCCCACTTTAATATATGCAGCATGAAGATCCCATGGCAAATAACTACAGGCAGTGGGTAGCGAAGGTGTGCAGGGAGATTATTGTGTGTGGGAGGTGTAATCAAGGATGAATGGGGAATTTTGAAGACAGTGATCAAGGGCAGAGAGAGAGAGGATGGAGAAAGAGAGGATAGAGCAACAAACAGAAAAAGAGATAAAGAGGGGTGATGGACATGTCTCATCCTCTCTCTGACGGCTTCATCACTAGCCTTAGGACACACATACACGTACATCCCTCTCCTGAGTGTGATTGACAGCTAGCAGGTGCTGGGTGAATGAAGTTGTCAGGCTGGCTGCTGATCAGCTGTGCGTCGCCGTAACAACAGCTGAAGGCTCAGCTTGACGCATCACTGCACTTGAAGGTGATCTCTTGTTTTGCCATAGAACACACAGACGTGTGTGTGTGTGTGTGTGTGTGCGCGCGTGCACACATGAGACAGACAATTTTACTTTGCATAATTTTATTTTCTGTTCTTTTTTTGAGTTATTATGAATGTCAGCTGAATCCGTGTTACTCCACATTTTTACCATAAAAATAGATGTGTCTTAAAGTTGAGTACTAAAAGTTGAACATAGCCACAGTGACGTCATCCACTGCTTTCTGAGGTTTGACTTGGAAGCCTCAAGTTTGGCACTTTAACTGTTGGCAGCTTGATTTTTTAAAAATCAGATGCCATGAGTTCGACCTGACTGAGAAACAAAAGAAACCTACACACATCCAAACAGCGGTAGTATTGTTTTGCAGTCCATTCTGTTGTACATAATAGTCTGGGTGCACCTCAATATCATTCCGCTGCAGGACTAAAAACAAAAAAAGAAAACGCTCTGGCTTGATTGTATTTCTTTAAACACCATTCACAGTCACCCTAAGCAAAGAACGCAGCTTCGGTGTTTCCTCAAAATAGTGAGGGGGGGAATAATTTTCGTGCAAACAGAGGAGAAAAAAAAGACAAACAAAACGTGCAGGGCCCCCTTACTGCACAATCCAAATCCTCTGCAAAACAATCAGTCAGTTAGGTGCATAAGGTGCTACACTGTAAAACAACAACAACATTTTAATTGTAGTTTTTTTTGGAATAATTTCTCTCATTTCTGTTATTTATCTTATTTATCTTTTTCTGTTGTTAGACATATTTTCCTTGTTTTGCAAAAATAATAGATATTAACTAGAAAAAGCCCAGAAAAAAATATTAATTTACATGTTAACCATAAAAATGAATAAAATTTACAAAGACAACTGGAAAGGTAGACCGGACGTCTAAGCACAGGTGTATCTCTTGATTTTGTAATGGTGTACAGAGATCCAGAAAATAGGGCAGTTCATTAGATGCCTCGATGCCACTCCAGACATTTCACATATTGCCGCAGGTGATTTGCCTTGACAACAATGATGCAAGATCAGGCTCCTGTCAACAAGACAAGCTGGCAGTGAGCAGAGAGGTTTGAGTGGAGCGCCGATGACTCATGCATAACCCAAGTCCAGACATCAGGTGTAGGATTTATATGCTGCACCACTTGATAAAAGACTGTGTAGGATTCATCTTTGTTTCTTCCCTCCAAGCTCCTCCCAGAGCCTCCTCCCTTTTTTGCCTGCTGAAGGTGCGTTTAAGTTATGAGAAGATCCTCCATGATAGTGGAGAGGGAATGATTTCCGGGTTACGGGAGGAAAGCAGATACGAGGAAGCATAAGTTAGCATAATGAAAAGCACCTAAGCTCATTCCAGCTGCCAAGATTTTATTGCACTGGTGGATTGCTATCGCCACTCCCACTACCTCACCTCAGCTCCCACTACAGCACCGAGTGAATCACCAAGAGAGACAACCGGCATAACGGAGGAAATAACCTCAGCGTGCCACAAGACGGTTACAGTTTGCTGGTTAACCGCACCTCTGGTTTCTGTTTAATTCCACTCATGTCTTTACACTGACTTCATATGCAGTCACCCTACATCGAAAATAACTTAGTTTTAGTACACCTGTGTAGCTTTAACCTCCACTTGTCTTCTGGCAGCCACTTCTTTTGCATCACCACATGTTGCTCACATTGTCATTTGTTACCTTGTTGCCATGAAAATTATATGGTGCATTAAAGATGTATTATAAAAAGTAGGAACCTCGGCAGCAGTTCTTCTAATGGCCACTTGAAACCAGCACCAAAAGCGAGTCAATCCCAATAGATCCTATGTTAAACTGTCCAACAACTACACTGAACACAAATATCAACACCCCATGTGAAATATTGATGCCACATGAAGTGCGCCACCCAAAGTGAGCGTATACTGTCTTGTACTTGTACAAAATGGATATTTCTCTTGATTAGTGTCCCAGATTTGAGTCCACCACTGCCTGTGAGCATTTGCTCAGTGATGCATTAAATCCATCAGTACATGGGTGTGGCATATCCAGACGCTGCTCCAACAGAATGAGCAGTACTCAGACACTCCTTATACTGGGGACAATAAAAGGCCACCCCAACATGTCACATTTTGACCAAAGCAGCAACGCCTCAGATGACTAAGGTCATGAGGGAACGTGTCATTGGCATGTTGGGAGCAGGAATGTCCACCAGAGCGGTCGCTGTGCAGCTAAATGTTCACTATCAGACGACAGGACGTTTGAGAGTTGGTTTCCAACAGATGAGCAGGACTGCAAATCCACCTCATCCACGTCGGCCACATGTGACCACCCCAGCACAGGATGGACACAACCAGCTTGTTCACTTGCAGGATGGTCTCAGACCAGCGACACGTACAGCAGATGAAACCTTTGGTCTGACAACAGACGCATCACACCAACATGCCAATGACACGTTCCCTCATGACCGGAGTCATCTGAGGCATTGCTGCTTTTGCTAATTTTGCTGTTCAAGACAACTGTACATCTTGCTTGATGGATGATCTTAGAAACTTCTCCTTGAGATTCGACCTGTAACAGCTGAATATAACGTAATTCACCGACTGCCATACTTCTAGTAAACTGGCTGTTTAGAGACTGTCCACTCTATCTTTAACGGCTGTCTTTGTTTGTTGTTTTCTTTTGAAACAACTTTTATTTCTTACATACACCCTTTTTTATTTTTGTCTCTCCTGACTTCTTTATTAGTTATTAGTTTAGTACCACCTTTCTCCTCTTCTTACTCGTACGCTCCTTTATATCTTCCTAACTTCTTCCATTCCTTCCTTCCATTGCTCCCCTCCATATTTACCTTCCTTTTCATTTTATTTTCTTCTTCATTTTATCCTCTATTTCTCCTCTTCATTTTTACTTTCCCACTCTACCTCCTTCCATTTTCCTTTTTGTATGCATCCCTGTTTTTGTCATCCTTCTTTCTAGTCATCCACTTGATTCCTTTCCTCATTCAAAACCACTCCTCCCCTACTTTCTTCTTATATCCCATCTTTGTTTGTTTGTCCCTCTTCCATATACTTCTCAGACCTTCCACTCTGTACCTCTAAGTGGGCTTTAAAGAGTTAACATTGAGATGTGATATCCCATTCTGTGTTGCCTCCAGATATCTGTTAAAAAGGCGCAGGCGGCACTCTCTATCACAGCTTAGACACCAGATGTTGCTTGCAACTCCTCTCATTGCAGATGTAATGGGCCTGAATGCTGCAGTTTGTGCCTTCACTGGCATCATCCTGTGCGATGCACCACCAGAGGAAAAACAAGTGAGAGACATAGCAGCAGAGAGAGAGAGAGAGAGAGAGAGAGATGTAATTATCCTCCATTATCACCAACTCTTTTATTTCCCCCAGCAGCAAAGAGAAATCTTGTGCAGAAATGACAACTATCAAAGTAAAGATGGGCGTTCTGTTTCAGAGACTGAGTGAAGATTTGCTGCAGTGTCACTGTTTAGTTGTTTGTGTGTATTCTGGGATGCTGTTGTTTGTATGGGTATGAATGCTGCAGAGTGCATGCAGGTTTTCTGGGTATTGTTATGTTTACGATAATAAATGCTGGGATTTGAATTTTTAGACTGGAACTGAAAAAAAACATTAAAATCTAACCCTGTATTGCACATGTTTAACGAAATTAATAGACAGTTAAGTGAGCCTGTGGCAAATGCACTGATTTTATATTGAAGTAACAAGTACGAGGGCTGATCAGAAAGTTCTGAGGCTCTCTCTTGAGCATGCTACCGTCAAACACATGCAACATGTGCAAGCAGTGACTGTGAAGTGACAGCATTAACACATCACATCCCAGTCAAGAACGAGACCTGTGTTACAGGGGTATTTATGAGCAGTGGGTAGTGTATATCGGCAACGCCATAATGGATGGAGAGCCAACCTCAAATTCAGGAAACAAACAGCAACAAAGACCCTTCAAATGCTTCAAAAAGCCTGTGAAAGAGCTGCCTGTCTCCAAGACCAACACAAGTGCAGCAGGCCAGGAGGGCAACCAAGAGCATGCTCCTCTTTTTTTTTTCAAAATTCACACGATTGTGCATTGCAAATTGGTCCTTCAGAGTCACACTGTCGAGAGCTCTGCTGTGACACTCTGAGGTGTTTGAGTGAAAACAGTCAGTGCAAAAGAACTGAGCTGTGGCACAATGGTGACTGGATGCAAATTTTGTCGCCACACCAGCACAATCATCACCTCCCATCCCTTGTATCCACTGGAATTGGCTCCCTGTGACTTTTACCTCTTCCCTAAAATAAAAGTACTTCCAGGAAGCATTCCAAATGTGTCAGAAGTGCTGGGATTGTTGTATTGCTGCATGAAGAGACGTTTTTTTTAAAGTCAGGTACAGTTTGTGACCTTCGTAGCCACAGTCTATAAACCTTTTGATCAAATAGGCCTCAGCAAACATGTCTGATTATTGAACAGACCTTTCCTCTCTGCGTTGATACCAAGAAGAGCCTCACTTTACCCAAAGAGAGACAAAGTTAGCTAAACTTGGCAACACAGGTTCTAGTCAGGAAAAGAACACAGAGCCGGCTGGCCCATTAGACAATATAGGTAAATGCTAAGGATGCTGTGGCCTCCAGGGGGCGCCAATAAATCGGAACATGTATGTAAATCGACGATGGAGGGGGGCGCCATGTAAAATCTCATCTCAAGCACCGCATTGGGTAGGGCCGGCTCTGAAAGAACATCATGGAAAGAAACAGATTAACTCCAATAGAAGGTCTCCAAAATTCAAACTTAAAATGTGATATGTATTTTATAAACACCTGAGGGAAAAATATCCAGGTTCTATGCTTCAACTAGAACAAAGGAAACATAGTATGTGGCCTTACCTAATCAAGACTGTAGCCTAGCCTTGATCAGATAAGACCTGTACACTACTGTAGGCCTATGTAAACCTATGACACCATTTTGTTGTATTTTTTATTTACAGCAAGGTATTTACGGTAAATGTATCTCCGCAAATAATGACTCAACGCATCTCATGTCTAAATTTTGAGAAGGTTTTATGCCTACAAACCTTGTCCAAGCGTTCAGCATATCCTCTGTTTGTCATGCACGACCACAACTGCAGCAGACGACAAATAAATCTCTTCGTACGCGTCGCTGTTATTCCGCTTCACATTTGATCTTGGAGGATGTGGTCACAGACAATCAAAATTATAATTATGGATACTGTGCAGCTAGGGGGACATTTTAAAAATGGTTCTGAGGTGACCAGCGTTCATCTATTTATTTTTATAGGGGTCTCAATGCTGGCAACAAACTTGATTTATTTCCTTCTGCTTTTAAGGGTGCAAGACCCAGACATTCAGAAATGAAGTGGAACGCTGCTAAGAATTTCAAATGCACTTTTAATACATCCCCCTCATATTGACGTTTAGGTGGGAATCCGTCTTTTTTATTTCTGTCATTTCTAGCACTGGAGCCGTTAGTATATTTGTGAATGTGTGCGTGTGTGTGTGTGTGTGTGTGTGTGTGTGGCAACATTTATTTCCCCTCATCGTCTGTTGAGAGTGAGAGGGGAGGTGTGGGGAGGGTGGAAGTGTAATGGTAATCATTTTTTTTGACTGCGCCCAGGGTCTGAAGTGGCTGTTGCAGAGGACTTTTAGATTGATCTTACAGCATGCGTGCACACACACACACACACACACACACACGCACACACACACGCACACACAAACCCTGAAGAAGATATGCTATATGGATCGCATCCATCCCCCTCTGCTTGCCCTCCCTCCATGCTGCCATTTGATTAATGATCCAAATATGTGAATAAAAATATCAAAACAACTCGTCAAACCCAGGGGTTCCAGAGACGGAACAGCTTAAGGATGAAACTACAGACTAACGAGTGGAACATATATAAATATAGATATAAATATAAATATATTTTTCTTAATATATATATATATATATATATCCACACACATACACACACACACACACACACACACACACACACTGTACGAATACATATATATATATATATATATATATATATACTGTATAGATAAATATTACTATGAAACATGAGAAAACAAAGACATTGTAACACAATGTTGGGTTAATAATAGCATACTAGTGTGATATTATGGTGTTTGGATGTGTGTAGGTGTCTTCACAGTGTTTGGGGACGCATGTTGTTATGTATGTGAAGCACCCTGGTGAGCATGTAGATGCTTAATTCACAATGGTGATGCTATCAGCCCCCTTCTAACACAGCAAACCACTAATTGACATTTTCATTAACAGCAAATTTATGTTCCTATTTCTGTCTGCGATAATGACCATTTCCCAAGCACTGCTATGGGTTCTGCTAATGGACATGGAATAAAGGCAGAAACTTGTTTAATTATGATGGAAGAAAGAGGCCACATTCGCTCTAGCCTCTCAACAGAGCAAGTGAGAAGGAGGTGGGGCAGGGCTGTGTGATGGCTGGAGGTGGCAGCTGTTCGAGGTGAGTGAAAGGATGGAAAAGACCGTGAAAAGACTGACATCACACCCCCAATTAGCACGTTTGATGAAGCACTGGATTCACGCAACATACAATGAATGAGCAGTTTGATTTGAATTGAGGGACCATAAATTTGCAGTGTCAAAGATTTCACCACACAGCCGCTGTGTCTGAATATGCAGGGACAGTAGCAGGGGCTGACCATCTGGAACAGCAGGGATTCTCCCTGGTGGGCTGGTCAGCCAGTGGTCACAAAGTCCAGCACAAGAGATGTAGAGCTTATTTATATCTCTAGCTGTGCACTGGCCAACTGGCTTCATATAGGTGGGGTCATAAGTTCATCATAACTCACGGGTTAAACTTTCTCCCCACATCCAAGTTTGCTTTGCCACCATCAGACTTTCATCAATGATAGAATGTTGACGTTACTGTGACCTTGCAAATTAAAGAGCTCTGTAAAAAATCATTGTAAGCAAACAAGTCACGGCATATATGTCCAATAACGATGTCCAATAACATTGTGAATTTATTTTCTTCACCATAAATTATTTGTAATCCATGTTAACTAACTAAGTCAAATTAACATGACACAGTGACACAGTGTACTTCATCACTCTCTTGCTCCGTAGTGCCAGCAGTGGTCAAAAACTCCACAAGTGGGAGTGGTGGAGCTCACGGTTCATTTCCAGCCTCATGGCCTTCTCTCTTTTACTTTGTGTCTGCCTACACTGTCAAATAGAGGCAAAAAAAATTGAACAGTTCAACATGTACCTCTATGGACAGACCGCAGCGCATTTTAACAAATTTTCAGTCGACGTTCATGCACATTACAGTCTTTCCAGACTCTCTCCATTGAGTGTCATGTATTCTGTCATATAAAATATACTGGAGAGTCATTCCATGCCAACTCACCAAGGGCCTCCCAGTTGGGGTCATGGATTTTCTTGAAAAAAAATGCAAAAACTTCTACCTAAACCATGGAATCATGCAAAATCCCACAGCTCTACTCCAGTTTTGAAATTATGATAATAAAAGTCTATAATTTATCATCAAAACAAAAAACCTTGGATTGTAAAAAAAAAAACCAAATCATATCTCCACAAACATTCACTCAATTCCAACAACATTTTTTTTGTTGTGAATAGAAACAATTTAGTTTTGTCATATCTAAATGTCATTTGGGCCTACATCAAAAACTGACTACCAAAGGTCTTCCTAAAATTAGCTTCGGAGCTGGAAAATCCACTTTTTAAGACTTTTTAAGAGTCTAATTATTTTTAATGGAAGGATTGTTTTGATTTCTTTGAAAGGTTTTGAAAGGAATGTCTTTATATCCTTTGACAACATATTAAAAAGTTAAAGATTTTATATTACTCCTTCATTATTTAAACATTTTATGAAAACGACACATTTTTGGTAGTTTTCAGTGCCTTTAAAATCACATTTGTTGGATTTACTTGCAGGTAGATATTTGAGTTATGTTGATTTCAAGGTTTTATATGCCTGTATGGTACCTGTTGAGCTGTTTTATCATTAGTTCAGGAAACAGACAGCTGTAGTGGTTTTGGTCATTGTATAATAGATGGTTCACCCTGCTACATGTGTCTGGACATTCAAACTTGAAATTCCAACTTTTCCATTGGTGTAGATTGTCTTGTGATAGTTATCATCTTCTTTCAACGTTGTTCCAATAGACCATCATCTCACACTATGGCTTCATGTGGCTTCTGATTAACGCTGAAGTGATCATTGCACTCTCTTATATAGCTCATAGTATGTCGCGTTCCATTCTGCAATAATCTTCTGTACACGTATCAGGTGGGATAAGGCCGACTTGCTTTGTTGTTTTGCTAATTACATTAATGCTACAAGTTGACGAACTTACGAAATGTTATCTGGTCCAGACACACGGAGCAAGATGAAGCATCTATTACACAGTGACAAAACCACTGCAAGCTGGAACTTGAATTGTTTCTCCACTGAACTAATGACAAAAAAGCCCAACAGGTACCAGACAGTCACATAAAACCTTGAATTCAGCTTTTTTTTTTCTAATTTCTAAGTTATAATGTATCCTATCAGTGAGGTTCCAATATCGCCCGACAATTTCCCTGACACAGTTAAGAAAATATATCTTTACTGGCAGACACATAAAACTGAGAGACACATAAAAACACAACAATTTCATAAATGGAATATTGGTTTTCTTTGATATCAGAGCTTATATAAAAAAATCTCCAAGTATTATCATGTCAGATGATGGAAGACCTGGATATCCTAGACGGTCCATGAAAGCAAGATGCAGAATGTATGGCTAGAGAGTGAAACGGTCTGGTCATGTGACTCCCTTGATACCTTTTTCCAGTTACACTTCATTGTGTAGTGATGTTGCCGGGGTCCCAGATGTGAATACAGGGTTTCTGTAGCATAGACACAGCCATGAAGATGGATGTTTAATAAACGATTCTTATCCCTCAAAATTAAAGTACACACGCCTCATGTATTCAAGAAGTGGTGATACTATGCTATAGAACGTTCTGTATTTGCCATACATTTGAGACTTGGCAAGGATAACAGGCAGGCTCTCAGATTACCTTCCAGTGACCACTCGCTAAAAAGGACATAGGAAGTAATTTAAAGCGATGATTGGAAGTGGTGAGGCACAAAGTGATGGCAGGAGAGAGAAAACTTTCCTGTTTGTTTTAAGGACTTGAATAGCGCCTTGTGGATCCCCGATCCCGTCAGATCTCGAAAGCTAAGCGAGGTTGGGCCTGGTCAGTACCTGGATGGGAGACTGTGAGGGAACACCAGGAAGCCTGGGTGGATGCAGTGTGAGAGTGAGTGGTTGGTGGTGGTCGGAGGGTGCCGATGGTGCAGACTGGCAGCATGGCCTCTGTCAGTCTACCCCAGGGCAGCTGTGGCTACATACGTAGCTTATGACCATGGAGTATGGAGTGAATGAATAATGCAATGTAAAGTGTCTTTGAGTGTCTAGAAAAGCACTATATAAAACCAATGCATTAATATTATTATGAATATGTGCATGTGAATGGATGACTGTGTATGTATGTTTGAGTGAGTTCATGAACTTTGTAGTGATGTTGTGTGACTGTGTTTATCTATTTTCTTGCCTATTAGTGCAGTTTTTGTTTGTGTGGGTCTGTGACAGCAGAGTGACAGCAGACAGGGCTAAAGTCCCACCTCAGAAGACAGTAATGGAGACATCAGCAGGATAACAGAGCCGGTACCGCTTGACAGTCACCCACTCAGGGAGACACAATACCGCATCCTATAGCGGGGCTGAATACACACACACGGTGCTGCTGGTTCACGCACACAGGCAGAGTCTGACATGAACATAGGCAGTGTATTAGATGAGCAGTATCCCCATTCATGCTGGAGATGATTCCATTTGCAGGACCACTCAGCCTTTTGATGGTCTAATCGCAAAGGGACACCAGATAGAAAATACCTGACTGGATCGTGTGTGTGTGTGCGTATGTTTTTTCTCTATCTGCCCATCTATTTCAATCTAGAAATTCCACACAATGCAATACAATAACAGAATATAAGAAATATAGGAAATGTGATGATATATACACTCAGGTAGCAGTGTACGAGGTAGACTTAGGTGAAACTAGTGGCTAAATAACATAAACACATCTCCGTATAATGCACTACAGTACAGCATCACCATCAATTTGAATCAACAGTTACAAAACAAACTGAACATTGTAACCTTCATGAAAGCAGGCTTTATTAAGGTTTCATTAGTTTTAGCTCAGTGGGCCTAATAAATTCCAAACTGAGTGAATAATGAAAATAAAGTTTCAGAGTTGCAGCTGCTGACTGAAGAAGTATTTTTTTTCTTAAAACGATGTCCTCAATGGTCCTCTGCATAGAAAGTGAGGAATCCTGTGTGTAATTTTACAGTATCTGTGTTACGATCATTAGTTTTAAAGCATCAGCTGGTTTTTCTGGCACTTGGTGACAAGCTTTAAACGCAACATTCAGTACAGTTACATGCACTTACTGTAAGTAGATTAGAGAAACCTGGTTTCAGCAGGCAGCACTAAATAACACTGATTGCTCAGCCATGTACAAGTGAGTTCAGCTCCGTTCAGCCTTTTACAAGTATGCATGTGCACAAATATACATAGAATGTGATTCAGACTCAGTGACTTTAATTTTCTTTATGGCTTTATTCAGACATGACAGCACATTTACAGAAGGAGCTACAATGCTTGTGTAATACACCTGGTGTATGGGAGGCAGCAGAGAGCGAGGCAGAGTGGCTTCTGTTCTTGACTATCTGTATCTCTGATGGATTTTTAAACAGATTTTTCCACTAAAGCTCTAATTAATGTTCACTGTAAGCAAGAGGGATTCTCATCAAGCTTGTGCCAGTAAATGCACTGATACAGTTTTGCATCAATTTGACGTTGCTGCAAACAGAATTTTCCTGGTTGTTTTTATAATGAGTAATAAGACATTAAGTTGGGTCTCTCGTTTAATTACTGTTAGCTCACATGCTGCATGAAGCTTAAAGCGTTCTCCCAGATAATAATTTATAAATCAACGCAGACCTTCATGAAATGAGAGGAATAGGAAGAGACTTTTGGTTAGCTTATTACTGCGTTTGTATGAGAGTTTTTTAAAAACATCTCTTGCCCTGAAGGCATCCCAAGGAGGAATAGTTTCCAACTGATCTGACCTCCAGAACTTAAAATTGGATTTCAAAGTGTTTCCCTAATTATTCAGCTGATTGTATTTCATGACTAAGCTGGTTACATGTCAACACATTGAGATGATATTATAATGTTGTTAATGGTGAATGTAATTCCTGAGCCTGGACTTGTCATCTTTGGCTGCACACAAACAATGAGGACTGTCCCTGCTACGATGCGACAACCACTGGAACTGGGACTGATTGTCACAAACAGACTGATTTTGAAAGAATGGAAGTCTCCTAATCATCACTGACATGTTATCGTTAATACAAATGGAAAAACTCTGCACTGGCTCGATGAATAGTTTTACCAGCTCGTGGAATCCATTTCTTGCTCATTTTGAAAAGGCCAAAATAGCTTAACTGTGCTCTTGTCCCAACAACTTTGTCTTCTGCCTCTCCTCTGTACTGTGCATCTCTTTGTAACTGACTGGTGACAATTTATGCATCTGAGCCCTGTCGTTTTGTTTAACAATGAAAAATTAAAATAAAATATCATTAAAATGGTGAATGTGATAGCATCCAACACACACCAAACAACATCAGCTGTTGAGTCTTTTGGGTCAACTGGGGGATTTTAACTCTATTTATGATCACTATTCAGTCTATATCAGTCTTATTTTGCTGGTTAGTGTTGGCCAGAAGCTAAAGTTGGGTTTCAGGGCTTTTTCATAGAATAGAATAGAAGTCTGCTGCAACAAAAAAACAATTGTGTGAAGTTACATAAATGAGACGAAAGTGGCTAAAATGCTTGGTAGATCTGTGGAAAAATGAAAAGTCTGGACATAATTCCTGCGGGTTAGTCACTCTGATTGACTTTTTTTATATTACGCACCATCTTTTTTGCATTTCTCATATGAAAATTAGAAATTGATTAGAGCAGCTTGAATCATTTTGATTTTGTTTCAAGGAAATCTTGTGTTTTTTTACTCTACCATTAGTTATAACAGGATAGCTTTCAGTTCTATGAAACAGCATGTTTAAGCTTAATGAATAGAAATTAAAGTCAGTCCAGCACGTTTTGATAGAAAGAAATATCTCACTGTTTTGAAGTTTGCAGACCTTCTTGTCGAGCCCTTATGACTTTGGTGACTCTGACTTGTCCTCTAATGACCATGTGGTTGACACTTTTAGTTTGGACTTGTATTGGAGTAGACTGTTGTCACATATGGTTCAGATACCTCAGAAAAGAGGAGAGGGGAGCCATACAATGCAAAAAAAGCTAAATATTTAAATCTGAATAGACATAGATTCTACATGACGTCTAGAACACCAGGCTTTGGCCAGACTGTCTGTCGATTCTGTGGTTTGAATTTGTTGCAGTTATGATTCGACATATTGGCTACTTTTGGAGGTGATCTTGTATGTTCAGCTCCAGTAGCTGAGGTGGTTCATGTCATTTTGTTTAATCGTTTGTTTCACTCTAATTGTGAAACTAACTGGGTGGTTTGTGTGTTTGTTCTCTTTTTTTTATTGAAGCAGGCTTCCATTCTGTGACAAGGCATGCAGTGAAGTTCCTACACTGCATGCATGTGAGTACAGCACACTGAGACATGCCTGTAGTCTGCACCATTGTGTTTTCTGTGAAGACTGCTGTGTGATACCTGGGGTGAGTAAAGTTGTAGCACTCCTGGGAGCTCCTCAGTGTAGTCTGCCTCTCCACAAAGTGGCCCCAGCTCACTTTCCTAGCCGGGGTTGTGTTGAAATGATCATTATATATTTTCTAGCAAGCACCTTTTGTCTTAGATTTTGGATTAAGGTCTTTTTAGCTGTAACAAAAAACCTCATTTATTTACTCATCCAACGAAAATATTATTTATGGCGCGGGTCCCAGTTTAATGAATCAATTCAAATGAATAAAGGGAAAGGTTAATGAATTCTTATGACTTACTTGAAATTTTGCAGGTTACTATTAGTATATATATCTCAACAACTCCTGAATAGATTATTACTGAATCACCATGAAATATCTTGACACAGAAATGTCAAAGCATGTTGTCTTTGTCCTTTGCTTTGTCCTTTGCTGAAATGATTTCACTGCATGTAGCGTGCTTCAGAGGAGTCGCTGGTTGTTTCCACTTGTCTCAGCTCTAATGAGAAAACAGATACTGAAAATTAGTCTGATTCTAGAGACAAGGACAAAAAAAAATAAAAAATAAATGTTGCACTCTTTATTGCTGTCTCGCGGAGGCATCAGCCAGGCCAGCGCATTCATCTCACTTTATAAGAATGAGCTGGTTTCATGCCATGCACCTTATTCATGTAGCCACAATTATCCATAAATTAATAAAACCTGACTGGTTATTACTAGGAGAAAGAGGAAGAGAGAGGGGGAGAGACAGATGCAGAGAGCGGGAATATGAAGGGCTGTACGGCGAACAATCTCCGGATAATTAACAGGAAGATAAACAAAACATAAATTTGGATATTGCATTTATTTGGACTACCACTCAAATATGCGTGAACCACGTTATTTTAATTAAAAGATAAATCTATGTGACATGCTGCTTCCCAGTTAATTATTCAGTGCTGTACAATAAAAACAAAACCCATTAAATATGCCACGCACTCTATTTCTCCATTAACAGTAAAAAGCACTCATCCTGGGGACAACATTTCAAATTCAGCTGCTGGTTTGGCTTTTTCACCTCTTTTTTGTCCTTTCATCGCAGAAATATATATTTATATGTGTTCCATTTCCCCTCACTTTGCATTTGCATTGCTCCTCTGATATTACACTTACAAAATATTTGACATGAGCATTCACTATTCTTGAAATGTATCCTGGGTATCCATTACACACACAACTCTTCGTACAGCAGCTCTGCACAACCAATTACTAATAGAAAAATTTAAATCCTTGTTTTACTCTGTTAACCCCTTAAAGTAATTTTTTTAGAAAATGCTCCTGAAAAAAGACCTTCAAACCGAGTCAATAACAGCTTCAAAACAACGCTGGTCTTAATGGATAAGAGACACTTTGAAGAATTTAAAAATACAACTAGATTCTTTATCGTCGCTATAAACGAGAGAAAACAGCCTCATATTAATGAGAAAGTCACACTGATGTTACTGAAGCTGTCCCAAAAAACCACATTTGACGCAACAGAAATGAAGAACTAGAACATAGTTGTACTAGGTAGTCTTCTGAGTGAATGTGCATCATATGGAAACCATCAAAAATTGTCAGCGATGGAGATCTTACAGCAGGTATGAGCTGATCAGGGATCTCTATGGTGGATGTGGTTAACAGACTTCCTTGTGATCAGCTGATCTGGTGAATCAAACATGTACAGTACAGCCACGCCGCTGTAAAAGACCACCAAATGTACAGTACTTTCAAGTACTTAGTTTAAATGTTACTTAAATACAATGGATATACACAGTACATCGCAGGGGTTTCACGTTAGCTGAAGGTCTCTTGGTCATCTTGTGCTCTTTAGTTAATGGGCAATAGCAGGATATTTTTGATGGAGGAATAAGCTATAAACTTTATTTCAACAACCAAATAGAACAAAGGAAATGAAGAGGAAAATGCTTCTCTCAAAGAGTATTTTCATCATGTAAACTCTTGCTTGTGGTTCGTTGACCAAACTCTACTGGGACTAGATGCTTTTCCATTTAGCCACCATAGCTACTCCAAGGCCTTGATCTGAGTGTCAAAAGGCTAAATCTGGATTTTAAGAACCCATGCCGGAGATTGTCGTCGGCGACTGACACTACATTAAAAACTGATATAATGAAAGGCAAAATCCATTTTGATCTATTTTCTTAAATCATGCCATTTATTTGTGAATTCCAGGAAATGCCAAATCAGGCAATTTTGCCTGTTTGCAGCCAAGTGTGAAGCGACTGTGATGAGGATTAGCACCTCCAAATCCGAGGCCGTGGTTCTCGACCGGAAAAAGGTGACTTGCCCTCTCCGGGTTGGTGGAGAGATCCTACCCCAAGTGGAGGAGTTTAAGTATCTCGGGGTCATTTTCACGAGTGAGGGGAGGAGGGAGCGTGAGAGTGACAGGCGGATCAGCGCAGCGTCTGCAGTCATGCGGTCGCTGTACCTGTCCGTCGTGGTGAAGAAGGAGCTAAGCCAAAAGGCGAGGCTCTCTATTTACCGGTCAGTCTACGTTCCGACTCTCACCTATGGTCATGAACTTTGGGTCATGACCGAAAGAACGAGATCCCGGATACAAGCGATCGAAATGAGTTTCCTCCGCAGGGTGGCTGGGTGGCGCACCCTTCGAGATCGGGTGAGGAGCTCAGTCACCAGGGAGGAGCTCGGAGTAGAGCTGCTACTTCTCCACATCGAGAGGGGTCAGTTGAGGTGGCTTGGACATCTATTCCGGATGCCTTTTGGACGCCTCCCTGGGGAGGTGTTCTGGGCATGTCCCACAGGGAGGAGGCCTCAAGGTAGACCTAGGACACGCTGGAGGGACTATGTCTCTCGGCTGGCCTGGGAACGCCTCGGGGTCCCACCGGAAGAACTGGAGGAGGTGTCTGGGGCGAGGGAAGTCTGGGCCTCTCTGCTTAGACTGCTGCCCCCACGACTCGGCCCCGGATAAGCGGAAGATGATAATGGAATGCCAAATCAGGTTTGTTTTGTTTTGATTAGCTACAGCATTTTGTAGCAACCTGATTCGGATATTATCAGATCATTACATGGTCATTCCCAAACGTATGGGCTACCACAGACCACCTCCACCTTCTAGTCGGCTTGGTAGGAGCATATTCATCCATTTTTATCATTTATGGGCAGACGGTAAGTTCGATGTCGTAGGCGACCTCTTGCAGTTAAGTGAATAAGTACATGTAAAATCTCTAGTGGAGCTTTGAAACATAAATGGTGTATCCTAACCCAAACTATGAGTCTCTTCTAAACCCAACCAAGAAGTGCTGGTGCCAAAACTGAACCAAGCACTGACTGAAAATCCAAGTGAAAACCAAGTGAAAATCAGTGAGTGTAAGCAAAAGCAAATTGTAAGTCAGAAAATAAACCTATGAACATAATTCCAAGATAGGACTCAAACTCAAGTGTTTTAGCTCTTTTTAAGTACAAAATCCCAGCTCCACTGCCATTAAATGGAGTGATAAAGCACCTACTGAAAGTCCCTACTGGAACATACTGTATGCATGGGATTGAAGTGCAATGGTAAAGTTGTTAAATGACATGATAGCATCTGAGTCAAGTTGAAAATCAGTCAAACTGATGTTGCTCTAGGTTTTTTCAGTCACAGTAGCATCATGACCTGATGGATGGTAAAGCTGCTCTGTTGGTGGGTTGGGTCACCATTTTGGTCCAGACACAAGTTGTTCATTCCAACACACATTTGATGGATTGAAATCTGGTGAAGAGATTCATGTTCCTTTCAGGATGAGTTGCGATCCCAACTTTTCATGTAGTACCATCACCAGATCAAACTTTCAATTTGTCCGAGCCTTTGATTTATGATGGGATACCCACCAAGCTAATGATTTCCCAAGCCTCCTTTGTGATTCAAGTTTTGTGAACATGGTAAATGTTCCCTGCTTAACACCGGCATGTTAACACTGTCCCAGTGAGATTTCAGCATTGAACTCAAAGCACCACTGCGCCTAAGTCTATCCTCAAAGACATGCTAGTGGGGTTGCAGACTTGTTTTTAGTCTTTTCATCACCACCTCTCCCTTCTATTTTTGGGTGCCATGGGTTTCTTATTTACTCCCCTGTGGGGGCTTCAAGCATTTATTTCTACTGCTCTTGTGATTTTAGATGTAAGTGCAATGATTGAGCTAATAAGAAGCAGCATTTACAAGGAAATGTCATTCGGAATTCATAATTTTTCCAACATTTTCAGACACAAATTTGAGTGTAATCACTTTGATCTGAGTGAAACCTTTCAGCACTTGGCATCTGTTGTAATAAACACAGTCAGAATGGATCATCTTTAGTGGAGTGATTGACATCAGGGGTATGAATGGATCCAGACACAGACAAAGGGATTCCCAGAGGTAGAGGTTTTATTGCAGAAAAAACACCGGATAAATCTTACTGCTTCAAAGCACATCAGAACATCGAGAACGCAGAGAGAGTAAACAGCCGAATGTTTGATACACCTCTTTAATGAATTTTGTCTTCTGTCAAACAGACGTACAATAATAAATAATGACCAAGAATATTTATTTTTTTAAATACAAACTGTGGATATAAGCTTATAGTTTGCAACAACATCCCTCTCCTCACTCCTCCTTCCCTAAGCTATAGAAATCTCTTTAGGAATGTGGACAGTACTCGGACAAGGACTGTATACTACAGAATTGCAGGCTAATATACAGTAAATGGCCATGGGTTCTTTTTTTTCTATTTTTTATTTTTTATGTCCTAGCACCAGCGATTATAACTGAGTAAACTGCATGTGCTACTTAAATAGGAAGCTTGACAGAGATCAAACAGCACGGGGACAATGGAATGGATTATTGTAGGATTACAGCAGTGGGAAAAATGGCGTATCATTCTCGGGCATGGACAAAAAGTCACAGAGGAATGACAAAAAGTAGTGTTCTCCAGTGTTGAAAGAAAAAGAAAAGAATTATTTCAGAATTAAAGAATTATTGCCTCATCTGAACATAATGATGAAAATGTACTGATTCGCATGCTTTAGTGAGCTCAAAAGAGTACTGGTGCCAAAAAGTGGAATGTGTACTTTTTTTTCTGAAAACTTTCCCCCCCCCTACTGACTTTTTGCTAATATATGTAAATGTTTAGCACATACACTCATCTATACAAACATCCGGAAAAGCAAGCTACAGCCAGCAAGAACAAAGTAGTGCATGGAAAACCTAAAGCTCATACATATCTGGATCTCATAGGGTGAAGGTCAGTGGGAAAAGACCCCACACAGTTGGCTATGAAACAGTGAGAACTACTGTCCTGTTGGATACCAAAGACAAAAAAAAACATAAAAGAACATGTAAATAAAACCATGTACTGCAAATACTGTAGGGCCAAAAAGGAAAGTAGCCGTGCCACAATTTAAACCACTACTACATTGGTTTAGCATAATATAGAATTTACTCTATTGTCCTTGTTCTTTCTCTTTCCATTTTTTCCCTCCTCACTTTGACTTTACTTCTTTCTCTCTGCCTTGATCGTCATCTCTCCGCAGGGTATTGTATCACCGTTTTTGATGCTGTTGTCTGTGTGTCTTTGTGTATGTGTGTACTTGTATTGATGCTGTATGGCCATAAACTTGGTCAGGCAGTCTCCTTGTGGGGACCTGCCTCTCTTCTGGGCACAAAATGCAAATCCGTATTAAGTAAATCATTACATTTTAAGATGGAGACTTGGTTTATGGTTAGGGGAAGGTTGGGATTAGATTTAGGTTTAGGTTTGGATTAAGGTTAAGGCTAAGGTTAAGTTTAGGATTAAAGTCAGGGTAAGGGTAAGGCAAGTAGCTGTTGTGTTTAAGGTTTCAAAAAGTCTCCAGGGAGTGAATTTTATTCCATGTCATGTCCTCTGAAGTGACAGAAACACAAATGCGCATCTGTGTGTGTGTGTGTGTGTGTGTGTGTGTTGTATGCCTTTAGGCAGAGCTGCGGCACTAAAACCCTTGGGTTTAGCCCTCCACACCACTGAATGTGTGTGTTTGTGCGGGAAGATATTGACTTTCTGAAAGTCTGGATCATTTCTCTTTATCAGAAAAGCATTAACAACCCCCAGCCCTCAAGCCCCAACCACCAACACAACACAAAGCAACATACTTTAGTAATTCTCCTCGCCCAGTGGTGAGCAACAGCTGCCGGCACTAGAAGTACAAAGTTGATTCTTTTTTCTTTTTGACTTTACAAGATCAAAACATTCTGTTTTCAATGTTTAACATTGCTTCTGCCCCTTGAGGATTACCCCCCCACCCCCACCCCCAAAAAAAGACACAAAAAAACACTATTTATACAAAGAACAAGAATGCCATTGAAAAAAAGGGTGTTTCTTCTTTTTTCTAATAGAAAAAGCGTGGTAATTAGAGACATAAGGCAGGGTACAATGAATGATTATCTAATATTTAATCTTTACAAGAGCTTAGAAGAAGAGGACATCAATCCTGCTATTTGTCTGAGTTGATGCCTGTGTCTTTGTCAAACAAGCAGAATGTCATGTTTTCATATGTACAGAACCAGTTGGTTATCCTTCCTTGTGAGGCACATGTAGCAGCCTCCCCACAGCACAGGTCAGGCTCCTTACCAAAGTACCAAACTGCCATCTTTCATCATGAAGTCCCAAACGCTAAAACACAATCAGTCCAGACTCCCTTGTCCTTCCCTGACGTAGAGCCTGTAAACTGACCTCCAGATGTTGAATTGCTGGAGCAGAACAAGCCTTAACGTTAGCTAATGGATGCTTTAAATACACGGCTGATTGATTTGTCTTCTATTTTCAAGGCCATCTTACCAAACTGGGCATATATTAGAGTGAAAGACTGAAGGGAAGGAAGCAGGAGAAAAGCGGGTGACATGAGGGGCTCCGGCCAGCTGATGGGACTCAACTTGACCCCTCGGCGTAGCATCCAGAGTCAGGTTACCACTGTAAGACAGCGAGTGTGTGTTTGTGTGTTGTTGAATTGATTTCCTCTGCAATGACAGCTCCAGTCAGGCTGGCACCAAAGCCTCCCCCCACCGCTTGCCTCTCCATCCCCACTGACCCTGCAACACACACATACAGTGCTCATCACTCGCACTGGGAAAATGGCAGCCACTGGTGTTATGTTCTGGTCTGGGTGTGCATTCAGAAGCACTCCTCTTCCTCCTCCACCTTCAATACAGTAACTGTTCTGCCAAATCATTTACATGGATCATTTTTCTTATAAAAGCATTATTTTTAGAGAGAAGTCTCTCTAATGATTTTAGATTACTTCTTCTGACTTGCCTCTTGCCTCCATCTGTGAGTTTTTAACTCTCTTTCCTGTACACTCTTAAACATGATCCACAGTGCTCGTGCACAGCTGATTCGTCTCATCACAAATACGTAGATTAATAATGTTTTCTTAGTAAATGTTCACAGACTTCTAATAACACACATAGAGTATGTTTGCTTTGTGTTGATAACATAAAAAGTGTGGTCTATCCACACTGTCCTGGTGGCTTCACTCCTTCTGACAAGAGGTGGCCTGCCCGGAAAATGGCACAGTGTTGCTCCTGCGACCTCCGTCTGATCTTGTCACTGGTTTATTAAATGTAACACCACCAGGGGCATCATCAGACTTCTTCTCCGAGCTGTCAGACTCAGTTTGGGAGCGTTTGAATCGTCGATCAGGGTACTGGCTGTTGTCGAAAGGCATGCGGTGCACGCACAGCACGTGAGTCTTCAGGTTGCCCTTCTGCGAGGCACTGTAGGGGCAGTAACTGCACTTGAACGGTCTCTGACCTGGAAAAAGAAACAAGAAAAAGAAAATACTGAGACCATTTCAGTCTAAATCAGTCAGTCGCCATGCTTTGACACTTGAGGGTTCTTGTGTCAGTTTAATCTAGTTTGCTCGAAATTTACCGAAACTGGATGATATAAAAGAGTGAATTTTGCTATCAGAATGTTCTCACAGTACACTGTAGACAGCTGAACACACAACAAAGCATCCTGCCATACTGGCCACGGGTTGATACTTTAGAGGGCTGATGGGTCTCTGTGTTCAGATTCTTAAAAAGAAAGCATTTCATAGTACTGATTCAAACTCCATGGAACTGAAAAATACCCCCCCAAAATACTCCCTGCTGCTTGGAGATAAGGGCACAGGTATCTAACCAATAGTGACAACACTTAGATGCCCCATGCCTTTTAAAAGGGCGTACTGGTGATACAGCTATAGATTGGAAATGCATCAGCGGTCCTTGGATAAGTTCAGTTTGACTGTTTTAAATGTGAGCTGTGGAGCTGTTTCTTTATCTGTTAAGCCAAACAAGGCTTGGCGCCAATCTGAAAATACAATAAAGATACAAATATAAATACATTAGACACTCTTAGTAAAAATACTTTGTAAAATGAAGGATAAAATTGTTGTTGACATGATGGTTGCCAGACTACTAAAATCCTTCCTCACAGACCTCTAACTGCTTGCTGTGTTTTGTCATGTCTGCTGCCACATCACTCACTTGCTGCTTGTACATTCTATATTTATACTACTCTGACATATTAATCCATTCCACTTGAGTTGGTTGGTCGAAATACAGATAGATACCTATCAACTATAGAGAATTTACTCTCAAATTTGTTCATCCTGCATTAATTATTATTGTGGTAAAGAAACCCACGCAGTTCTGCCAAAAAACAGGACTAGCAGGTTGTAGAGACGATGATTAGGCCTCTTTGCTGCCTCCATCATATCAATAGTGTATTAATCCTCCTACTGTAAGTTTCAATTTAGATACTTTTTTTTTCTCAGAAAACAAATGGTAAATGGTCTGCACTTATATAGCGTTGTTTTCTACCTTAGTGGTACTCAAAGTGCTTTACAATGTGTTTTGCATTCACCCATTCACACACACATTCACACACCAATGGTAATAGACTTCCATGGAAGGTGCATGCCTGCCATTGGGAGCAACTTGGGGTTCAGTGTCTTGCTTAGGACACTTCGGCATGCGGAGGGGCCAGGGATCGAATCGCCAACTTTGTGATCAACACTCTCTACCACCTGAGCCACAGCAAGTCTTCATTATATCTTCAATATAATTTTTTTTTTATCATTTTTGTTCTTGGTTTTAATGTTTATTGCTAAAAAGCTACGTCTGAAGTGTTAGCAGTCAAATTTGACCTATTAGTAAACATAGGTTGTTTATGCAGTGTAACAAATAGTAAATGTTGCCATAAATCTTACTGCCCATATAACTCATTTTGTTCATCATTAGTTTCTCATTGTCTTATAACATAGTATTTACCTGTTCTGTTACGTATAAGCAATAAAATAGATGCACTGTGTCTACTTAAAACTAAAAAAGGTTGAAAGTTAAAAGTATGCATGTATAGATTATGGTTATGGGTGAAGGATAAGCTGTCAGTAAGTTTTTTTTTTGTTTTTTTTTGCCAGTACTTGTTAAAGATTGGCACATGGTTCAAATTTCACCAATGAAAAAAAAGGTGTAAAGCCTTTTAGACCATAATAAATACCAAAATACCATTAAAAAGCCTGCTGTTGTGGCCTCTAACCTGAGCTCCAACCTATACCCTTCTCACCACAAGTTGCCTTCCCAGCGCTTCAGGCTTCCAACTGGTCCCTACACAGGTATGTTATAAATTTGAAAGGTTAGACCAGACAGTGGAAGAAGAGGGTAAAGATGAAGAGGAGAGGAAAAGTGATATCCACATTCACACCACCCCAGCAACACTGCTGACCGCCTTATTGAAACAAATGCCTCCTCAAAACATTACCCAACACTTAATACTTGCCTCACTTGGTGCAGACAGTGAGTACCCACAAATTCATCTTAACTAAACTTTTGTAGCTCCCGGAGTCGATATGCATCTTTTGAAGAGGGTGCATACATTTAGTCCCCTGAACACAATAGCAGAGCTGAAGAAGGCAAAGTATTTTTCTCTATCTCCCCTCCTTGCACCGGCTCCAGCACAAAATGTTCTCCCTAGATTGAATCTGATCATCACTGCAGCAAACACAATGGCCCTTAATAGCACCAGCCGTTTGTTTGAGGGATGCCGATTACACCGCCATCATAACCCACTTCACTTAGCTCACTCACTCACAGACAGACAGAGGGGACAAAATGGAGAGGGAAGGAGGAAGGAAGTCGGAGGAGCAGAATAAAGGCAGAGACTTAGAGCCCTCTCTAGTACTTTGGAATATTAATAACAGTACATTTGCTGTTACTCTCGTTTTCTTTTTTTTTCTTTTCTTTATCTCTCATTCAATTTGAGATGCTCTAAATCAAATTAACATATGGGGTTTAAAAGAGGCGCTGTGATAGGTGCAGAGAATATCAATAGGTAAAAAGGCCGGGAATTAAAAGGAAACAATCTATCTGAGACGTACACACTCGGAATATATGTGGAGTTCGCAAGGGTGAGTGCACAGTCTGCTTATATTGCACAAAGATGGACACATGCACGCTGAAGTGTAAACACACACACCCACAGGCATGATGTGAGGACACAACGAGGCAATGCGAGACGTGTGGAAGCAGCTACTTTGTGTTTGGCAATCTGACACAGGCTTTGGAGCCTCGCCGGCTTTCTGATATTACATTGTTTGCTTCAGAGCCAGACAAAGGGGATTGCTACAAGTTTGGAGGCTTTGGATGTTCCAGTTGTCTGAATTTCCAGATAAGCTAGTCGGCGGCACACAATGAAGGCCCCTTTTATTCATGTGCAGTTTAATTTCACACTCTCTTACATTACGTTAAGTCCGAGAGGCAGAATATCTCATCCCATTTTACACTTAGGGAGAGCGAAATATGCCCCCAAACAACTCAACTAGTTTTTTTTCTTCCCCCCCAATCTCCCTGCTTATTTACTGTTGGTCTTCATGGACTTTAAAAATAAATACAAATCAAGCTGGGTTTTATCTCCGGGGAGATGTTTAGGTAAAAAAAAAGAAGAGAGAGATTGTGGTTTGAATTGCATGGCTTGAAAAAAAAAAGTTTGGATAGGATGTATAAACTTGAGTTAGTGTTGAGATTGAAATTGACTTCTGGAGAGCAACTTAGAGACACACACATGGGCTACCCTTTGTTATGGATTAAAAATTAAAGAGATGCTCTCTCTCACTCACGCCCACACATACATTCAGGCATTCAACAATTAGCATGCCCGGCTGCTGTGAAGGGCCAGAGTTGCCATCATTAATCCACGTCCTTAAGTCTGTACCAGTGACTACAACAGCCCACATGAAGCACCACTTAAGTCAAAGTAGAAAGTGCATTTCCTGAAGACGATCTGTGAGGCTGCTGACAGCTGCTATGACATCTCAAACATGAAGCTGAAGATGCCGCAGATTGTTCAAGCTGAAGATTTTGGGGAAAAAAAGCCTTTGCGTCTGTAAAAATATAAACTTTACAGGTTGTAAAGAAGGGCCAGGAGGTGTAATAAAAGTGAAAGAGTTGGACAAGAAAACCAAGAGTAGGAAGAAGAGGTCATCAGAGTTGGAAGTGAGTGTATTGTTCAGCGTAATACACACTGATTGAAAAATCAAAAGACCAGCAAATGGTACCAAAATGCTACCCTACAAAAGCCGTAAGAGTTCCAAAAGTCCCTATGTTACTGTAAAAAAACATCAGATGCCACACACTTCAACAGCAAAGAGGACAGAGGACCCCAGATGTCAGATGGTTAAACAAAGATATCCGTAGACACTCAGTAAGGATGTTAAAACTGAGGTTGTAATCAGTGAAACCTCATCTGTTCTTATGGATTGGGAGGTGTGATATAAATGGTCTGCACTTATATAGCGCTTTTCTCTACCTTAGTGGTTCCAAAGCGCTTTACAATGTGTTTCACATTCACCCATTCACACACCAATGGCGACAGAGCTGCCATGCAAGGCGCTAATCTACCATTGGGAGCCACTTCGGGTTCAGTGTTTTGCCCAAGGACACTTCGGCATGTGAAGGGGCCGGGGATCGAACTGCCAACCTTGCGATCAGTGGACAACCCGCTCTACCACCTGAGCCACAGCCGCCCATATGCATACGTACTTATTCCAAGGGACTCATTTTTTGAATATAATTTTTATGTTATTTGAAATCTGAGTATGACTAAAGGACAGCCCTTTTATGTGTTATTTTTACCTTCATTAATAGGCCCTGATTTAAAAAGGATCAAATATTTGCTTGTCCAAATAAGTACAAAAAAAGGCAAGAACAACAAAAAAGCTACCAATTTCCATTTGATTTTCCAGTTTCCCTGTAGCTGAATAGAACACTCAGTTCCTTTCAGTGGTAGCGCTGGACTCCCTGTGCCTGAGCACCACACCAGTCAGTGAGGAAGAAATCCTGTGCCATCATTGATTGACCTTTTGAGATTTTTGTTAGTTTGACCTTTTTTCCCCAGCAGAATATCGTCAATAGTAAGGTGGCATTATCAACAATCTTCCCATAAGGGCTATTCCATTTCAATTCAACCATTTAATAAAATGAAAAAAAATATTCATTTTTGCATTTTTTAAAATTCTTTTTGTCTAGAGAAACCCCAGATATTAGAGCCATGGGGGACAACTTATCAAGCTACAGCCGCTTTTACAGATGTGGTGTGGTTTGCTGTACGATTTTCCCCTAGATCATAGACCAGGTTTAAGGGTTCAAGGAGGCTACTTACAAATGCTTGTCAATTTAGTAGATATGATAAAATGTAAAATATAGTTTTGTTATTTGCTTTGTTTTTGTTTGTTTGCTTGCTTCTTAGACACATGCATTCAAAAGCGGAACCTGTCAAAGATAGAAAACCTACTGCTCAGTCCAGTAATAAGTATCTCATATGGGGATCTGTACAGTCTTAAGGACACTGGTGGTTCATTCTGGCTGAAATGGGCTGTCAAGATGACTCCAGAATGGAAATGTCAAACTTTTAAAATAAATTAAAAAAAATATCAAATGTAGTCCACGTCATACAGAAGATGTCACTATTTTTAAAATCTCAAAATAAAATCATGAAATTTGATACATTCATATTCACATTTTGAGGGTTGGAAAACACTACGTAGGACCTACACCTTCCTTTTAGGTCTTGTAGGAAACGCTTCAAAGCACCCATTAATTTTTATTTTACTTTACAAACGAAACAAAGAAGGCCGTCTGATCTATTTGGAAGAAACGTATGTTTTAAACTGAGCTTTAACTGTGCTCTAAAACATTGACCAACATCATTACCCACAGTTCAATGTGGTGCATTCGGGGTCTTTCTATTTACCTAAACATAAAGCTGTTGTTTTACAGATGTTCATTATAGAGATTACAGGTCATTTGCATATCATATGTTTGTTTTTCCTGTGACTATTTTTTTGTGATTTAAGCTTTATAGTTGGAAAAAAGTGCTGGGATTGCATAATCCAGCATTACATCAAGTAGCATAGCTTAAGTCTTTTTTAACCCTTGATTTATGGGTTGGAGTTTCATTGGGTTACTACCTTGTATAAAAGGCCAGGCTGCAGAATGTGAGCACGCAGGAAAATCTGGCCTAGTAAAAGCAGTTCCATGAAGGATATTCTGCATTACATGCCAGTCAACACAGCAAGAGTTTGTTTTCATGTGCCAAATTCAGAGGGGTTTTTAAAGACAGTGACAGCCACTCTTTCTTTGTGTAAGCCGGCTCGGCAAAACCCCAGTCAGTGATAATGTCTATTACGATGGAAGTTATCAACTTCCTTTATTAACCCAGGTGTTCTTCACCAGGCTCTGGGCTCGCTCTTATAAAGGGTGATTCCTCTTCTGCACAAAATGGACCAATCAGGATTTTATTGATTAAATAGTCTATTCTGTCTGATAAGTGCCAATAGACTAATCGAAAGTAATTTGATGAATCACATTCTAATGGTTCTACAGTTGAGTTGGGAACCTCAGGTTGACTTGACATAGAATGAACGCTTAAATGAATGAAATGTCTGAGCATTACAAATTCAACTCCCTGCCTCTGACTCCAGATTTAACCCAACCTAGACCCAATACTAAACCCTGAAAACCTAGAAATGACACTGATACTGGAGGATTATTCACATGACCGTTTATGTATGACACTAATGTGCAGTGCTAGTGTAGGGAGTAGTAGTGATGTGGAATTAAGGGCTGTGGATGGGGCTGGTCTGGCAGGTCCCATACAGGACTGCAATAAATGAGCAATGTGTGTCCTTTCCCCAACTTATTTTGTTTTATTTTTGATTTGCATACCCCTAACCTATCATTTACCCTGTCTACCTTAACATAATTTAGTTGCCCAAACCGTAATCTTTCCCTAACTTTAATGAATTGGAGCTGCCAAGCTGAACAGTATTTGAAAGTGAACATTTAAAAAAAAAAGTAAAACATTGTTACTGAACGTAATTCAGGATTTTGCAAAACATTCGCAAAACACATTCTTTTCTGGCAGTGGGATTCCACTAGTCTGACTTACCAGGTGCAGTTTGCAAGTATATGCCTCCCAATGACAGTGTTTAACTCAGTAGTAACGTACATGCGAACATATTTAGGTTTTGCAGAGAATTTGCTTCATGCAATAAAGTAGCCCTGCTATTTTTCTTTCTTTCTGTTGAATTCTGTATTTTAATGATGTGCTCGCCTCCCTGCACATTTAAAACCAAAACAATCCCGCGTCTCGATCTTTAGTGAACACTGAACATTGCTGCATCCTATTCTTAGCCATCTTTGGATGGTTTAAAGAAATACAAACATGCTAGAGCTTTTTGTCCACTATAGCATGCTGCTAGACACAGCCAGCTCGCCCATTGGATAATATAGGCAAATGCTAAGGGCGCCGTGGACTCCAGAGGGCGCCACAAAATCAGGAAAAATTTCACCTTCACTATAATTATAATAAAACTAGTTAATACTATTAACTCATAAAATGGAAAATTTCACATCAATTCAAATGTAAAGCAATGCCCAGTTAATATTAATACAAAACAATGCTGTTCGATTTCTTTTGTAAGCGTCTGTAAAATCTTGCCTCAGGGCCACATTGGGTAGGACCGGCTCTGCTGCTAGAGGTGCAGTCAGACCGTTTCATGTGGTGCTGTGTCCGCACTAGAGAATGGTCTGGATATGTGTTAGCAGAACTCCTAAACTTTCAAACTGTTCCACATGTATTCTGTATTTTACTGCACTTTGATTCTGACCAGTAACATTTTACAGTTTTTGTTTTGGATCTTTGCTTCATTTCTTGTATTTTTTCGTATTGGCACTAGGCTGGTTGTGATGCCAAACGCCTGTACGACTGGAAAAAAAAATCGGGAAAAAGAAAAAGAGGAATAAATAGTGGGGAGAAAACGAGAAAGCTCGAGACAGGAAGAGGGAAGAGAGAAGAGAAACAGTGGTCTTGTTTTCATTAGTGTGGCATTATCTAAGCCTGTTAATTAACCCCCTAAGGCCCTCTGCATGGAGATCAGAGGAAAAGGGGATGAGGAAGTGGAGAGGAGGGCAGCCAGAGAGGATTCAGTGGGTGGAGGTGTGTGTGTGTGTGTGTGTGTGGAGCAAAGATGTATCACAGCGCTGCCACAAACATGCCCATGTTTCACCTGCCATACATGACTTCCCCACCCCACTCCTTACTCAGCCCTCCAGCCTACTGCAATTACTGCATCCCTACCTATAAACACACAAACAGACACACACAGATGCACAACACTGGCAGTAAAGTAAAGATGTACCTCTCAACTGTGCTTATAATATAATACAATATAATTCTATGTATATTATTGTTAGCTTACCTTTGCATTCATATATGTCAACTGTATCTGAAGCAAAAATCATAACAGTTTTTAAAAACTGTTTTGACATGAAGTGAGAAGTGACAGAAGATACAGGGGAGAGTCAGTTATTGCGTTGAGCCTGTAACATGGACCAAACTGTGCTTATATTGAACGGTTCACGGCCATATGTGAAAAATACAGCGTGGCTCTCAGAAAAGTGTTGTCTCGCCTGCGTCTTATGAGAAGAGCTATCTTAAGACTGCAACAGATGGCGGTGCTTGCATCAAATTGCATTTAAGGACGGCTGCTTTTGGTTGGATGCCAGCATGTTGTTCTTGGTGTTAATGTGCGTGTGTTTGTGTGGCAGCGTGTTCCTTGCGAGCATGTTTGCACATCAATGTATGGCGTCTCTATATGTGAATTAATGCCTCTGCAGTGTATGTTTAGGTAAATATTTGCGGGCTTGTGGGAAGTGTGGGTTAGAGGGTGTAATATGAGGGGCGGAAAAGGAAAAATCTGGCAAAAGATGAATACAGGGAGATGGTTTACTGCGTGTATTAGGGCAGGGGTGCATCTTTTCAGCAATATGAATTTGTGACAAACACCAACATTAGTTCTGTATACTGAAAGACATGTAATAATACATCCACGGTTTATATTAAATCAACATGCACATTTAAAAACCAAGCAGAAACCATTTGTCGAGGACAACCTTGAAATAAAGTTTATGACTATTTAAGGAAACTGATAGTGCGAATAGACGCAGAAAGAATAAGAGGCAGACAGGCGGTCTGTAGGCAGAGAGACAGAGACACACAGAAGGTGTGAGCAATTAAATGTGCTACCATCTGTCCAATAACCTGCATGCATACTGCAGCTCCCAGATTACTCAGCAAACTGCAGCAACACCTTCACACACACACACACACACACACAGGCAGAAGAATACCAACCCATCGTCACTGAGAAGTAGTTTTAAGAGGTGTTTCCTGCTGACATCACTAGCTGGACTTAACCAGATATTTTAAAGTGTGTATACAGATTTTTTTTGTTGCCATTAGTCCTTCTAATATTTTTATATATATATGCTTATATACATTTGTGTGTGTGTATATGTACAGTCAAGCCCGAAATCATGCATACCCCTGGCAAATTTTGACTTAATGTTGCTTTTATTCAATCAGCAAGTTTTTTTCCTAATTGGAAATTGCACAGGCGTCTCCCAGATGATAAGATGATGTACAAAAGGCATCACTGTGGAAAAAAATATTTCTCAGCTTTTATTTACATTTGAACAAAAAGTGGCATGTTAGAATTTGCCAGGGGTATGAATAATTTTGGGCTTGACCATGTATATATATTTCTTTTACTTCTATAACTATATATACATACCCAACACCCTCCCAAAATAAACACATTTGCATCATTTCAAACCTTCAAACAGCCTGAAGGGAATTTCGCCTTCTATCCTTCTCTAGATTTCCTCTGATGAATTAAGAGCATTTCCCTCAGCGAGCGGGCTTGTTGATAGAAAATTGGCCTGAAGTTTGGGGAATAACGATTTGGTCTGTTTCCTAGCTTAACTAGAGAAAACCAACACGCAAATAACACCAGGGGAGGCACTTAAGGAGAGGAGAGGAACTGTGGGGGGAGGCGGGTGGAGGGAAGGAGCTCTTCCAGCATCAAAGCCAGCTAAAACGTCTTCACCAGGGACTAGGTCCCATGTTAAATACCGAACTAGATTATTAATTGCTGTACCAGTAGGACCTGTTAATAAGAACCCAAAATAGCAGCTCCTTCCTTTCTGTCTTCATCTTCATTTTGTTTTCACATCTTATGCCTCTTTCCTGGAGTCTGCTGCTGCTGTTCTTTTTATTCTTGTGCTCAGTAACAGACTCACTTGTCTGTTCTGAATAACACCTATTTCCTCTCATTCAGTCACTCACTTTTTCACTCATACCTTCTTTCACCAAGTCACTCAGTGCTTCCCTCATTAGCACACTTTGTAACTAACTGACTGACGTTTTCTTCCATTCATTCCCTCATTCATTTACCCTCAATTATTCATTTATCAATGTTAGGACCCAGCCTCTAGGGGTAGCTGAGTGCAACAAAAATAGAACCAGGTGTTATTGGTCAGGTAATGCAATTTAGTGACAAAATTAACATAAAGCAGGTGATCAACAAGTAACAGAACCTGGTGGGTGTTGCTAGAATCAAAGAACCAAATAAAACAAAGCAGAGGCTAACAGAGTTATGGAAAACTTGCTAAGGCTAAACAACAGGACACAGCTAAACTCTCTAGCCAAACCAAAGACTACAGCAACGCCACACCAAACAGAAATAAACGAGTGCCCAGTGCACAAAACTAAATATACTAAAGCTGGTGCCTCTAAACACACATCACAAACATGGCACAGGACACGAATCACCACTCAACAGTGGCTACGAAACATACAGTAACATCAGCATTTTGTACACACAGAAAATACTAATGTTTCACTAAGCTAATGCAGTTGCTAACTGAAGCTGAACGTCTTCACTAAGACACAAACGCCTCTCCACAAGTTAGCAGACTGCCGAACAGTCTGCTAACCTAGTAACACAAACACAGAGACACAAGGCACCAGGGCAAACTGGTCACATCAAACCCCAGCCACCCTGACTGAGGGTTTGGTTGCAGGTTTTATGGTCTTCAGGTGTGAGATGGCTGCGGTGGATTGGCTGGAGGTGGAGGGAGTGGAGTGGTGGCCCAATCCGGCAGGTCCGGAGGCGGGGAGAACAGGTGCTGCAGAGCAGGTCCTCAGCTCAGCTAATCAGCTGAGATGACTTTCAGCTGGGGCTCTGGAGCAGTCTCCCAAGCCAGCCACAGCTGGGCTCACACAGACACAGTTTTAAAAGTCCACCACATAAGAAATATGTCATGCTGTCACCAGTGGGCCTAACTCACTGATTTACTCATTCACTCATACATATTTGCAACCATATTTTCCATTAGTCACTCCTTACTTTCCTCATGTCACTTCTTTCTCTCACGCTTGTGCTCTGTTTTTCACCTTTTTGAACCTGTCTCTCTCCATCTTTCTGTCATATGTTCTTCCGTGGACTTTGTTGTACTTTTAAATGTCATTCCTACCATGAAATTTTTACCTGTCAATGAAAACATGTTTCTTTCGGTCCTAATATATGTTTCCTTCAAAAAGTAAATACAAATGAATGCAGTAGCTGGACAGGAACTAACTCTGTGGGAAGCGGGGTTGTTTTTTTGTTTTTTTTATCTATGTCTTCTTTTACTAACATAGTCCACCACTTTTGTTTTCTTTCACACAGTTGTCCACCTACTGACTTCAATCAATTGTTGATTTACTTACACAGATCAGCCATATTATTAGAATCACTGACGAGTGAAGAGAATAATGATCATCTTGTTACAGTGGCACCTGTCAAAGTGTAGGATATATATTAGGCAGCAAGTGAACAATTGGTTCAGGCAGTTATAAATGGACAAGTGTAAGGATCTGACAAACTTTGATGGCTAGACAACTCGGTTAGACCATCTTCAAATTGTTGGTTCTTTTAGTTCTCCCAGTATATGTTGGTTAGTACCAAACGTTGTCGGAGGAAAAACAACGTATGAACTGATGAAAGGGTCACAGGCGTCCAGAGGTCAATGATGCAGTAGACTGAAGGCTGGCCTGTGTGGTCAAGTCCCACAGAAGCTGAAAACCTTAATGCTGGCTGCTATAGAAAGGTTCTAGAAACTAGAAATGTTTGCTGCATATGGGGTGTTGTAGGTGTGGACTGGTTCTAGCATCTGGTAGGATAATGCACCCACCCTGATTTTTGTTCAGGTATATTTGAGGAATAAGATCAAGAGTTCAAGGTGTTGACTTGACCTCCAGATTTCCCAGATCTAATCAAATTAAGCATCTATGGGATGTTCTGAAATAACTAGTCCGATCGACAGTAGCTCCATCTCGCAACTCCTAGAACTCGAAGGATTTCCTGACATCTTGGTTCCTGATATAACAGGACGCCTTCATTGGTCTTGTAAAGGCCATGCCTTGAAGGGTCACATAATTTTTGGTGACACAAAGGTTATCCATCAGGTTTTAGGTAGGTGGTTTCATCACTGTGGCTGAGACACACTGATCAGGCATAACATTATGACCACCTGCCTGATATTGTGTTGGTCCCCCTTATGTGGTCAAAAATGCTCTGAACCACTGGGCATGGACAAGAGGACCTCTCAGGGTGTCTTACGGGGTCTGGAACCAACATGTTGGCAGTGGATCCTTTGGGTACTCTGGCTTGTGCAGTGGGGCCTCTGTCAATCAAATTTGTTCCACTGCATTCTGTTGATGCTTGATCAGAATGGGGTCTATGAAGTTTGGAGGTCAGATCAAAATCTTGGGTCCTTGTCATGTTCCTCAACATGTTCCTGAATGGTTGATGTTTTTGCCATGTGGTGGGGAGCACAATGTTTATTTGGGTGTCTGAGTCTCATCAACATGGATGCCAAAATCCAAGGTTTTCCAGCAGAACACCACATAGTAGCAATATGATCAGTGGTATTCACTTCACCTGTCAGTGGTCAGAATGTTGTGGCTGATCGATGTATGTCATCCACAATATTGGTATATTATCATGTAAAACAACAAACAACAACCTTTGTTTCTATGTTTTCACGTACTTGGCAACTCATGTTTTTCTTTTCTTTTTCGCTTGTTTACTTGCACTGTCTTATACTCAGTCATTTACTTGTTTTTGCAATTTTTTAAAAAAGTATTTTGAATTATTGAATAATATTTTTTTCACACTCTGAGTCACTTGTTTAGTCATATTTTCAGTCAAACCAACAAATACTCTTCCAGTCAATTTCTCCCTCACTCATCCACTCACTCATCTGTTTGCTTACTCAATCACTCCCTCTGCCAGTCATTTGTATCATTTTTCACAGTCTCCATTTTTTTTTCTTTTGTAGGTGTTTACAGCCTGTGTGTGTGTGTGTGTGTGTGTGTGTGTGTGTGATTTGTGTGTGTATGCATGTTTGTAGCATAGACACCCAACCTCTGAGTCCCTTCTGAACTGAGGCACAATCTGCTGCTGACCTGTCACTGTACACAGATAATGGATGCCCAGCTGCGTGTGTGTATGTGTGTGCACGTATGTTTGTGAGAGTGCGCGTACATGCTCAATTGCGTGTGTGTGTGTGCGTGTGTGTAGGCTGTCATCCATGTTTCTCAGCAATGAAGAGAAAGAAAGGAGAGAGAAAAAAAATGGAGGGCCGTGGGGGTTGATAGATATGCCGGCCACCTGCTTCTCACTCACATTCTGACACAAAGAGCATCGGCTGCTCTGCTGCATTAATCATCATGAACTTCCTTTGACCTCAACACACAGCAATAACAGCTGAAAGTTGAGGAAACAGTTAGAAAACACAGAACAACCTGCAAACACATTACATAAATAAATAAATAAAAAAGGCTCAGGGACCGAATTACAGCTGCTGGAACTGGATGATGAAACTGAATTGTTTGCACTCTTACAGGCTGAGCCACTGTTAGGTTACCACAGAGCAAGGAAATAATGCCAGAGCACTCGGTGACGAAGCTCAGTGGCCGACAATCAGGTTGGCAGTGTTAAAGTTTATCTCAGCGACTACATTGTCGTGGTGCACAGCTGTCTTTCATTCATCCAGTGTAAAAAAAAAAGGGCTACTTAGAAATGTTAACAATAAACTAACTATAAAGCCGCCTTACTGCATGTTTTGCATTTGTTGCAAATAGTTTTCAAATTGTGTTTGGTTGATATCTGAGTGAATATGAGCACTGGTCAGCCAGCTTGTCACTTAGCAAGCAAGTAATCTGAGGCTCTCTAACTGTTTTTTTCAAAGTTTCCCTGACATCTCCACCTTTGTTTGCACTGTATTGCCTGCAGTGTCACTCACCCACACCCACCAGCGTCCCACCTCTTGCTCTACGTTAGCAGACCAGTACCGAGCGAGAGATCGGTTGCAAGCACACCCGCTGTGTTTCGAGTTGGTACAGTCACCAGAAAGGAAAGATAATCCAGTTTTATCTTTACAAAACCAATACCGTTGATAATAACCCCAAATCAAACTTGCATTCCCTGATTGTTGGTGCCTTATAGCTTTAATAGCACTCATCAATTCATGACCTAGGAACTGATGCTTCAGCACACCCTGCTGGTGATATTACCTGTCAAGTGGCTTGGAGTTCCTGCATTACTGATGGTGCACGAACATAATCTGTTACAATGCCATTACAATGCATGATTAAAACATACGAGAATAAATGTTTTGTAGCATTTAGACCAGGTACTGCATTCAAATCCTGCAAAGAATAATGGAATAATATGTCAACATACATACATGGGCCACTCCACTGCCTAAGGGGCATTTTTCATACTTCAATAATCTGTGATTATAATACCCACATACATTCACTTTAATATAATTTTATTGAAGTAGATAAACCTATAATTTAGTTGTTCTCAATGATGGTTTTACTACTTTTATTTAGATGAAAGATCTGGACATTTCTCTACTGTAAGGGCCTCACACTGTGAAAGGTTTGTTAGTATTCAGTCTCTGTATAGGTGAGATAGGTAAGCAGATTAACCGGTGCGCTTGTTTGTAGGAATAAGCAAAAAGTTGTTGTTTCAAAGAGCATGTTATGACCCATGTTATTTCATTGTGACATCATGTAGTTCCCTTGTAAATACGATGGGGGCAAAGGAGAAAGTGACATCAGATAGTAATATAAGTCAACAGAGTGAGGAAGACCAAACATTTGTCTTCAATATCGAAGACCACTGTTCGTTTCCTGTTTCAAATCGACAGTCAGCGTTTATTTCAACCAAAACTGCTCCGTAACATCTGTGCCATATTTCCTGCCACTGTTAGCGGACTGGTTGACATTATGCTAGATTCTCAACACCTGCAAATATGTTTGGAATTTGTGCCAGAAAGGAAGCATCTGGGTAGCCGTGCTCAGTCAGACACCGAGGGGAAGCATGTTACCCTGCGCACCAGTGTGTTCTAACAGCATTTGTTCTAGTGGAACAGAGATATTGCTTGCAGTGAAGAAAGCTAGAATAAGCCTTTTTTTTTTATTTTTTAGTTTCACTGAGATGTTTTTGGACGGAATTTTTACATGTGTAAAATGATTTTGTTAGTTGCAACACCTGACAGGTACGTGGTGAAAACTGCTGGCATGAAAAAAAATCAAGTAGATCAAATTAAGTATAAATATAATAACATAGTAAAATAAATATGTACACAAACAACTTAAATATATATGGTAATGACATATCTTGACTTTATAATTGCAGAGCCGGATAGACAGAGGTGCAGGAAGCTCCCAGGAAGTCACCACACATGCTGATCAGCTGTGTTTGCTGGTAGAAGGTGTAAGTGAGACAAGCTGCAGCAACGAAAAACAGCAAATGTTGTCAACAAGACTGAAAAGCTCTGTGTGTGTGTGTGTGTGTGTGTGTGTGTGTTTATCGTCACCCTGGCCAGGTGTTTTTCATGGACTTCATTTCTACAAAACAGGTGGAGGAGAATTGCTGAAAGTCATGTATGTATCCTTTTATGGAAGCGTGTATGAGTAGATTTTTACATGTGTGTGTCTGCACATGCCTGCACATCCCTCACTTGCAGTAGCTGGGCAACGGACTAAAACAAGAAACTCAAAAATAACAACCAAACAAACAACAATACTGTGCACCCTATGAAATTATCCAAACTTATCAAGTGCTCACTGGATGCATTTTGCCAGGCAGGTAACACTAGCATTAAACAGAAATAACTCTTTCACAGTGATGAGCTTGTAAACACGATCACGACTCGATCTGGTTTTGCATTTTTAAAGTTTGATCCTGCATGCGGAATTATCCACCAAGAAGCTTAAATCCCTTTAGAACCAACCAATACCACAGTTTTTAAAACCTCGCCCAGTAGAACTGTTATTTACTCCCTTTCATAAGCTCTCCCCTCTTTCTTATCTCCCTCCGTCATTTCCTCTCCTCCATCTTCCTCCTCTCTTTCCAGTCTTTTTTTTTCCGCCTTCCCTTCCCCTACAGAGGGAAGCCTATTTGTCCGCTTTAAGTGAAATCACTCAATTCTTTCAGGAAGAGACTTTGGAGACCATTGGTAACGGAGGGAGAGGGAGAAAGAAAGTATGTGTGTGTGAGAGTCCACCTTCCAAATAAGTTCCATTAATCATGGGCCAGAGTCTAATGTAACTAATATTTTACAATTAGAGGAGACAAGATGGAGCTGGGGGCCATCTATCTCCCTTACACCACATGATCATCGATTCATAAGAGCTGAGGAGAGAGGAAGAGTGAGGCCATAGCACACTAGCCCTGCATGCGGCACACACTCACAAGCACACACACACACACACACACACTTTACTGGGCACATGCTGACCCACATGCAGACCGAAACACACCCACATACATAAGCACAGATGCTTAGCAGGAAACAGAAGGATGCATGAGAATGAGGGGACAAGCTGTCACATTAGCATTTGTTAGTACGTATATGTTCTGCTTAAAATCAGGGCTGCAACTAACAGTTGATCATAACTGATGACCATTAGTTTTCTGTTGACCGACAAATCACACCAGCTCTGTTTGCATTGTGTGTTTTGTGTATCGTAAAACAGCAATCAGCATGTGACATGGCAAATTTATGTAATATAGAATAAATAATTTTAAATTTGGACTTCAAGTAGTTTGAAATAAAGTTCCTCCTTGGCACAACACGTTCAACTTGCATATACGCATTACCGTTTTGTTGCAACCTGTAGAGGCTGTCTAGAGGAATGAGAAAGAAACCAGTGTCAGCCAAGCACAGTTTTTCCTGTTGCAATAAAATAATAACAGGAGATTTGCAAAACTAATGCTTGGTTTTGTTTCACTGTGTTGTTCTTGCGTAGTATGCCCCTGGCTTCAAATGGTCTGATTATAGAGAAACTTATAGCTTTTACAGTGATGAACTAATGATGGACATAAACACAGAAAGAAGAGGAAAATAGTCAGGGGTGATGCCACTTCTAGGAACCTCAGATAAAACCCAACTACCCAAAGAGAGCATACAAAAATCATGGAGGTAAAAACAAAATGTAAGCATTCTATCTGAGACGCAGACACTCACTTTCAAACCAATATTAAGCTGAAACAAAATGCATGTGTAGTATTAAAGGGTGCCTTCCAAGCTTACTTGGTCCTTATCCCTAAAACTGAGCTCACTAAAATCATGTCGATCAGGGGAGAGAAAGTGTTTTCTGAAGGTAGCAGAGAGTAGGAAACAAAAACAGAAGAACAATAATCCACCTCATATTTTTTTCTTTAAGTATTCCATTAACTAATCATGTGTTTCATCCACAGATGTGTTTCAAAGTCTTCTACACAATGTCACAAATACAATTCTGATGGTGAAAAGTAATAAATTATTTGTTTATCGACTATTTTGTTTATTGATTTTAGATATGTTTAAACTGCATAAGGCTGCTAAAAGACCATCATTCCCAGAACACGTGCAGCAACATTCAGCGGTTCTCTCTGCAGTGCAACATGCCAGAGCAGTTCTGCACCAACACCTGGTCTACTGTGCCCTCTAGTGGTCTAAGTGTGGAGCTGCATAGGAACGCCCCGCCACTTGTAATGTAAAGGAAGGAGGGGAAATTAGAGGCAGCTGAACAAAAGCAGAAAGACGGGTTCATCCGCAGGTCACCATCTGCCCAGTGACCAACCAAACGCTGGCACAACTGCAACCACTGCAGAGCATCATCCCAAACGCTCGCGCAGACAATTATACAACGCGGCAGCATGCATGCACAAATGTGTGCTTGCACGCGACCACACAACATGTCATGGAGGAAAATGAGAAGAAATAGATACTACTGGGGAAAGCGAGAGAAATGAAAGACAAGGGGAGGGGAGGGGGGGCATTATGAGAGAGTGAGTTAAATGAAGGGCAAAGAGCGGTGTTCATCACGCTGTGAAAGAGGCTGCTTCAAATGTTAAAATTACTCAGCAACAATAAATAAACACACACACACACACAACAGGCCAGATGGAATGAAAGATGACCTAATGTGTTCTTTAATCAGATATACAGACATGCTGTAGGATGGACACACACTTACTCAAATGCATGGGACGACATAATCATACATGCACACCCTCACCCCCATTACGCAACACTGATTCACGTACATGCAGAATGTTAATATGCACGCACGCACACACACACACATACAGTGGAAATAGGTAATATCCTGATTGTTCCTGCCCAGTGTCATATCCCGCCAACTTCTTCGTCTTCTCTTGGTGTTGTGTGTGCATGTGTGTCGATATAAACCAGTCGAACGGTTACTTTCCCCAGATGTGAGTTTTATTGGGAACAGACCTGGAAGATTTGTGTCAGGAGGCCCCCAGCATCTGGCGCTTTGCAGCTGATCCGTATAAAAATTAGTCAGGCATTGACCTGGGCAGCCTTCCAGCGGTTCAGCAATGTTTGGGGTCCTGACGTTAGGTTACAGATTGCATTAAAGTGGTGCAGATCAGGTTTCAGACAACAGAGGGGGGCGATGAAACCAGGAAATATTTCTTCCTTTTGAAAAGCAGGGTCAGCTGAACCAGCTGTGCTGTGTCGGGTAAAAAACTTTGCATTGGAGTTAACTTTTGATGTGTAGATTTGTTGTAATTTCTACTGTTATGATAAAGGAACTGCTCTTTATTATGTAATTGTACTCTTACCAGCCACTTGATTGGATACACCTTGCTGTTATGGGCTTGGACGCCCATTTTATTCACTTACAGAACTGTCTTTATCCTTTGTGTCATGTATTTTAACGAGGTGCTGGAAACGTTACTAGGAGATTGTGATCCATGACACATGCATATTTGTGTGCAGTGATCCGGCCGTTTGAATGCAGCAAAGTTACTGTCCTGTTCAAGAAGCCAGATTGAGATGAACCCAGCCATCAGAAGACGGGCACACTGTAGTCATAAAGGGATGAACATGGTCAGCAACAATACTCAGCTAAGCCGTGGCGTATAAATGATGCTCACTTGGTATTAAGGGGCCTAAAGTGTGCCAAGATAAAAATCCCCACACCATTACACCACCACCAGCAGCCTGAGTTGTTGATACAAGGCAGGATGGATCCATGCTTTCATGTTGTTTATGCCAAATTCTGAGCCTGCCATCTGAATGTCTCAGCAGAAATTGAGATTCATCAGCCCAGGCAACATTCTTCCATTGTTCAAGTTTGGTGAGGCTGTTCCCGCTGTAACCTTAGCTTCCTGCTCTTAGCTGGTGTGCTTTTAGAGATGCTCTTCTACATACCTAAGGTGTAAAACAATCATTATTCAAGTTGCTTTTGCCTTTCTGTCACGTCCAGCCACACTATCATTCTCTGACCTCTGCCATCAACTCATTTGTGCCCAGAGAATCAGCATTCATTGGATGCTTTCTTTTTTTTTCTTTATTTCTCCAACCTTTCTCTGCAAACTCTACAGATGGTTGTGTGTAAAAAAAAGAAAAACAGCAACACAAAAACAGTAGATCAGCATTTTCCCATCTGGCTCCAACCACCATGCCATGTTCAAAGTCACTTTCTTCACCATTCTGATGCTTGACTTGAACTTCATCAGATTTAGTTTGTGACTCATGACTGCTGACGAGACGTACAAAAAATATTAAATATATTGCATTAATTACACACACACACACACACACTGTACAGCACTGTCACAGCACAGACCTGTAGGGATTATGGATGTAGCTGGTAATGCTTTGCTTTCTTTTATTATAACTGTTAGGCGTTAGACCTGCTAATATGTTTGTGACTGTATTAAAAATATATAAAGAAAGTGTACTGACCCTTAAATGCTCCAAAAAATGCTGACCATATCTCAGACTTCTCAACAGATATTTAGTATTTAGGCAGGTGATATTGATGTTGTGGCAGATCAGTGTGTATCCTAACCTGTGTGAGCTAACAGTGTGCACTAGCTATGCAGAGAACAGATAATAGGCAGACACAATGGACCATTTACTTAATACATTACACAATAAACTATGTTACCCCGGTCTGCTCATTGTATTAACAGTGCGTTACATTAAACTAAATTCATTTTTAAGTTGTAGAGCTAACAGCTGACTACAGTGACTGAGGCAATACATACTTAAACTTCCTGCACAATGCATGTTTTTAGATTTAATTAAGAATGAATAAATGCAGGACTTCAGTTTTTATATGTTGTTTTACTATGTTGGTTTAAGATGCAAGCTTGTTTTCCACCAGCAAATTTGCTATTTACATTTGAATATTTGCACATCCAGACTAATGGATGAGGTATCAGATATCAGGATGCGGCCAGCTGGTTCTTAATCTCAGTTTAAGGTTCGTTCTATACCTTGTTAGTTTTTACAATGTGTTTTTTATGGTGTAGGGACATTAAATACATTCAATCTGCAAACAAAGAAAGTGAAAAGAAGTGGGAACAGAGGCAGAGATGAAGCATGAGACGTATGATGCTCGCTGCATATGTCTCTGATCTGAAAGTGATTTGCTGTAATTTAAATGTATGAATCTTCCTTTTACGTTGCCACGTGGGACACTCTGAGTGCGCTCACGTATTTCCTGTCATTCCCACATTCTTTCACTACAGCTACTTTACGAGCACCTTTGGGAGACAAAGTGGTGCAGACAGTAATTTACTTGTGTGTATTCAACATCATGATCACAGCCTGTGAAGATTTGACATCAAATTGACTGAGAGATAATAACTTGTGTTTGAAGTGATGGACTACTCTCCAAACAGTTTACCCACTTCTGATCACACAGTGACAGTCCGACGCAGCGTGTCGCCTTCCGGATTCAGACGCCAGATCCAGAAATGAAGAAATTAAAAACATGAAACAGGCCCTTGCTCTGTGACAATCCTTTTTTTTTTTTTAGTTTGAATACATTTTATTTTTATTATAAGTACAGTTCAGTAGTTACAAAACGAAGCATCTGCCATGAGGATACAGCAAAACATAAAGAGTGTTCAGCTCACAAGACAGGTTTTGTACATAATATGTAGGGGTGGAATGATCGTTATAGCTGGTTCAGAGAAGGAGAGAGTCCAAGTTCAACTCTCACCATGTATCTCTCATCTTTACACCCCTGGAAACAGAGACAGGGTCAGAAGTCAAGCCATTGGTTGGTGCCTCCAGCAGGATACATCTTAGATGTTTACTTAGACCCCATTTCCAAACCCCCGAAAACCAATACTTCTCACTTTTTATATGTCTCACTCTTATTATTTTAATTTTAAATCCCCTCTTTGCCTGGCATTTTGAAATTGCAAGAATGGTTAATTGCAATCTACATACATCAAATTAAAGTGGTTAAAAAAAAATCGGAGGCTGTACTGCAGCAAAGTCTTCTCAAGTTGGTGTTTGAGCACTGAAAATCACCCAGGCTAAAGCAGTAACAGGCCTGTAGGTCAGAAGGAGATTAGCATACAAAAGAAATCGGAGTAACAATTTGTCAAAGCCACATACAGTATAGAGGTTGATCCAACTAAAAAAAGAAGTATATTTGGACTGTACATACCGCATTAGACTTTTTCTCTGGGTTCACAAAAAATGACGTAGAAACATTTCACAATGCCAAGGGACACACAAACACACACCTTCATTTTAGTTAGTTAGCTAGTTTTGTACTGTATAGGTTGGATTTATAATACTATCACAGTGCAAAATACTTCTGAGAATCAAAACAAATGAAAGAAATAAGAAAGGATAAGTCCTTCTATGCATAATGGATTCTGTATATATGGGGGCAAATATGTTTGCAGCACAGGAGACGATTGTCATCTTTTTCCTCTTTTTTTTGATCAGTAAATGGACAAGGCATTAATGTACAGTACATATAAAAATTAAAAATAAAATCAACCCTACGTCCTACGGTCTAGCACAGCTACATAGCTTTGTAGAAGCAATAACAGATGACTTGTATCTAAGGCTATACACAATATGTCTTTTTTCCAGTTTTATGTTATTTTTTTCTCATCTTAAAGTAAATACATCAAACCATTTTCAGTAGTCAGTAACACTGTGCAACAATGATCGGTGGCAGTATTTTACAAACATTTGCAATGCTAAAGTCCTTGAGGTTGACATAGGAGATGAAGAGAAAGGGGGTGTGGGGTTATAAAGAAAGAAACTGTTCCCGCTTTTTTGTTTTTTGAGATTTTTCTCACTTTTTCTTTTTTTTTTTTTAATTCCCCTCTTTCAAACTGGAGAGGAACGCCTAGCATTTGAGAATGTGGCCGTGTAAACTACTGTGACTTCTTTGCTTTTTCCTCATCACAAATGTTTTTTTTTTTAAACTTTTGTTTTCACTTTTTCAGCTACTGTATATCTCTCTATGTACATTAAGCATCTATGGGTGCTGTGTTGAATGATACAGAACAAGAAAAAAGACAAAGGGATATACTGTAGAGGGGTGAAGGCCTGGGGGTATAATAATAATATGATTACATTTAGGGCAGTTTGAACGTTCTGTCTTCTTCACAATCATTATTCACACCACCTTCATCAAAAGTCAACTATGGGTATGTTTTCATACCAGCAATATCATACTATTTCTGGAAACAAACATGTCCTGTCCTTTGTTAACCATTTTCAGAGTGATGCATGGCCGTGGGACATAGCTAGTGGATCTATGTGAGCCAGGAGCAGCTCGTTTGACAGCAATGTGCTTGGTCTCTGTCAACAGTCTGGTAAAGTTAAGTTTCTATTCTGTAGTAGAATACATTCTACAAGGTACAATATAGCTGTGGTCTGTGGACTTGAGAAATGACTATCTTCTTCATTGAACAGGAGAGAAAAGCATTCAATTAAGCACTACACTTTAGTCCTAATTTAAAAAGACATATCTTTCTAGCTCAAGGAATGTATCAGAAATTGCACGGCCAGTTACAAGAAGTGCTAATCAGACAGGTAGTTTCATCAAAAGAAGAAAGGAAAAAAAAATGTGTAAGAGATAAGACAACAAAGACAAGGGGCATTCAGACCACAGGAGACAAAACAGGAAGGTTGCTGTCACTTTGTTTAGTGTCCAAGGATGCTTGCAAAAGTCATTAGGTCCATCTCGCAAATCCATCCCCAAAGGAAACTGTCCCAAACTTTCCATCGCATCGATCTCACCTTCTCTTGACTCTGACGGTAGTATGTGTTTTTTTTTTTCATCTTAAATAAAGTCTTTGTTATAGTGTATTCCTTCATTTAACCTTCATCCTCCTCCACATCCTCATCATCATCGCCTTCATCATCATCATCATCATCCTCATCACTCTGCCTTGCTCCGGTGCGGGTCGTTAGTCTTTGTTTACAGCGTGGGCGTCCTGCCCCTTGGGGTTGCCTACGTTATGGTTGTTAGGGTGGTTAAGGTCGTTGTTAAGATGGTTGGGGTCGTGGGTCAACGCGGGGTCATGGGTCATGGGCTGGTCCTCCTCTCCTACCCACAGATGCACTACGGCCAATGAGAGAACAAGAGGCAGATTAGCACCATGGACCCAACACACTGACCCCACCCTGCAGCACACATATACACTCACACACACAAACACACACACACACACACACACACACACACACACACACGCATACACAACACTGACAAACACACACTCAGCATTACATCATATGGTCAGTAGATGGATTAGATATTTTCAGACTGTCAGATTTACACAGCCTGAATTTAACTTCATCTCAACAACTTTTAAAGGGAAATTTGATGCAAATTACACATAAAATATATGTATTGTCTCATTTACCTGTGATTAAAGCTCGTGCTTGGGATGGTATATGTTTATTTTGCCTAGTTTCTGAGTGCGGGTCTCCTCCCAGTATGTCAGAAAAAGACAAATTAAATCGAAAGTATATGTGTGGCTATAAATACTGGTACTGATAGAGACTCTTTAAAGTGCCCTTCTTGATTCAGATGCAATACATTGTATGGGCTGCACCCTTTATACAAAAACAAACAAACAAACAAACAAAAAAACCCCACAAAAACAAACACAAATGATAAAAATGCCCATAACGCTACATGTCTGTATGGCTGAATTCACGTCTTTTTTTGCATTGCATTCTAGAGCGTTCCTGTTGCTCCGTCCACCACTGTGCCTACTACAACACTCACTAGATCGTAAAGTCAACAAGGTAAGAAACTAACATCAGCAGAGTCATCAGAGCTGTGGTTAGACTGCTACATCTCCTCTACAGATCTGCCACTCAGTTTATTGCATTTGTTGCATCTTCTGAACACAGGCTTTGTGATAGCAGACTATTATATTAGATGCTAACACATTATAGTTATGACAAGTGGAGTACTTGCCACAAGCAAGTTGGTTGGCTCAGTTGTATGACAGAAAGTGTGACAGTGGGTGAGATGAGAAGTGAGTAATTCTAATAAAAAAAAAAAAAACGCAAGAAAAAAGTTTTAAGTCTCTGGGAGACAGTAATAAATGCATAACTGTAATTAGGTCCCACAGCAGCGGCCACTAAATAATACAACCCAGCCCCCGCCCCCTTCTTTTTTCTGCACTTTCATTCCCTCAGCAACTTCTTTGAAAATTATTTTGCAATAAAACACCGCTGAGCACATTTGCATGTCATGTTCTTTTAAAGTGGCGTTATGAATCTGGCAAAACCAAATTAAAACACGGGTTTATTTGAGCTGTGCTTTCACAAGTATGGGGATGGATATAAAAATGAAAGGAAGTGCCACCGTAACAGAGGGGAAATAAAGAGCTAATAACATGATAAAACATCTCTTAGCTGAGGAACAACTCTCGGGCTATCTGTGCACGGAGCGGAGAGCAACAACAACACTGTGCGACAAACGCTTACTTTACTTAATGGGCTTCTGCCTTTAATGTTCCATGTTGCTTATACTTAAGATGGCTGCACCGATACTAAAGGATAATTACAGTATATATATTTATTCTAATGATATCAGTAGAAGTGGTGACTGAAATCAGGTACATATAAGTTAAGATTCAATTTTAAAATCACATTTATAATCATCTAGATCAAACAAACGACCACTAACATGACTAGTGGTGAGTATGTAGCTGTATAAATTAAGAGGTTGGTCTAGTCAACTAACTGTTTCCTCATCAAACTCCCACAACAGTCATGTCGAATGTATTTACAATATTTATAATATTTATCCATAGACATTCATTATACACAGGAAGTTTTTCGAAATCGAAAATGATCAAGTCTGTGAAGATTAGGTTAAAAATCTGCATGTAAAATATTTATTCAGTTCTGCGACGTTTGCTTGAGTAAAATCGTTTACCCATGTGTGGAAATTTGATTGGTGTTTGAGCGTGGATCGGCTTGTGCGTTTGCAAGTCCTGTTGTCCGCATTTGTAAATCTTAATTTTTCATTTGTGACCACTTTGAGACTAATTTCCCTCCGCAAGCCGCGTTGGCAGGGCAGAGAGCAATGGAGGCATGTCAGGATCCTTTTTAATTAAATTGTCGACATGTTTGTTTTGACTTTGCGAGCAAATGATCCTCCGGAATTTGGATCGATGAACAAACTCTGGCTCGTGGTGAAGACGCTTTCAGTGCATCGGAGAACAAAGACACTGAAGGAGGAAGCCCAGCGCAATGTGGAAGAAAGTTAAAAAAAAAAAGGCAGTCTTAACTGATATAATGTCTTCATACTAGAATGGAATCACTGATAGGACTCCTTAGCAGCATGAGGATATGATTTCATAACCCACTATGACCACAAGATGGCAAGCTAAGACAGTAAATAAGCACTGAAGCCTCTGTATAGACACTTGAGCATACCGCTACATATATTTCTACCAGCCCCTTATGATGGACATTCAGTTTGAGTATTTTTGTTGCACCTAAATGAGCAGGTGATTGTGCTCTACACTCCTGCAAACATCACTCATCTCCTCACGTGCTTTAAGATTTACCATGAGATTTGTTTCTTCATTTCATGTACAAAATCAACCATAACTAAAATTAACCAAAAAAAAAAAAAAAAAAAGTTTCCTTGTTTTGAAGCATCAAAAAGTGTTCCTCCCCAAGGGCACTTCCTGCCTTTGACTTCCCTGTAAAGAAACTTCCTGTAACGAGCTCCAGATTAGGCCCCATATTTGATTTTCACTGTTCATTAACTAAGCCACCTGGAATGTTATTATTTAAGCATGGTGCTCCTTCTCCCCAAACAACTGCCGCTGTGAAGGGGGAGAGATTTCCTGGCCAACTTTATAGATTTAGCATAACTTCCCCTCACAGTTTTTAATTTCCCATTCGGGTAGATGGCAGATGCACCTCACAGACACAGAAAACCTGCCTGGCATTCATTTATCACATGAATGCAAGGCTTATCTGTTTGTTTCCTTCAAAGATTCAGCCTATCTTGGGGAGGGATGCCGCGTGCATACACGATGCAGACATAATAGTGGTAAAAAAAATCTAATGTCACTAAAAAATGATCCAACTATTATGGTGTCGCATTTAATCCGAGGAGCAGCAGGAAAGCGCCGATCTGCAGCACATGCCAACATCGCCACCACGCTCCAGGAAAACACGACGTGAGAAGGGCGAGTGTGCCCTCTTGTGGCGCGTTGCGAGACGGCAGGTAACGAGAGACGGGTTGGTTATTGTGGAGGAGAGGACCTGGGAAATCAAAACATATGGCGTGAGGACACACAGCTCCAGGATCCATCCACTGTTAATACATGTGTCATGCTTAACAGAATGGATAAATGTGAAGGAGGCTGGAACAGTGGCATATCGGTGCACTCTGAGCATGTGTCGGAGACCGATTTGAGAATACGCCGGACTGGGCGCGCGCATGTGTGTGTGTGAGGAAGTGTGAGTGTGTGAACGCTGTCTCAGAGGGATCACCTGGCTTTAATAGCAGTCTGTGAAAACACCACACAACAGACACGGCTTTTATTGATATGAAAGCGAAGGCAAACCGACTAAGAAATGCTGGAGACTGTTCGAATAGGATTATGTATGATGTGTTAGGTGACCATTAGGGTTTGGCTAATATAGAATTTATACTCTATAATATAAAAAGCACTGAACCTGTCTTCAGCTTACATTTTTACGTTCAATTTTAATCCAACTCAAGTAATTCTGAGGCTTCCTAAACAATCAGTTCATCCCGATTACCAAGAATCTGCCGCTCGTCTCCTCCGACTGCTTCGGATTTATTCAGCCAGGGTTTTGAGAAATCCGTCTCCGCGATGTCTGCCTCCACTCCAGCCGAATGAGGTGAATAGAGTTTTGTTTGTGGCGCTCGCAGCTTCGTTAATACAGTGTTCCTGTTACTCTGAATAATCAACAGCGCACACTGCCAGAGCACGGTGTCACTGTCACTACCAGAGGAATCAGATTGTGTTGATTTTGTTTTTTTTTCCAAAAGCTGCAAAAACGAAAAAACTCGAGATTTTTCTCTGGTGCATTAAGACAGGAGGCAGTTACAGCTCTCCGAATGGGGTTAAATAAATTATCTGCATGGTTAGAGTCTACTAGAGACCGACGCTGGGGTCAGGACAAGGGGTCATGCTACTTTTGAGGGGCCACAGGAACACACTTAAAAACACATTGCATGTCTTTACTTGTGAGTACTGGGTGTCACCTCTTCAAGACTTTGAAATTAATCGAATAAAATAAGGAGGGGAGAGGATTTTTTTTTGGTTGCACTAGTGACAATCCTTACTAGAGGTACACGCGGGAATACAACTTGTCAAGACAAGTTGAGGTCAGTCACTCCTGAGGCAGCCTCACCTTTGTTGAACTAGGATGCAGTGGAGTGTCTGAATGCCTATTCCAAATTATGTCACATCACATAAAACACCAGGCCCGTCTATAAATGGCATCAGGCATCAGAAGTGGCCTCAAAGTTGCCTCGTCTCTGCACACATGAACATCCATATGAAGAGTGTAGAAGGAGCTGCGTGAGCCCTCTCCATGCCACTGAAGGTGGCTGTGGCTCCTTTGTTCCCTCTCCCAGGCATCCGGGCCCTACACTAGCAGAAACTGTTGTTCTTGGCACAGCCTCGTCTCATTGTACAGCCCAGTATTTATAAATATGTAAATATGAGCAGCACCAGGCATAACACAGCCCGCTTGTATACACCGAGGAGGAGCGGCGAGGAAGTGAGTGCACCCCTCGCTTTCTCCCCCCCCCCCTTTCCAAAATTGTATTTTTAGATGGTTTTAATGAATACAGGATGTTTATAGTTACCATTCCCTGTGATTCGCACAAAAGACTAGAAAAATCCACATCCACACTGCCACCCCTCCTCTTCACCCTTCCCACCCTACACACCCCCCCCCCTCCAATCCCTCAAAGCACTACTATAGAAGAAGAAGAAGAAGAAGGGGTGAGGGAAGGGAGGAAAAAAAAAAAAAAAGCAAATTTGTGGTGAAACGCAGCAGGATTGTTGTGCTCTCAGTCTGCTTTCGACTCAGATCCTTATTAGACAAACAGAGGGTGGTGTTAAGGTGCAACAAAGAGTGACGAAAAACTCCGGTGTGCGGGTGGAGAGTGGGGGGCATCTGCGAAAGAGAGAGAGAGAGAGACGCAAGACAAGACGTGCAGGTTCCTCAAGCAGCGACTTCAAGGCGGCGCGCAATTTGTGTGTTATTTCTGTTTTTTAAAGTTGCAAAAATAATACAAAAAGCCGAATCAATATGTGCGAGAAGCGAGTAAAAAAAGGTTACCTGTTTCCTGTGTTCTGTGATAATGTGTTTTTTTTTTTTCTGTGTGTGTGTGTGATGACTCCATGTCAAGTTGTTTTCTTTTTATAAACTCAGTTTTGTTTTGCTGCAAACTCTCGGGTCTAGCGTGAGGTGACGCGTATGACAGGATGGAAGGATTCAGAGGGAGGAGAAAAAAAAAAGAGGAAAGCGAGCGAAATGTAAAAAAGAATGATTGCGGTTGGGGGAACACAATGAAGTGAATGTTAGTGGCCTCTTTCTATCTTTCGCTGTCTGTCTCCAAAACTATTTCTGAGGCTAAAAGATTGCCGGCTTGATAATACCTCCGCTGAGCAATTTAAGCCCAAACACTCTGATGCTACAATCTGTCTTCTCTGCCTGATAGCGCTTTTCTCTCCTCTTCTCTCCAAATTACTTTCTTTCATATCTAATTATATTTGCTAATGATCTTATAAGAGAATAATGGAATGTGCTTGATCTATTACCTTTTTTTTCAATACATAAATACAATGCGGGGGGAAATGACTATTGGAGACAGGAGGAAATGTTTTTTTTTTAATGTTTTTGATGAGAGGGAAAATGAAGCTGGGAGCTGCAGGGTCATTAATGGGCGATGAACGCAGAGGTCATCTCTCACATTCTCTTTGACATTTCTCTCATCTGACGTGCCGAAACAATCACAACCTCATCCGCACTCTCCATTCTTGCCCCTCTGCTCGGCTGTGTCTCCGGTAATCTCCCCCCCGATATCTACCTCGACTCTCTGATCCTCTAATGGAAAGATTGAACTTTGTTAGGTGTCAGTTCGGCGTCTCTTGTTTATGGCCTGGTTTCTGCATTAGGGGCCTCAAACTTGGAGAGCTGAGCTGAGAGGAGGAAATGAACGAGGATGAATCGCGGGGCATTAGCTTAAAATATGTATGCCATCAAAAAGGCATATGAGAAGAAAGTACTTTATCGAAACTGATGTTTTGAGGGCCTTTATTTAAAGGAGCACTCCATTTATTTTATACATAAAGGTCAGTCACGAGGAGCACTTTCTCTGGCTGTAAACTTGTTGCAAAATGTCTCCTGTGGCTCTGGGGGAGGTTTATTTAGTCGGAGAGAATAACCCTGATGATATTGTGAGAAAGAGCTGGCGACTCCAAAATGGAGGCAGCTATCTTAGATCAAACGCCCGACTGTAAACGGCCCCGCAAAATAGGAATGGAGATGATTACGACACAGGGGCCAATAGTACAAATACGTCTTTGAACAAATTTGAAATCGAACAACAACAACACAAAAAAAATAATAGTTCTAATTATCTTCCCCTGTTCAAATGATAGCTTTACTGGTCTTCAGCTTATACTCGCAAAATCCATTGGCCTTTTAACTGAATAGCTCTTCTCTGGTTCCGCTGCCAAACCCCTGTCCCGTCCTGTCCCTCCCTCACTCCCTTCCTCTTAAGCCTCTTCTCCATCCTCTATTCTTCCCCAGTTTCTCTTTTCCCCTGTTATTTTTTCTCTCTCTCTCTCTCTCTCTCTCTCTGTCTCTCCGCAGGCCTTAGGACAAGCCAAGCCATGACAGGCACTCTAAACCCCCTGCATTAATGGAAGGAAATGGCATTCGATCCCTGTTTGATCTCCTAATCATTTCTGCTGAAATGATAATTAGTGCCCTTCCAATCTTCCCATAGAGGAGGAGAAAGAGGGGGGGATTGAAGAGGGGTGGGGGGAGTGGGTAAATACATAAATAGAAAAAAATCCTCTTGCTTTTTAGACCCCAAATGACATCTCTGTCACCAAGCCGGGCATGTTCATAACCAACAAGTGCTTTTCCACTACTGCAAATTTCTCATCCTTCGCACACAGAAGGGGAGACGCACACTGCAACACACACTCAGACGCACAAGAGACACAGTGCCTGGCGACTGCTGTCTGTGATTCTTTTCAGCTGACATAATCCTGATTGATTCGTTCAGCAGATAAAAACTGGGTCCACTTCTGCCCTTTTACTGGGGGGGCCTGAAACATAATACGTCCTTTTATTCAGCAACAATGTAACATAATGGCATCGGAATGTGCAGGAGGGGGGGGGGAGAGAAAAAGGCCACATCTTAAATGCTTGTGACACACTGTGCTTTGAAAAAGGCTGTAGTCTAATATAAAAAAAAAAAAAGAAGAAAAAGATAAAGAAGAAGGGAAAAAGAGTGAAAAATAAATAAATAAAAGAGAAAGAGAGAGAGAAAGAAATCATTAAGCTGCTAGATTACCCGTGTGCACTGGTTCTATCAAGGTCAAATGAAGGCTGTTTTCTTTATTTCATTATTTTTGTGTGTGTGTGTGTCTCTTCTGAGTGCCGCTGTGTGTATTTACAACTTCGCATGTCTGTCATTCCCGTGACTGTTATACGTTCTCGCAAGGAAATCAAGGCCTGGAGCTCTTGAGTTTCCTAACTATCACTACCGTCCATTCTTTTCTGAGAAGGAAGCTTTTGTTTCGGGGGCATGAATAGGTGAGGTCATCTCTACACATTGCAGGCACTATTATCTGTTTTTGTGTGTGTGTGTGTGTGTGTGTATTTTTTTGGAAAGCCTTGTGCTTACATGAACTAACATCCTTCCCTCATTCTCTGCGATGAAGACAAAGGCTAAAGGCCACGCTGGTGGGAGTTTACATCAGTGCTGTTTGCTGTGCTGGAATTTAAAAGTGTTTTCTAACAAACTGGGTTGGATTTTTTTTTTTTTTTTACAAGGGCTCGAGCTGCACATATGGCTGCAGCTGCTTTTAAAGTTTCACTTTAATGTGATCATGTCTTATTAAATGTGTTTCAACTTACAGGACAGCACTTAGAGTACAACATATAAGATTACAGCGCTTCTCTTACAGTGGTGTAATGTCTGCTCTCTTCCTCAATACCTATATTCAAGAAGAACTGCCTGCAGTAAGCTTTTATTACTTTACAATGACTTATTGCTACTACAAATACTCAGAAGAAGGAGAGCGAGGAGGTGATAACAATGACACATTGTGAAGTATTTAACTATGAGGTGCCCTGTCATTACCGTCAGAGCTGGAATTCACTTTCCATCAGTTACGGCACTAAACCAGTCTCGCCACTCTTTGCATGGTGCTTGCAAACATCTCGGCTGTTGCTTGGCCTTAAAGTGCAACACTAATCGACTACCCAACACGGGCAAAACAGACGGGCTTCCTGCGAATTAACGTTATTAGTTGTAGGCGATAATCTGCAAGCGATGGCCCTCCCAGAAGTGGACAGTGTTTTCCGCACCAGCACGGTGGCGATGACATATCTGGTTACTAATTCGGTGTGGCATAAAGCCAGATGGGAGATGGGGAGGAAGAAGGAGTCTGTTGATCTGCCAACAAAATGTGTCCCCAAACCTCTCCATTGACTGCAACAGAAGAGGAGGACAGACAAAAGGAGTGCGATGACACATTATGGAAGATGTATGTAGATCACAGGAGGGGGGGGTTGAAAATGAACTAGAGACACAGCAGCAAATAGGACAATATTATATAGGGCAAAATGCATATATAGGGCAACAGAGAGTGCGTTGCTCCGCTAAAGTCTGTAATACTCACTCATAAAGACAGATACAGACAGGAAACTGGAGAATCTGACTGGGGAGATAAATCTCAATATCAAATAATGAAACCAAAATATCAGGCCTTTCATTAAATATGGATACTGGTGAGTCAGTTTCCTCCACCTCTGGAGGCTCTTCCTTAAACCTCAACCAGCAGTGCCTTCAGCACAACGGTGTCATTTTAAATATTTCTATTAGCTGAACTCCAGTAGGAAGGTCAAAGAAAGTCAGAGGCCAGGACCGAATCACACTGACAAAAAAAAGATGGAGTTACTGACATTAAAGACAGGACAGACAGACAGACAGCTCTATCCTAGTTATCATTTATAATCCCAGAGAACCTGTCGCTGGCGCTCCCGCGGCATGCTGGGAGTTCTCCCAAGCTTCCCAGTGTTACAGATGAATAAATGACGGCAGTTTAGAGCGTGAGGCTGGAGAAGACTCTCAGGGCCCGCTGGTTGTTCGGAGTCGACAGCGAGTAAGAGGAGGAGGAGATGCGGGCCTGCTGAACAACTTCAACATGTGCATCAATTTGGTGTATCAACGTGCAGGGATCTGCCGTGTGCTGAAGCTCCAGCAGTCAAGATTCACGGAAGATGAAACACTTCTCAGTTGCCTCTTACTGTCAGCGTTTCTTGCAGCAGCTTGAACCTAAGTCCAGTGGTGCATTGGTGAAATTTATATCAAGCTCTGTTTAAGAAGTCACAGTGTTGTCTGATAGGCATGGTGTCTCTGTAGGGTCAGCGGTATTATTTCTAGTTCAGCTCTGGCCCTAATTGTTAAAGGGGTCTTTACCATGTTATTGTATGTATATACTGTGTTCAGACTAACTTACAAACAGAAGATCTGGGGATCAGGTCTTACTTTAGCAGAGAAATACTTGCTTATTAGAACAGGAGGCAGATAGAAGATGGAGGGTGCAGGCCATGGACAGATAGTGGTTAAGGCCCTACATTATAGTTTTATTTATTGATTTATTTGCACATCAACAGGTAAATTCAGTAGTTCTCTTTCTTTACTGACCCCTTTGAATTCCAAAAAAAAACTAAACCGGTTTTAACGATATAATACTTCATTTATGTGCAAATGAAAACCACGAGTTATACTGTCTACAACTGCAAAGACTTCTAAAGAAATAAACTGTTTCCACTATATTGTTATATCGAAGCAACTCTACAAGCTCATGAGGTGATGTTTCATTGTTAAGATTACAAATTACATGACAGAAACAATATCACTAATATGATGAATATTTAATGTACTTTTATGTCAGAATACGTAATGTTACATGTTAAAAATAGTTGTATATTATGAAATACATTTTAAAATGACTCCTGTCAGTGTACTATCCTACATTTTGCCTGTTTACAACCTTATTATATGTTGTTGGCCGTCAGACTTTGTTCCACGTTTCAGTCGACCTTCCAGTCCGGTTTTCCTTTTCTCATGTCTTTGTTTTTATTTTGGCAGATACATGAAGACGGAGACACTTTACAACAGTTTAGCATTGCTAATAACCCATATGTTTCTTGTTTCTCCTCTTTTTTTCCCTCCTCCATACACTCCATACACACACTTTCACATCACCACTTCAGCCTTCCTTGATTTCCTTGAAGAGAAAAAAGGCGGAAAAGGCGAGAAATAAAAAATGTAGATCACCTGGCTTCTTTTTAACGTGGATTCACAGGCTTTCGCTGGTCTCTGATGATTCAACAGTTGCTGCTACAAACATCTGCTGGCTGCTCTTAGCAGATCTCAATTAAGACTCACACAGCCGAGCATGCCACCATATTTATGATTTTTTTTTCAACATGCCAAACAAGGGAAAGAGGCCAGAAGGTCTGAGAAATCCCTCTCAAAGAGGACATTATGAGGCAGAGAGACAGAGACGTTGAGGAGAGGTTGGAGGTGCTGGCAAGAGATTTCAAAAAAAGAGACATTCTTGCCAATACTGGCAGCACTTGTAAGAAAATAAGAGCAGGCACAAAAAAAAGGCAGCAACAACAACAAACACCGACAAGCAGCAGCCTGAAGCCCTCCCTCATCTGTTTCTTCCTTCTTTTTTTTTTGAAAAGGCACCCATAAGAAAGAGACGATGAAGAAGAAGGAGTGAGTGTTGATATGATTATGTAAATGTAAACAGGATTTCCTGCCGACTGGAAGCCGTTTTTCTCTCTCTCTTTCTCTGACCCGTTCTCCTTACAAATCTTCCATTTAAGACAAATTCCCCCGGGGAGGCCGCTCTGCCGTTACTTAACGGGATAATTATGATATACGAAACCTTTCCAAGATCAACCCCCACCTCCCCCCCACCTCCCCCAACACCCCCACCCTTCCTTTTCCCCCCTCGTCTTTTTCCTTCTTCCCGAACCGCTCACACTCTCTCCATTTCTCTCCTTCTATGTTTTTCGCACTCGGTCGTTTCCACTCAGGCCTTTGCTCTGTCCCCCTGTCTGTCCTGGACAGCACTGGTTTGTCTCTCAGCTGTCTGAACGACCACAGACTCGTGCTCACGACAGGGTTTTGAAGGCCGCTTTTGATGCCGTTATCTTTGGGTTTGAAGCTGAGTGATATCAAACAGCTGCAGTTGTTTTATTTAAAATTTGACCATTTTATGCTGAAAAGACGCAAAAATGTACACAAGAGTTTAGTTCATGCCATTGTGGAAACACTTCTGACACACTGCTCTGTTCATCGGCAGTAGCAGAGATTTATTTAAATCCTTTAAGACACAACTATCACAGTGACAGCTAATGACATTCATGCAGTGGTAACACATGCATTCATCTCTATTTAAAGGTTCTGTCAAATGAGTCCTAATGATGTTTTCATTATTGTGCTTTAATTTATAAAGAAAAATTAACTATACTCTGGAAAAGCAAAACTTTTCCCCCCTTTTTTTCTTTCTCCTACATCCCTCATTACTTTATTTTAGCAACTAAAGGCCTCTGTGAGGTTAAAAATCTTTAATTTCACAGGGTAAGTCTTGAAAGGTTGCACTGAATCAGATTGTTTTGTATTATACATTCTGTGAAAACAAGATACAGTTAAAAAAAAACAAAACACCTCCACAATATATTTTGAATCCCGTTGAAAATTCCAAAGCGCCAGAAGATGCCATTTCTACTTGGCCGTATTTTAAGAAATACCTATATAATTATGCTGCAGACATGTAAAATATTTCAAGTGAGGAACACGTATTTTAATATTATTGCTACTTGCGGGGGAATTAACTGCTACAAAGGAAGGGAAACTCGTCTCTAAATTCCGTTGTAATTCATCCATTACACTTGTGGTGTTCTCCTTGTCCATGTGTTAACGCCATATATTTTTGAATGTTAATATCTGACGTCTGCTCCACTCAGCTGTGACTGTCTTCTCTTAGAGCAGATCCTCCATCTCACTTGGACGTTAACACCATGACCTCACAGTGGAAGAATTGAGCAGTGATCACATTATATTCCACATACGTATTCCTCCACTGTCCCACCGTGCAGCGGGTCTGCATGTGTGTGTGTGTGTGTGCACTTGAGTGCTATCCATAATCTACTGTATTTATCCTTTGTTCTCTCGCAGCCAGCGAATATTTCTGGAACAAGGAAACAGACACTTTTGATATCAGGCCTCATAAATGCAGTGAGCAGAAATCATGCTGCTCCAAACATTTCATAATGCAGACGTACAACTTAATTGCAATTCTGCGTGATTGTTTGGTTCCTTATTTACTCCTACAACTTTGTTGCAGAGCCACACGTCAAACTATTTACACGCTGGTGTAAGCACTTACGGCTACGACTCTTTTTGCTTGACAACGGCCATAAACAGAAGAGTGAGAGATCAAAACTGTTCATCAGAGAGTGTGACAGATGACAGATATGGCAAGAGATTTTCCATGATCTTCAGCACACATGGGAGGTTGGGGGGGTGGGGGGGTACTTCAGGGGACGGAAAGGGAAAAAAAAGAAGGAGGGGAGTGGGGGGGGATGAAAATGAAAAAGACAAAGAAACTCAAAGAAAAGTTCTCTTTTTTCCCCCCCACATTTTTTCCACTTTTGCCATTACTTGTGCAGCACAAGAAATGGCAACGACAGAAACTTTCCACTTCCAATAATGTGTCTAATCAATTATTTATTGCCAAATAGTGTCTGTGGGGGGAGGATAAAATGTGTATTAGGCAAAGGTGAAACATTGTTTTTCACATTGTGGTCCAGACACTGGTTAGAATGCTCTGCTAATTGGTTACACAGCTGCAACCGAAGCCGGGTTTCCTGGATCTCTGCTCCGACTTTGGGAAAGGTGCAGAGAGGACGGGTGAAGTTTGTAAGAAAATAGCACTTCATATAAACTGACCCAGTAAAGTGCCATCATTTCTGAGTTCTGACATCCAGCTGAAAAAAAAAAAAAAATCTTAAACATAACCTGATTGAGACGTTTCTAGTGCTCGATTAAAGTATGACAGAGTGGATTTAGCACAGTTTTAAAGAGCTTGCTGAACAGAATGATGTCAGCCAATGACACATATTGCCACAGAATGTTTTCTCTAATAGTAATAATTCCATATGATATATTTCAGTTTACCGTTCGTGATATTTTGTAGACACAATCACTGATATGGGTAATAATAATTCAGTAAACCCAAATTCAACAGTTCCAGCCGTGAGCACTGACAAACTCTCCTGTCCGTTATTATTAAGCAGAAAATGCCTCATCTGTATTGAAAGTATACTTTTACTGTAAACGGACGTCCTGACGGGCCATCTGGAAGCGGTTCACAGGCTGTGACACGAAGACTGTCTGGTCAGTTGAGAAAACAATATCGATCTTGTGTCAGCGTCACAATAACAAACTATTTGATAAAGATGAAATGCATTGCTAACCACCTCTGATTCTGATGTGTAAGGAATAATTAATAAACTCGCTGCGCCTCTCTTCCCTCCCTCCACCATTGTTTTGCTGTTGAAATCCATAACATTTCTTTTGTTCCCCTTCTTTCTGTAAGCCTGCTCTCTTATTTTCCCAAGGCCGAGAAACTTCAGACATGAGAACCCTGATATAAAACCAGGGAAATTTACCTGGGATTAGCAGCCATTGACAAATAACCTTGGTGATAGATGCACAGTAGATTTGGTTCAAAGCTCTCCCGGCAGCCTCAAAAGAGATTAGTTCACTTCTTATCAGGTCAGCCGCGTCGCCTGGGAAATGTGTTTAAAGTCACATTGATTTATTGAAAGATTCCCCAATAAGAAGATATCTCTAGTCTTAAGGAGTGTGCGTGTGTGTGTGTGTGTGTGTGCGCTTTGCTATGTGTGTCATGTGAACGAGTGCCTAAAATAAATTACACTGCCTGTTCAAGCTTTAAGAAAAAGAAAAACTCCAGACAAAGACATTTTCAACAAACGAACGGTGCGTTTCAAACTAAAAAAGCACTTCTAGATAACTCGTGTTGAATACAGGCACCGGGGGAGAGGAGACACTCCCGTTCTCCCTGCTACCTGTCTCACTCGCTCTCTCTCCCCCCCCCCCCGACTCTCTCTCCATTTACCCCATGCTGCTAGTGCTGCTGAAAACAGTGATTGTACAGTGGCGAGGCGCGGAGCGACACTGACAGGGAGGTATAATAAGGCCTCTTTGTTCCCCAGAGAGAGCGAGGTAGAGAGACATATAGATAGAAGGGGGATGGGGAGGGGTGGGGGGGCTTGGGGGGGGGAGAGAGCTTTCATTTACACCATTACCTTCTTAAGCGTCATTATCAGGCCAAGGAGAGAGGAGTGTGGGAAAGCGGGCGGGGAAGCCAGCGAGGGAAACCAAAGATCTGACATGTCGCTCAGCAGGTCCATCTGAAGGACGGCATGCTTAATACCTCTCTCTCCTTTTTGCGCGCAAACATACAAAACTCTGTCTTGTACAGCTCCGCTTCACTTCTTCATTTTGCTTTACCTCTTCTGTTTTTCCCTATTTTTTGGTTTCTGCTTCTCACCTTTCTTCCTCTGCCAGTCACAAAGGGAACGAAAAGGTCGGCTTTGACTCTTTTTACGCCGCACAAATGCATGTGGACGAGTCACACGTACGTGACTCTATCATTCTGAAACCACCATCTTAACCACACGCCGGTGTCAGCCCTTTCGCAGCTTCAGCCAGAGAGCTTACAGATGGTCCAACAGCATCTGAAACTTCTGACAAAACTTTCCCACCCACTTCATGCAGGTGCATTGTGAAACAAGAAGAGTTTAAACTTTCTTCAACTGTTCTTTTTCCATTCTCACACTTGACTACATGTGAAACTTTTTGTATGTGCAACCAAGTGCCAACCTATGAATGCCATCAGGGCACTGTTGGATGGCATCTATCCTCTTTCCACATATCTTGTGGACATCTTTAAGGATCCTAAAGAGTTCTACCATTTCATTTCCCAGCAGTCCAGCCTAGAACATCACTCTGACACTTCTTTGTTTAAGTTGCAGTCCAGAACCCCGTCCTTCTGGAGCACTCTGCTGTGAATAAAACTCCTTGTGTTTCTAAGCCAACTACAAATGTTTCTCCATTTGAACACTGGTTAGCAGTGGCCAAATAGCTTTATGCACAACTGGCAGGCTCTGGAGGATCCTGCATTGAGGGGATATTAGGACTGTAGAGAAACCAGCAGTTTAAAATATCCATTCACTGCTCAACACTGACTTTTGTATAGCTGCCCTACATGACCCCGAACTCTAATCCCTGACAGCCACTATTAACAAGCCTTTACTGACCCAGCACATCTTTACTTTGGATCACTTATCCAAAAAGATGTGTAAAAGGCGAATAGCTCAGAATACACCCAGTTGTTTCACCCCGGAGGTGTTGCATGTGCCTGATGTCAGGGCTCTGTGCAGTTTATAATTTAAACTTGGAATACTATGTCTTTGCTTACGCCACTGTGTGTAAAGGAACATTGTCATGGTAAAAAAGGGAAAACAACAAACACAAACTGTTGCCACAAAGTTGGGAAGCTCTGTGATTGCACGCTGTAGAATTAAGATTTTCCTTCACTGGAACAAAGAGGCATAAACCACAAATGACAGCCAAGAGTAATACTTTTGGTGCTATGGCATCCCATTCTCCTTTTTGCTCTCTCTGTCTCTATTTCTCCTGTAAATCTTTTCATTCCCTCCTATATGTCATCTCAATGTACACATTTTATGGCTTTTACACCCTTCCGTCTTTTTTATCAACGCGTCCTTTCCTCCCTCTCTCCAGTTTCTCTGTCTTTCTGCCTTTCTCCCATTCCACCAACCCTCCATCTCCCTTCCATCTCATTCCCCCTCCCTGCCTTCATCCACATACCTCCATCCCTCCTTTCTCTGTCTCTCTGTCAGTTTCCATGCTTCCTCCATGCCTTCGTCTATCTCTCCCGCTGGTTGCTTTTAACTCTTGAGGTCATGCGGGACCCCTGGGCATCTATCCCAGAATGCTGAGCCGGCTAACGTCCTGCGGAGCTGCCTTCTGGACAGAGCAGACAACCGAGCCAGGACTCGATCATTGCTCGGACTCAACCATGTATTCAGCTACACCCTGAAAAAACAGGGATCTTCAAAGGATTTTTTTTTCCTTTTTTTTTGGTTAGGGTGGTGGTTTTATATTGAACTGCTAAAACTTCAGCAAACCTCTGACAGGACGCTCTTCGTGCAGTATTGTGCCTTCAGTAAATGATCGCCGCCTTCATTTGAAGACTTTAATAAAATGACCATAAAGAACCAATCAAGAAGCCTGGCAGCTATACTGGCATCTTGAAGGTGTTTTACGTGGCCTGCTAGATTGTTTTCTGGCACAATAAGAGATTTCTTTAGAACACAACACGAACATAAAGGGCTTTTCTTCAAATAAAAACTGATGTAGAACTTTGAGATTTTCTGCAATGCAGACAGTAGGAAGCAAAAAAAGAAATCATAAGACAAAGGAGGCAGTTAGAAAGCAACAGGGTACAGAAGACTTAAACAGTGGAGGAGGGTAGTTAAGGACATTTACTCGGGTATTGCATTTAAGGTCACTTTTGAAACACTTCTGTTGCGCTTGAGTATTTGAATTACAGTCGACTTTGTACTTGTGTTCATTACCTTTAGGAGGTAAATGAGGTAAATGTGCCGTTTACTCCATTAGTAATCTTTTTGCTCCCCTCATTAGCCAAGTCATAGTTACAACTTACTTTTCAGATAATTTATATATATATATATATATGTGTACAGTCAAGCCCAAAATTATTCATACCCCTGACAAATTTTGACTTAATGTTACTTTTATTTAACCAGCAAGTTTTTTCCTGATTGGAAATTGCACAGGCGTTTCCCAGAAGATAAAAAGATGATGTACAAGAGGCATCACTGTGGAGAAAATATTTCACAGCTTTCATTTACATTTGAACAAAAAGGTGGCATGTCAAAATTTGCCAGGAGTATGAATAATTTCGGGCTTGACTGTATATATGTTTATCAGTGACAGGGGACCTTTGAAAATTAAAGTATTCAAGTAAAACTATCGATGGATCTGAAGTTAATCTGCACTTAAGTATGACTAATCTAAAATTACACATGAATATTCTTATATTAAAATGCCTGATATGTAAAATTATAATGATGACATGAAAAATGTATTGAGTTTTTTTATGGGAAAAAAGAAACAAAATAAAATTTAACTTACACCACATGCTTCTGTGGTGTGCAGTGATTTCTGTGGCCATATCACACACTGTGCACAAACAGAAATTTAGAAATTTTAAACTCTGAATTTTACCGAACGCCATAGCAGACATAACTACAGTTTCCACGAGTGTCAGCTGTCACACAAACCGGCGGGTTAGCGCACGCAAACTCCCTCTCCAAGTAAGTGAAACACTAAAATTACAAGGTTGAACACAATGCAGAAATGTGTATATCTGAAAACCACAACACTGTTGAGTTCCAGAGAAGTTAACACAAGGGCTCATGTCTCTGTGTCACCGCTCAAGTGGAAAGCTATAATTAGCGATGGAGTCGTTGCCTGAGTAGTTCAACTACGCACAAAAACATGCAACAACAACATGGTGCTTCCATGTAGAGTGGAGGGGTAATAATAAAATGACACGGAATCAGTAGTCAGACATCAATGCTTGAAACCCCCTCCCCAAACACACACACACACTTCTTCACTGCAATGTGGCAGCAGCAATGATGTCTTCCTCAAATGAAAGGCCATGAGTGTATGCGCCTATATTCATGTGTGTGCAGGGGAGTGTGCGCACATGTATTCATCTATAAGTTTCCACCCAAAGCAGATAAACAGGCGAGCCAGTGATCAATACATAACAGAGAGAGTCAAAAACAATATTGCGGCATCAGGGCCTATGTCTATAAAATGCCTGCGTTTATTCAATAAGGAGGGGGAAAGAAAGGCTGAGGACAGACTAGACCTGCTTGACCAAAGATGGATGAAGAAATCAATCTGCGTGTCTCTCCTTTCAAACAAATGAGAAACACATTGAGACAAATAGTTCTTCCTTAATACGCAAACATGATCACATGAATATCTTGCACGCACCTGCAAAGACAGCCTGTCGGTTTGGAAAACTAAATGCTGCTGCTTTTATCACGATCACTTACTTTATTAATCAGTTAACGGAGATAGAGCCGGCATCAAGGTGCGTCCGCGAGCAAGTAACTGGAAACTGCAGTACATAGATGTGAGACATGTTAAGGTGATGTCGAAACAGTGTCACCATTTCTAAATATATCCACCTGGGAGAACTGACAAGGTTGTGTTAGCACTTTTAATATGGGATGACTTTTGACACAGCCATAGTCGTGTTGCTGCTCATAGGCGTGGTTCGAGTAAATGAGACACTCATCCTAGCCTCAAGCAGGATAGTAAGAAGTAGAAAGATTGATTAGCAAAGAGATAATCACTGTACATATAGGGAGTCTTTGCAAATTTTGAGATTATTGCTAACTATTACAGAGTATATATACATTTTTTTTGTATCTAAAGTTGTCTACAAAGTTTATCCTTTACGACCAACCCTTCACTTTTTGGCATGAAGACATGTTTGCGTATCAGGCTGACAGTGCCTTGTTGACATGCTTCTCCTTCCGCGTATGAAACCCATCTGTCTGGGCTGCCAGTTATCGCAGAGGGACAGCAATGAGGTCTGAAAGAGGACAACAAGTAAGGGGGGATAGACACACAGAGAAAGGGCGAGAGAGGCAGAGAGATGGTTGCATTGGTCTTGGAACAAAGTGTCTGTGTGCGCGTCAAAGAGCGGCGGCCAGCGTCAGTCAAGAGCCCCATCAAACACACCGGTGCTTTTGGACACAATGATATCGACAGAATGTCAAGAACAACAGCAACTGACAGGGAGTGTGCGCCTGCGTGTTTGTGTGCCTGAGCGACTCGCTATGTGTGTAGCATGATTACACCAGTGCATCTTTCTGTGTTTATGTGTGTGTGCGTGTGTGTGTGTGTGTGCGTGTGTGTGCGTGTGCGCCTCGTCAAAAACAAAGGAATCCAAATACACACCCGTGCAGAAGCATAAATATCACTGGCTGTCAGTCAACTTCAAACAATGCAGCTGTAATCTATGATAACACAAATACAAGCAGCTGTGGGAAGCCTGGAAAACTGTCACAGGAAAGAGCATTGAGTGAACCTGGCCGTGTTCTGACCATTAAAGACAACACCCCGGCCTGCGCCGAGACTGAAATCTGAGTGAAGTTTGAAAGCTGGGCAAAAGTTGCTGGTTGAATTCCAGCTCAGTCTGTGCCTCATTTGGTTTGAGCCGATGAGAGCCGGTGGCCTGCAAGACTGTCAAGACATGTAAACACCACAAGGACTCCAAATCCCAGAGGTCTGTGCTGTGCTTGGAGTCTAACAGGGTTCTGCCTCTCATCAATAATCCCAGTTGTCAGACCTCCCTGTCGACAAGGAGCAGATCTGCATGTACACCCCCCTCGCAGCCCTTCCTCTCCCGCACACACACACACACACATTCAGTCTTTGATCTCTCCCCAGTGGATATATTCTATTTCCTATTTCCGTCATCACCTGGTTCTAATTTACAGGTCAGGAGAGGGAGTGCTGGATCAAGCTAGGCTAAATAGCTGTCACTCAAATCATCAGCACTGCTAACTATCTGCCTCTCTCCTGCTGAAATTTCCTTCTCCGGCTCATTTCCGCACCTCCACTGAACGTGTTCCTACCTCTAAGAACATGTTGTTTGTTCAACAAATGTTCTCATAATCCACAGGCTGCGCACTTGTGGTAACAAACACCCTTTTCTCAGCAAATGACTTTAAGGAAAACAATCATTTGGTGCGCAGCAAATCATGGTGTGGGAAACATTGCTCAGTGCGTTTCCAAAGAAGGAAGGCACATAAACGCTTCAGCATATCACCGAGCGGGGGGGAACAGTGTCTGATTCTTACCTCTAGATGGTGCTGATCTTTTAGATGTGCGGCTCTCAGATGTGTGCGGCTCTGCATATAAGCGCCTGTGTGACAGACAGAGGAGTGTGTGCAAACACCGCGTGTGTTGTTGTATTGCGTTTTGAGCTCAATGGCCATGTGTGCACAAGAATGTCGACATACATGTGTAAGAGTCATCCTGTGCTGTTTATGTGGATGTGTTTTTGTTTATCTCTCTCTCTCTTTCTCTCTTTCTTTTTTTATATTTTCACAGGACAATAAAAACATTAATTTGCCCTGAAATCATTTCTGACGTAAATGTAGAGCGGTGCCCATTGGAACCCAGTAATGAAGCATGCGGCATCTCGGCGGCTCCTAATTTGACTAGTTAAATGACTCCATTACGTGTCTAACAGACAGAGGCAAATCATTTCTGGTCAGTTGAGGCTCACTTACCCGCATCCTGGTGTTGGGGAAATGTCTATGTCTCTGGCTGACTGACTGAGTGGCTGGCTGGATCTGGCTCATTCTCTCTGCCACTACCTTCTTTCAGTCTTTTGATTGGTCTTTTCTAAAATGGAGTGTTGTTTAAAATACATGCGGCGAGGGCAGCGAATACACTCCGCTGGAAAACCGAGCACTGTTTTATTTCTGCCCCTGGTTTGCGTCTGTCAGATTTATTGTAATCTGAGTTAATCACACCAAAGAATACAATTTATTAAAGTACATGAAAGTATGCAAGGAAAATTTTGAAGAAAAAAAAAATGCATTCGGCGTTTTCATATTTGCTCCACATCGAATTCTATTTTTTGATACCAATTTGTGTAATCATATCCTTGTCAACAGTGTTATCTGGCTTCTGACTGAGAGACAGATATAGCAAAAGAGAGAGAGAGAGAGAGAGAGAGGGGAGAGAAGATTAAAATATATTGAATTATTAAAAGGACTACCTGCTGTCCATCACTGTCACTTAACACATGTAGAATGTGAAGTGCCTTCCCAGCAGCCACTGGGTGGACATCTGTTACCACACAAACACGCACACGGGTACACTACACACACATGCACGGAGCGACACCCCAAATTTCTACGTTCAAAGAAGAGAATAATTAATTTGTTTTGTTGCTGACAATGGCACGCACATTCCGATGTACATGCACACACAGTGCAGATCACCTGCCATATTTGCCCAATTCCCTCGAGAGTGCAACACTCGAAGTTGGATCAAAAATGAACATGTTCTTTTTTTTTATTTTACTTTTTTTTTCTCCGTTGATTTTTTCCCCCCGCATCCCTGCAGCTCCGCGGAGTTAAAACTTCCACTTTCTCAACTCTTTACCGTCAGCACGAACCTTACAGCTCTGATTAGAGACCTGACATGACAACCAATAAATTATCAAAGATTCCAAAACCAGGCCCGTACTCATTCCTACATTTCTAAACTGTTTTTTTTTAAATTTTTTTTTTATCATGATTGATTTGAATTTAGTTGGAAAAATTCATTCTACAGATTCACACTAAAAGGCCCATTACAGTTGTTATGATATCGCTACGGACGTGCATTTTTTATACTGAACTTAAGGGGGGGAAATTAAAAGCCAAAATTTGCTTCTAGTAAAACATGATAAATTCATAGGCTTGGAAATGGGACACATGATGAGCATAAACAATGGAAACAATGCTGTGAATAAAATAGAACACAGTGGAACAGAGCAGAGCAGAGATTTTGCTCATTTTAAAACGACTGTGTGTCCAATCACTTTCCTGCATTTCAAGTGTGTGACATGCAGTGTATGCCTCTATGTCAGTAATCTACAGTACACCTGTGGGATCATCCCTTTTGTTCTTGATGTTACAATAAGACACACACACACACACACACTGCCAGATTAGCAGTGTCCACTCTGGTACAATCTTCCATTACACTATGTACCGTACTAATACATAAGACGTACAGCGATTAGCTTTGGAGACATTCAACCTTCTGAACCTTGGGCTTGCAGCTTGGCAGATGCATACATGTCCGTGAGGCCTGACACGAAATCCTGCTGATTATTCTGTTGGATGTGATGGGGTGATGAGTGACAAGGCTGCATCGCTGATAGCAGTCTGTCTGAACAGATCCATGCCATGTGTGCTTAGGAAGTTGGGGTGTGCTCTCTGTGTGTGGGGGTCAATTAAACAAAACTGCTTTGAAGTCAGTCATCTACGCTAACATAGCCTCTCCTTCAAATCACATATTCATCTTCTCCCCATTTAACCCCTCCCACCCCCTCCACACACACACACACCTCGGTGCACTGTGTGTCAGTAATACTACCAGCTGCTCCACTGCTGCTGCTCTGTGTGTGTGTGAGAGAGAGTGTGAGACGGACAGAGAGACAGGTAGGGAGACAGCGAGCAAGACGGAGGCCTAAGTCTGGTGGACATAAAGGGCTTAATGTGATAGGTAATTATGTAGTCTGATCTCACATACAGGATTAAAGAACTAACTATACCAACCGTCTGCCAAAGACACACAGAGCGATGTCTATAAATAACTGTCATATGACACTAAGATAGACAGATGGATGGCTAAATAGATTGATAGATACATGGATAGATACGGGCCTATTAGTCTATTCTGAGCACTAATATTTCATGACGTAGTGACAAATAAAAAGCTGCATGAACCGTAACTTACTCGCAAACATGTCAGTCGTCAGGAGGGTATAAAAAAAACAGCATCATTTGTGCAACTGTGTGGCCACTGTTTTCATGATCAATTCATTCATCAGTTCGTTTACAAAATGTAAAATTGACAAATGGCTAAATGAAAATTCAATCTGTGAAAATGCCCAAGACTTCCCAGAACTAAATGTTATGTATAATTAATTTAACCATAAAATACGCAAGAATGAAACAAGAAATACCCACAAAGAGAAAATGAAACCAATAATGTCTGGATTAAAAAAGTAAATTATGTTAATATTATTAAGACATTATCAAAATTCTATTTAATTTTTTTTTTAAAAAGAAGGAAAATCAACATTTAATACCTGCAAATTTGGTGACTGGCAATTTTAAAGTAACAAAACAAAATGTTTTGAGAGATCTTGATATTCAAAGCATTAAAACAGTACTTTTTTAATGTCTTAAAATCACACATATGAATCTTGATTTAATCACATACAGATGGATATTACATTTTCCTAAAGAGCGGTTTTGAAGTGTGAATATAGAGCTGAGGCCGGCCAGACAAACGTGTTGGGGCCACAGACTGATCACCTTCCACTTAAAGCGGCTGCACCCTTAAATATTCATAACTTTAAACTATAACACAATTTAAACAGGTGAGTTAATTTTTAAAAAATCACCCCCGTACCATCGTTGTCAACAGAGACAACAGCTATAGAGACCAAAGCTGCTTCTTGTACCAGGCTGCTATTAGATTTATTTCTGCTGTAAGGTTGGGCATTTTAACATGGAGGTCAATGGGGATTAGGTCACTCTTGGAGAGAGCCCCAAGAGGACATTCAGGGAACTGCAGCTTGTGGCACTTAGCGCCGCTTAATTTTTCAGCCCTGTAGGCCGTTACTTAATTTTAATAAAACACAAGTTTAATTTTTAGTTGATTATTATTTTGAATAAGCATCTGCTTCATCCATCCCCCTTTCAAACCTTGTATTTGTCTATGCTGTTTAATTGTTTATGTATTATGTGCAGGTTTGAAATAAATTTATTTACTTACTTACTTACTTACTTATTGTTGGATTAGCACCACACTCTTAAAAGATAAAAAGCATCATATGTCACTAATGTTGTTTCCTGCTGTTTCTCTGAATATGGCATTAGTGAAAAAAGCAGGAACAAAAAGTAGAAAGTGAAGTTAACAAAGAAACCAAAATGAATTTAATGATTGAAATACCAAGTGACATTTTTTCTCTTTAGATGTGGGACCCACTCAGGTATTAATAATGTTAAAGTAGAAGAACATGGCTTCACATTATGAGGTCCAGTAGGTGTCATTTTTTAGTTTTATTTCCTGACTCCCTCATTACACCAGTCCTCATTTGCCTCTCCCACCACCACCACCACCCTCCTCCAGCCCTCCCACTTCCTCTTCCTCCCTCCTCCTTCCTCCTCCTTTCGCAACGCCGGGGCGCCCCTGTCATTTGTGTGACTGTTGATCCTTGCAAAGAGGACAGATCAAATATTTCTCCTCCAGTGTATAAGGCTTTCCGCTGGGGCCTTGCAGATATGATGATTGGGGCTGACGGATGGACGGGGGCCCCGGGTTTTGAAGTCTGAAACAGACAGCGGTGGCTTTGATAGCCCCCGCTCCTCTCGCACTGGATCACCAAAGAGACCAGGCGAAAAGAGAGGAGGAGAGGAGGAGGAGGAGGAGGAGGAGGAGGGGGGGTTAAGGAGAGGAGGGTGCAAGTGAGAGTGAGTGGGGAACAAAAGCATCTGTAGAGTGGTCAGGGCTGGCGGCGGCAGCAACAACTGCCGTCAGAGGCTTTTTGAAGTTTACACACTGCTCTCCCCTCCGCTCCTTTCCCTCTCTTTTCCCCTTCCACTTCTTTCTTCCTTCCCCAAAAGCCTCCTGCTTCCCTTGTCCTTGAATGCCTTGCTCTCTTTCTTGCTCCTCGGCGATGTCCCATCCGCTGGATACGACCAAACAGCAGCTCAGCTTATCTCTCCTGCTTCCATCCCCTGGAGACTCCCAAAACTGTTGCCATTACAGCCATTACCCATCATCAGTTTGGCTTAAAGGGTTTCACTTTGACCACAGAGGGCAACGAACTTTGAAATGAAACTTTACTGAAGCTGCCTAAATTATCAGAGGTAATCAATCAATCATCTGTTATCTTCAACCCCATTCACATAAGAGTGGTTCACCCACAGTACGTTAAATTCTATCAGAGGACTTAACATTTCGAAACATGTTTAACAGGACGGATTTGGGGGACAGATGAAATTGTGCAGCTATAAAAGAGAATTAAAGAGGTTTGCTCTGTTTCTCAGGCCTCCAGCATGTGTTTGGCTGTAAAAAAAATCTGGAATATATCTATAATATAATTTTGGGTGACATCATTGTTGGTTTTTAAGGCAACAATGGCAAACAGATCAGGAATGGTCAGACTTGGCGTTTGCTGAAATTTGGAGGCGTATAAATATAACACACATAATCTTCTCTTGAAATGACTGAAAACCAGAATCCAAGGATGTTAAATGAGCTTCTAAGCACTGTAATGTGGATTATGCTCGGGATAAAAGCTGCGATTTGTATTAAAGTACGATTTTTCATTTCACACAACGAACAAATTAAGAATAATTTCCCAAAAATAATAATAATCTTTTGTTTTCAGACGACCATAACAATATAAGGCATTAGTTTAGTCTCGGTGTCTCCAGGGAGCTCAGTAGGTTGTTTTTGTATATTAGGTATAAAGGTAGGATGAGGGTTAAGCTTGCTTCTCCTTTTTGCCTGTCAGGTCAGGAGCAAAGTCCATGTGAAATAATCTATTTTGCAGTTTAGTTCGGAGGATCTGTCAGCCAAAATAATAATGTAGCCGCCGCACAAGCAATCAAGAGTCATAAAATCACCCTAAGGAATCAGCAATGTCAGCTATATATATAAATATATTATAGCATTAAACTATATTAAAGATAGGCAGACATTTGGCACGGCAAGCTACTGTCATACCATAAAGGGATTGAACCAGCGAAACCTGTAAGTGCAGTGAGCTCATGAATGTCAACTTTGGATTTTCAGTTGATAAAATCTTTAATTTGTCATTATGAAAGTTTTATTTCAAGTCTGTCCACAAAGCAAGTTTAAGGGGCACAAGAGGGGACAAAGTGGATCTTAAAATAGCTAACACAGTGGACTGGGAACCCCCTGTGCAACAGCTTAAAGCCGTTTCTACACCAACAGAAAGTCGACTTTTGTTTTTTCCATGCATCCCCTCTATACATTACAGCACAGTGACAGTAGTTGATACCCGACAGATGGCTTTTGTCAGGCCTGGAGAGCAAGAGTTAACCCAATCCCCCACTCACCCTCCCTTCATCCCTCTCTTCTTTTTAAATGTCTCCCATATAAACAGATTTTGTTGCTGCTTAAAGTGGGCTCAAAATTAAAGCGTATCGTTTTACACACATATTGCATGCATATTACGGAGCCCCAGCTGGTGGCAGGCTGCTCTTAAGAGCCATATGATTAAGTTAGAGGTTGGGGTATCCGATAAGATTTGAGCTCTCTGCCTCACTCTCTATCTCGCTGCCTATTTTACTGCAAACTTATTAAATGGAGGAAACGACATTATTTTTTTCTGAGTGTATGTGTAATTATTGTCACACACCTGTGACTCCCTGCCATCCACGACAGGGAAGAAGAGAAGGGAAGGAGGGATGATGAGGAGGGGGGGGTGGAATGAGGAGAAATGTCGTTGGGAGCAGCGGGAGTCCTCATTTCAGGAAAAAGGGAGGAGGATAAAGAGGAGAGGAAAAACAAGAGAGCTTGTTAATCAGGCGCTTTCTGTCACTGGCTGAACACTGATATCCTAATGATTCATGCCGAGATAGTGACATCACAAGGGAGAATGACGGAGAGACATAGAGTGAGAGAAGGAAAACAAGAGGGAGGTTGCAAATGAAGGAAGGGGAGATGACAGCCCCAAAAAGGACAACTAGTTTTGCACAGACAAGATGACAGAAAGCAAGAAATATCAAAAAAAAAGAAAGACATAAACTGGGAAATGTCCCTCCGAATCTGTCGTCGCATTCCTCACAAACAGGCGCTTGTTTAATTTGAACAGAATGTTTCTCAAGGAACGGCGTTGTGAAAGTTTTCCAGCCAAGTTTCAATCTGTAATTTTTTTTCCCTCTCTCTCTCTCTCTCTCTCTCTCTCTCTCATTTGCCATTTCCCTCAGCAGACCACCCCGTTGAAGGCAACATGTGATATGATCCTCAGAAGACAAAGGAAATTACCTATTAAGAGGGAGAGATGATCTTCCTTTAGCCATGCTCCAAGAAAGTGACTCACGATGTTGTAATTGTTTACCTTTGACTCGGCCCATAAGTCTCTCCTCCCATCTCTCTCTGTTCACTTGTAACATAATATTTTGCAGCGCTGCTTTCAGAAGCCCAGCTTTCACTCTCCTTTTCTCTCTCTCTCTATCTGTTCTAACAGGACAGATGTCATCGCCCCAAACAGTCTGAGTCATTGTACGCCTCCACACCCCTGAGTAACCCAAGGACATCAGGGAAGAGAGGACTGTAATTTTACATTTTAGACATTTAGCTGATGCTCTTAGTCATGGCAACTTGAGGGTTCAGTGTCTTGCTCAAGGACATAGGGATGGTACCAGTAATGTAATGAAATAAATCAAAAGGAGGGTTACGTATGTGACCTCCGGTTATTATTAATCATAGGGAAAATACGATAGTGAAAGAAAAAAAATCACATTTTCAGATAAAAAGGCCTTAAGACACGCTAACAAACATTACTAAGATGTGCTATTGATTTTGGTCGGGAAGATTTATCTCAGTCTAAACAGGTGGTAAATTGTCTCTTGTGAACTCCGTTGCACTGAAGACAGGCTTGCTTTAAACTCGTGAACCCGTGACCTCGTGTGTGTGTGTTTTTTTTGATCCGTCAGTATCCTGTGGTATTTAACATCAGCTGCTTGATATTAAAGGTTGTACGACAACTTCAGCAGACATTCAGGAACTTGTTTTTCTTCAGCGCTTTCAGTCAGCTGGGGTGGTTCGGCACTATTCAAAAGGTTGTTTGTCTGCACCAGTGCAGTTTCCCCCAGACTGAACAGATCTGGAAGAAGAAGAAGAAGAAGAAGAAGGGAAAAAAAAAAGGCTGGAAATAGCATCGCCATGCAAGCGGGCTGCGTGTGTGCTTTTTTTGGGTGTAATGTTTTAATAGAAAGCAGATGGTTACAGATGCAGGGGCCGAGTGCCGGTGATGACATATCTTTAATATTTTAGAGTGGTCTTTGCTGTAAATGTTGCAGCAGCTGTTTCCCAACACAGTAAATTTACAGCGTTTTTTAATCCCTTTTTTTTTTTCTTTTGTGTGTTTGTGTTCGTGTCTGACTGACAGCTATTGGTTTTACTGTAAATTACAGAAATGAATATGGAAAAGTGATGAAAAGGCAGCCAAAGGGGAGGAGGCTGTGCATGAGTGTGTGTGTGTGTGTGTGTGTGTGTGTGTGTGAAAGTGTGTATGCACCCCGACTGTTTGTCGCTGAATCAATTCCTCCTCATTTTGAACCCTGCTGATTATTCTCTTATTTTAGTTTGTTAGAGGCGGCTCACACACTGTTGCCCTGCAAGTATAAGAACTGATATTCAAATGTAAAGTGATATTAAAATAATGAGATGGAGGGCGAGAAAAAGCAAGAGAAAAGTTGATGGAGGAGGAAGGGAGGTGGCAAGGCATAAATATATATTTGTTTTGTGTTTGTATCGCGGCTGTTAGTTTAGCTTTAATGTCAGTGGCGAGGATGGAAGGTTTGCGCCGATGCTTTTGAGCCGAGGTGATTGTCATCAATTCGCGTCTTGGCATTTAAACCACCCTCTTCAAATATGAGTATTTGAAATGCAAATACAGCCGCATATGCCCAGACAAATTAAAAGACACACAGAGGAGTGTGGGGGGGAAAAAAAGCACATCTGAAGCGGTAACTTTTTACTGTTTCTTTATCATCAGAGTTTGCATTGTCACACACTCCTGTCTTCTTCTCCATCGCGAACAGACATTGGTTATAGAACGGCATACAAACTGATTGTATATTTATTTGTAGTTTTGTTCGCCCGGCAGAGAGAAAGAGGAAAGACAGAGAAGTGCTGTTTTTATCTTGCCCTTGACTTCACTGTTTGCGCCTCGTGGGATGTGTTCGATTAAGTGCTTTTTTCCCCCCCCTCCACAAGACACAGTGAGAAAATATGATTCACATTTTTCCCCCCTCTCTCCATCTCTCTGACGCTACAGTTATTTAAACATCAATAGCCATGCGTCTTCTTTAGCACACACTCTTTCTCATATTGATATTTGTATATGATCATTACTTTTGGCCCTGCATGCTTTGTTATACTGTGTCAGCTTCAATAGGAGTAAGATCCAATACTGCAACCTCTGCATTCCCCCAAAAAACCAATAGACCAGACTTCATTGTATAAGGGAATCTACTGTAGGACCACACTAGATACATTCAATATTAGTAAGTAACCCAAAAAACACCCCCCCTAAAAAAAAAAAAAAAAGGTCTGAAATTTTGAGAGCTTTCTGCAGCTTCTTTGTAAAAAAAGTTTAATATTTAATGGAAATAAGTCGGCAACACCCTCCCAAAAAGCACTGCAGTGTGTTAAAGTTAACAGCCCGGAAGAAAGATGTGTTCCTCTAAAACCTCAGGTAAGCTGACAGCACTCTTCCGCAAAAGAGGGAAAAACAGCAGCGAGTAAAAAAAAAAAAAAAAAGAACGTATAAAAAAGAAAACAAGTTGTCTGCTGCCTCACTTGTGATAAAGTTGCTGAATATTTGTTTCCGTAATTAACAAGCTGAGCTTTGTTTTTTTTTGGTTTTTTTGTCAGATGATGAGGAGGAAGAGGAGGAAGAGGAGGTGGAGGACGGGTGGGCGGGGGGTATCGGTGACGGACGGGTGGTGTTGATCACAGGAAGACGGGCGAGTTAGTGAAGGAGGACGAAACATTTCTTACTCTGTGCTTAAAATGATTGCCTGAAGTTTTAGAAGAGCATGTCTTTCTTCCAGGCTGGTGACTCGAACGCATTCTTTAAAAAAAAAAAAAAAAAAGTGTCTTAGAAATGACAAAATGATACCGCTTCATACCAATGATCCATTTTCGCGCGAGATAAAAGCGATGGAGTAAAGTTTATCAGAGGACCGATGAGTGAGGAGAATGAGGGGAAACTGTGTGTGTGTGAGGAAGAGGAGGATGGATATGATGGGAGGTGGTGGGGGCTGACTACCTGCAGAGAGCCAGCGTCCAAATGAGAACATAATAACAACATCAGAGAGCGGGAAGAAGGATTGTCTGCAATATGACAACGGTATTAGAGAGAAGTCAGATAATTAAGAAATGCACTTAGTGTTTTGTCAAAAGTGGCCGTCACTGCTGGAGATGGAATTTAGCTCTGTATGTGTACGCGTGTTGGTTTTTTTTTTCTCCTCCAGTGCTCCATACTGCGGATAATGAGCTTGGAAAAACAAAAAAAAAAACAAAAAAGAGGGAAGAAAAAGATGAAAGTGAAGAAGGAAAATATCAAAAAAAAAAAAATCTATCAAATAATTTAAATGAAAAGTTCCGTCCATACAAAGAGTCTTCTGGACGTTTCTGATGGAGCTGTCCAGTCGGGGAAAATGAGACACATTTTGGATCACAAGCAAACAAGAGGGGTGGCAGAGGATGGGAGGTATTGATGGATGGATAGAGGGGAGATGTGGGGGGGGGGGTTGAGGCAGGGAGTGGGGGGCCACAGAAATAAACCCAACTCCCATCTGATGAGCAGCTTGTCCATAATACTGAATCCCCCGTCTCTTGCCAAGTCTGCTTCCTGATACAGAGACATGATAAGTGCAGATTTTTTGAAAAGATTGCCTCCTTGTTCATTTGCCCCCCCCCCATACCCCGATCCAACCACTTCCACCACCACCACCACCACCACCACCACCACCCCCCCTGCTCCTCATTTGCTTTTGGCCTGGGAGCACTTCTAGTCGGTGCCATAGATAATCAGGTGGATTTTTTCTTCTTCTTTATTTTTTTTCCTCTGTCCCCCCTTTTCCCCATGACTCGATAATAAAATTAAAGAAGTGCGAAAGGAATAAAGGAGACGGACTGGATGTGTGCGCTCGTCTCCTTTGCAGCCAACAACTACAGGACAGATGATGTGGCCATCTTGAGATCGTTTGTCATCTGTCGGGCAGAGTTGACCTTGCAACGAATGCCGACCGTTGGAGGAAAAAAGAGATGCAGAAAGATAGAGGGAGACAGAAAGAGAGAGGGCTGTTGTTTTTGGTAATAAAGACAACATTTATGCCTTCCCTTCGCACTGCCAGTTAAAAGAGACACAAACATGGAAATCCATTATGGAACGCTTCTTAAAAGTGTGACCAATCCTTGTTCAGTCAATTAGAGTCTGGAGACTGAGAATATGATGTTTGTCTGTTTAGCCCCCGATGCATACAGATCAGCCTGGATTTGATAATGGAAAGGGAGACTTTTTTTTTTGTCTCCACAAAGATAGAGAGAGAGAGGGGGAGAAAGAGAAAACAGCGAGAGATGGAGGGATGGAGGGGCAGCGCAGCCAAGCTCTGCTTATCTCTTTTCTTCTCCTCCGCTTTCCTGCTTTTTCTCTCTCCCCCCCCCTCTCCCATATACAAAAGCATTAATGTGCGCGGCAATGTGCTTTGCCATTGTTCTGTGTTTAAATGCTTAAAAAGGGACGTTGTTTGTGTAACTGGCAGAGTTAGCGGTGTGCGGCCGTGTCCAAAAGCCTGTACTTAAAGTTGCTCAGCGAAAAAAATAGGCCACATAAAAGGGGAGTGATAGAGACGCAGTTAATAAGAGTGGTTACCCCAGAATGAGCGGGGATGAGGTTTCACATTGAAAAAAGATTTATCTTAAAGTATGGTGCTAATCCCTTTAGTTTTAATCCTCCCCCTGCCCACCCCCCACCCCCTTGGACCATCCACTTACGGCAACCTTTTCATTCCTAGCAAGGCATAATAAAAAACTATAAACCATAAAGTACTTACAATTTCTGGAAACTGGCAAATGCATGGCGCCCTGATTTTACAAGGATTCCTGGCTAGTGAATCACAGAGCTCGAAGGACTCATCTTTCTCACAACGGATTATTAAAAGAAAGACTAAGTTGTTGGGTACAATGGAGGGCAACAAGGACACGGGAAAAAAGAGAAGACACGCTATGACCTATTTGATGATTATCGCGATGGCAGCGGTTGTGGTGATAGGTGGCGGAGGGGTGTTGTCATGCTCTCTGTCACACTCGGCTGTGTCATACAAGCTGGATGGATGCCTCTGTCCACTGCAAGCTGCTTGAATGAGGAAGCATATGGGTGTATGAGAACCTCAGCCCACTTCATGAATATTTGATTCATATTTCCTGTGTGTATGTGTGTGAGAGAGAGAGAGACAGAGAAAAAGCGAAGGAAAGAAAGGGAAGGAAAGATTTTTTTTTTCTCTCTCTTTCACTCGTCATTGCAAAAACTCACAAGGCTTACTTTGTGGCATTCTAATCATAATTGCCAATCCTGAATACAAATCTCTCAGCGCTAAACACATTGAGTGAAAATGAAATGACAAAATGAAGCTCATATAACGGTGTAATCAAAGATACATTCAGGGGGAAAAAAGATGAAGAAAAAAAAAAGCTGAATGTTCTTCCGTAACCAGTAAGAGATGAGGATCAGGGGCCAGTTATTAGCTCGGCCAGGAACAAAGAGCCCCAGTGTTGGAGGGCAGCTTAACGCTGAGCCAGTTACTGTACCTTTCAAAACTAATATGTAACCATATCTGTTTTAAAAGGACAATTCATATGACTGTGAATGCATGAGAAAAGTTGTTCCCATCTCCGCAACCCAGGAAACTCGAGTCCCACTCGTAATAACCGAGCCCACCAGACACACTCACACACTCTCTCACACACACACACACTCCATTTCAGGCCTGGCCTTTTGTGGAAAGTATCCCATTTAAAAAGATGGGGACAATAAATTTTTGTTATGATGTAAAACATCTTTAGCTTTTTTGACAGAACAATGGTGCTTATTGTGCTTTATTGTTACTGTGGCAACTGCAAAGGTCAGCGTGGGTGTGGCCGGACAGACAAGGACGGCACTGAATGAAAATTGGGTTATATGTGATCAACTAAGTTATTAATCAGATTAAAATGGATTCCCTCTGCCTGCTGTTTAACTAGGCAGGAGGGGGGAAAAAAGGGAAAGAAATAAAGACAGAGAGAAGAGGGAAAGAGAGGCAGAACAAATAGGCCAGTGTTTACTAATGCAAGAGCAAAGGAAGTCATTGTTTTAGAAGCTGAAGTCATTGTCGCACATGAGTTTCTATAAGGACCGGCTCTGTGGAACATCCCTCTGCATGCAACCAGTCTGTCTAAAAGTATGTGCCCTTGCCATGGATGCCCCCTAGCTTCATCCAGGTAACCTCTCTAATCCTGATTAAATCACTGTAATTAGAATAAGCAGTGTTCCTCCACCCCCATATTTCCCTAATAAAACAATGCAGCAGTTTAAATCCGGTCGCTGGGATTTGCAACGCAACAATGCAGTTTATATCCATCTCTGCTGAGGAATTAAGTGTATTTTCTAACTGCTAATGTTATAATGTTGCTGGCTTATTTGTCTCGATGCTCGCTATTCTTATTCTATTCCCCCCGCGGTTTGTGCTCTGTCTCTCTCACAACTTTGTTTATTTGAGTCTTATTTATTTGTTTCTTGGCGCTTTTTGATGTTTAAATCAAACATGTTTTTAGCGAGTGGTTGGGATCATTCTTCACTACGGGAAATAATGCAAGTTATTTGTCCTTAATTGCCACAGAGCTTTTCAAACACGGCAGCTTGCTGCCTATGTGTCTATACCTGTGTTTATTTTTTGTTTTTATTAGTATCACTGCGTGCCTCCATTGATGTGGAATAACAGAGGAAATAAAAGTTGACATAGTTTCTTCTTTTTTTACCCCCACAACCCCCTGTTTTCCTCTCCCTCTGCCTTGCTCTCTGTTGTTTTTTATATATCTGTGTTTTTCCTTGAAGTTGCTGCAGCATTGTCTCATTATGTGTCGACTAGCTGTGTAAGTGTAGTTATTATGCCTGTGTCTTTGCCTGGCGGTACTGTTCTCTCTCTCTCTCTCTCTCTGTCTGCTGTCTCTCCCTGTCTCTCCCTCGGAGGATGAGGAGCTTTATGAGTACAACTCCTCTGAGGCGTCCTCTTCACATCTCCAGGGCGCCTGGGGAAGGGAACGTTGCATTCTTAAGAGGAGCAACTCAAACCGAACAAAGTCTACAGGAGTCAGGGAAGAAAAGAAACAAACAGCAAACTAACGAGATGGGAAGCAGAGATCATGTCAAATATATCGGGTTGGAAGGCCAATTTATAACCCATTGTTTCATGTTTTGCAATATCGAATACAATGCACACTAACGTAGCTATGAGTGCACAGGGGGAAAGGGTATACAGACTCGCATATATACATAAAATCACTTGATTTGCACGTGAACACACACATCCGCACGCTCTCACACACACATATATGTAGTCTATGAATGCGATCTTAAGCTCCCTGCAACCTCCGAGCTCCCACGCTGTCTTCTCTCCTGGTTCCCCATCCTGTTTCTAAAATAATGAATAGAATAATTGTCATGTAACTTTGCAATCATCCAGCATTCGTCTCCATTTCCTTATCAAGTGCAACTCGATACAGCCTTTCATTCACTGAACTGTACTTCCACGAAACGTGATGTGGCCAATATTATTGGTGGTATTAGTGTAGATGGCTGAGAGAAAGGCGCATGGGAAGAATATGAGGCCTTTTCAGAAAGGACCTTTCAGCAAGCTCAGCCGTTTATATGTGGGGAATTAGTGAGGAGAAAATATTTTTAGAGCTATCACATCTGTTGAGGGGAAAAGAGAAGGAGAGAGTGAGCAACAGGTACCATCCTTAGGGCTTGACAGCAGCTATTACACTTAATTGCTCTCTGAAAACAACACTATTTGCACTTTTGGGTGACAAGGTGATAATGCACCTCTGCACAAGTCAAACTGGTAATATTGTCGCACATGGGAAAAAGCACCTCGCCTTCACCAGCCGTCAAAGCTGTCATCTCGGCATGGCGGAGGCACACAATGAGAGCCTGGGGAAGTGTATCACCAACAGTCGTCTTCTTCTTCTCAGTAAAAGACAGACAGACAGGCCTCCAGATGGCTTAATCACTGGAGGAGCCCGTGCCCTCCAGCAACAAGGAGAGAAAGAAAGAGAGTGAGAGATAAAGAAAAGGAAGGATCCTGGAGTGTGGGAAAGTGAAATGCAGAGATCTAAGAAAGAAGAAGGACTGCTGGTGAACTCGCTTCGGACCGAACAGAGCAACATCAGTGGCTGCCATGTAAGACACTCGGATACTGGTCAAACTCTGGTTGAAGTTCTAATCGTGTTAAGCTGTTTACAAGAAGCCTCAAATTGAATTTGCCACGAATAAACGATTTAACCCAACAGTCTGGTCCAGTGGCACAACCAGGATTTTGACTGCGAGCTTTGAGACTGACATTGTCTGACCCAAAACCATGTTACTTATGTAATCACCAAGGAAACTTTCTTATTAATATCATTATCACACATAATTTCCATCAGCAGTAATATGGTTATTATTATTAGTGTTATTACTGGAACTGCTGAGATTTGGGAATTCAGCATTATTGCTATAAGTGTGTGAGCAATAAACTCCTAGTCAGATGGTTAGGCTAGTTTGACACCTGACTATGTAGTAGTTTATTTAAAATAACAGGATCTTAAAATAGTGAACTTAGCATGCTTTAGATAACTGAAAATACAGTCAGTTTCCCTATTTAAGGACTTTTCCCTTCTTGTGCTATGGTTAAACTCATAAGTTTTACTGGCATCTTTGGATCATTGCCTGTCCCTGAAATCTTGTATCAGCTTTTGTAAGTAAAACTCACTTTTTCCAACTTGAGTCTAGTGCCGCACATTTGTTTTGTTCATTTATAATGCCAGGCATTTTTTATTCATACAGTATAATCTGGCCAAAATTGGACCCAGCAGACATTAGACTATTAGACTTTCCTCAGAGAAACTTGTGTCACCAAATGGGTTTCTGGTTTTTTAGCATTCAGTGATCCACTCTGCCCCATTCGTACCGCGTCAATATAGCATCACTCTAAGCCTATAATATGTATTTAGCCCCTTCCTTAGTTCTCCTCCAGAGTCAGCAAACTTCATACCTGATCAAGTTTCTGTGCCAAACAGCCTTCACTGGTGGTTAGACTGGGCTTGCTGCACCTCCAGAATCTTCCCAGTTTGCAAGCCTTTTGTCTGCTAAGTCTCAGCATGCTGCTAGTAGCCAACCAAATCAATCAATCCTAAGCTGGCCTATGCAGAGTCGGCTAACATCTCGCCCGCACCAGAATTGCAAGATGTCTTATCTATTACTGTGTCTGTTCCTGAGTTGGCCAGTGCCTTCCCTGCTCCATCACCAAGCCTGTTCCTGAATCGGCCAAAGCTTCCCTTGCCCTTAAATCAACTAAGGTCTCCAACTCAAGTCGGCTGACGTCCAGCCTTCTCTGGATTCAGCACTCCCAGCCACTCTCCAGCCTGTTCCTTAGTTGGCCCTCCCTGCTGATCTCCTGCCAGATCTGTTGACCCTACCTGCAGGTGTCAGACAGGTGTCCAAGTGCTCTGGTTTCTAGGCCTCTGCCTGTCAAGCATCCTACCCTAAATCCCAGCTTTCAGTTCACCAGCCTTGCTTCCATCTCTGAGGAGTTTGATCGCTGGTTTATTTACTCTCCAATCCCTGGGCCATCCACTTGAGGTTTTCGCCTGATGTGCTCTTTAGCTGTCAGACTGCCCACCCAAGGTCTCCGACTCATCCTCTTTCAGTTACCTAGACAACTGTCCCTCTTTCGGACACCATCCACTAGCATGGTTTGGACTTTAGTGACAATTATGGAGGGACGTCTGGGAGCCATAGCTTGGGGCTTGTTTTAATTTGAAATCTCTTATCTTATGTGCCCCAGTTTGTTTTTCCATCTCACTTTGTTCTCTTTCCTGACAGTATACTGAACCATCTGCATCCTATTGTCCAATCAGTCCCCTCAGTATGTCTATTTCTATCATTCCACCATTTATTTGCTCAATGGTTCTCGTACTACTTAGTAATCAAGCTTTCCAGCCTCTCCTGTTTATTTTCCTCACAGTTTCCTGTTTATAGTTTGTTTTCCTTGTGTATGACATTTCCCTGTTCCTGGCTGTTCCCTCTTATCTGGCAAACACTTAACAAGGATTAGGTATCTGTCAGTTAGTTACCAAGTCAGTTACCTTATTCAATGATGTTTCTCTACTTATGCTTCTGGTAAATTTGTATGTTTCATCTGCACTGTTGGAATTTTGCCTGTAACTGGATTTTGCCTTTTTGCCTGCACCTCTCTTGCGTTGCTTTGTACCATAATTTTCAGCTTTTTGCTTCTCAATATGTGCCTTGCTTTGTTTTTAAACTAATAATTGTTTCCTGGTTCCTGCCACAGCTTGCTTCCTGTGTTTGTTCGCCAGCCAGGTTTTTGTAACCTTGTGCCACCTTTTGTAAGTAGAACATTTTATTTTTTTTTAAAAAACCTGTCTCATGTCGTCTTACCAAAACCACTCCACCCAGCTGTTTTTAACATGTCAAAGCATTTTGTGTTGGTGTTTATGAGTGTGAGTGCATGTTGGTTGGTCACAAACAGCATCCAGAATTATGGTAACTGTTCTAGTAAGTACAATACTTTCTGCAATTACCAGAATTTGCATTATCTAAGCTTTATGTTTGTGTTTAAAAAGGTTGCTACAGGAGCATGTAGTCAAGTGAAAAGCAATAGTCAGTGGCACCAACACTGTTGGCAACTTAGGCTGATCTGGGAATTCTTTGTATATACTGTACATAGACAGCTGAAGAAGAGATCTAACCACTGAGCTACACTATAAACGTCCTAAATTTGACTCTGATACTCAGCCCAGTTTTGTCTGTGTGTGTTTTTGACCTGCTTCTCCAGTTTCTGCTCAAACTACTAGACTAGGATTTCTCCAGTGTCTGTGCCACTACTTAAAAGAAAAAAAAAATCCTCACTCTTATTGAGGTTCAATTTTTTGTGAATTTGTGGGCATCCATAATATTTCAACTACATCAGGGAAAATACAAAAGTGTTTTATAAAACTAAATGTTGAAATGTTTTGCTTGTGTGTTTAGGCTTAACTAAATGTTCAACAACAGTTACCTTTACCCAGATTATTGTTATATAGAAAAGAGAGACGATGTCGGAATAAACTTGCATGCACATGGATTGGTAGACTTAGGAAAACCAGACAATGGCACATGGCTACACTGGCAGAAAACTAGCTCTTGTGTTTGCATTGTGAGCAAGCCAGTCACCATTACAACCTACTACACACTGCATGTTGTTTTACAGAAGCATTATCTTGGCGCAAATCAATATGTGGTGCAGATCACGACTAAGTGGACCAATCACGGTTGAGATCTGCGGCGCTGCAACATGTCGTTACATTTCTGGGATCAAGCTACATCAGAGGGCATCACACCTACATCAAATCTATGGGTTAGATTCAATGCAGAAGTATAAATCAAGCCTTTGCAGTCTAACCAATACAGGCCCAGGTGTGTAACTGGGTGATTTTTTTATGTGTACACATAAACAGACATTTTTTTTTTGCTATTGTATCTGTGTTATACTGACACCAGCATATGTGGGTCTACATGTACTGTGTGTGCGTGCTTGTTTGTGTGGGTGTGTGTGAAGTGTTTGCCATTGCCTACCTTTCTTCCACTTAAACCAGAGAAAATGAAAACTACACCAGTAATGCCAAGTGTGATCCACTACATCTGCGCTTCACAGCGAGTCCACCAATCCCGCCATATGTTTTTAATTACCATCAGTGCATTACAGAACCTGTTACACACACACATACACACACACAAACACAGCCACATCCACACACATGCAGACACACATATTAGCCTTTTATTATAATAGCCTGCACTTTTCTCTACGTGCATGTGTTCGAATGTTTGCTTTCCCCTCCATGAAATGTACGGTTCGCATGTCTCTTGCATGGTGTTCCAATGTGACCTCAACGCATGAAGGTTCAAATCCTTCCCGTAAATGCAACCAGTCCTGCATTTATGATGTAAAAAAACACTTTCCCTAATGCACCATATGCAAACACAGTTACAGACACACACAATTACAGATACCTTACAAGACTAACTGGGAAGAAGGTAAAGTAAAATCTTTAATGGCTAATAATTTCTGTTTCCAGTATTCAGATTTTTCCACTTTTGGGAGACGCAAAGGCCTCAACATTACGTCTAAAATGTTTGCTTTTTGTCCGCAAAATGGAGGTAAAGGCTATTATGTGATTCATTATTGCTCATGATATGTGCATGTCAATCATCCCTTCACTGTGCCTCCATCTCAGCGTCACAGCTTTGCATGTTTCGTTGAGAGATTTTCCCTTTTTTACTTGAGCTATAAAAAAAGTGACAGACATGCTAACATTGCTCTGCATCATTCCAAATTTAAAGTTAATTTCAGGAGTTAGTTAATAATATATGATAAACTAATTAAGCATGTTTTTCTAAATTTCCTTGAATGCCTGTTAGAAAAACATTTGAGAAGTGTGAGAAGCGGTGTAAACTATTGGATTTCAGTCAAACGTGAGTATGCTATTGTATTAGCCTTTTCAGTTCATAATCAGGACCTTGGTTATTTGGATGAAGCAGTTTGTGAAGAATCAGATGTTGAAGTTACAGTTAACAATAAATATCAAGCAGTAATCAACAGTTCAGATCTTCTGTCACCCATCTCATTGTCAGGTTGTAGTGACAGGTTGTAAAAATGAATGAGGCTAGCCTAGGGAGTTTAGCAGCTTCCTCTAAACGTAGTCTTACCGGCTTCATGATAAGTGATGACAGATTGAGTCTTTGCTGTCGTAATGTATAACTTAAGTTACATATAAACAATGAAAGACAAACTTGAAAGTTGAAAATTAGGTTTGATAAGTTTATGATTTGGTGGGGGGAACTGGTGTGTGGTAATTGTACTTGTATTGTTTCTTAAAACATCTTGTTACTAAACTGCATTCCTTTTCACTGATGCCAGTGTTTATGGAAAACGTGGTATTTATGATGGATATCTCCCTGGAGAGTTGTGAGCTGTTGTTGCGAAGAGTCACAACAGAAGTAAGAGGTGGAATAGATAGGGGCAAGATAAAGCAGGCAATTTTTCTGCTTAAATTATCTCTGTTCTTGCTTGTAAGGCTTGAGTTGAAGACAGCATAGTATATGTTTCTGACTAAATTTCAGGGTCCACTTACTACTACTACTGATAATAATAATAATAACAGCCTCTTTAGTGTCATCTAATGGGTGTGTAGGAGGTGACTCTCTCCAAGAGTTTCTATCAGCAACAAACACAAACAAGCCACAACACTTATGAAGAGAACTATAGAGCACAATGTGAGAGTACTTGTAAATTGGGAGTGATGGGTGTAAGTGAGAATATACAGCGTTTTCCTCTCTTCTTTTTCCACTAACTCGCTGTTGTTGTAGCCTACTTCTCGAGTTGTAAGAGGTGCTCAGCTATGAGCTCTGCCATTTTCTTCTCTGACACCCTCAGAACGTTGATCCAAGTCCTACACTTCTTTCAACACTTCCCCTCCAGCTTGTCAATCTCAACCATCTAAAGTCCTGGTCCACATTTAATATATTAAATGAACAAGGGGGTTGAGGTAATGTAAGTAATACGATGTGAGGAGCAATGTTCGCAAGCAGTCATGGCATGTACAGCACTGTTTGAATAATGTAATACTTCATGTTTGATAATGCATGGCTATAGATAGGTCTCCACTGCAGCCAAGTATTGATTGTGTTAAGCACATCTACAGTACAGCAAATGGTGTGGGTTCATATCAATCTTTACACAGCGTACTGTACCTCAGTAACCAGATACCTTGTCTGATTACAGAGACCTCAGGGCCACTGCTGCTGTTAATGACATTTATTGATAAATCCAATTCCTGGGCCAGTTTAAGGGGGTGTGGTTTAATACTACAGACATGTGAATATGTGTGTAGATCCTTATATGTGTGTATCTGTTATGTGTCAGAGTGCTAGTAGATTCATGTGCATTGTACCCCTTTTCCCCTCCTCCGGGCATACTAATGAAGAGATGGCCACTCCAGACGTGCAACGCATGCCCTACAACAGCTCCCGCAGATCCAGGGGAGAATTTCGATATTAATGATTTATGCTGTATTTGCATACAAACCTAATGCAAACCCACTCCAGATAATCACATTTTGCCAGGTCTGAATTGAGTTTTACAGACGTCTTTGCTACCCCCACCTTCTCCACCCACCAAATAACAGTGGAATGTGTGGCTCTTGCTCTTCAGGCTGCGGGTGACCCGCCGCACAAGGGGTTTACAAGTGGACACATAAAGAAGGACTGTAATAGTGCATTTTACTGTGAAACAAGTGTGTCTATTATTTCGGATCTATTCACACATCTGTAGTGCATGAAGCTGAACCAGCGTGAACAGTCACCACAGTGGTATGGAAGTCAGGGGAGTGTAAACCACAGCGTTACAAATGTACGACAGAACTAAACTTTACTACAGTTTTAAAATGCTAATGTTCTTCTTGCCTGTGCTTCACCATATTTTAGAGACAAAAACATTCAGTACCCCATCACGTATATTTGGTATCAATATTTTTGTGCATAAAGATTTTATTTTGAAAAATCTGTAATCACTAGAGGCCTTCTTATAGAAGAAACTACAATTCAGAAAGCCCCATCTTGGCCTGCTACAACACAGAATACACACCCACATCAAAATGTTACTTACAAACATCTAAATGTAGGACTTTTACTTGTAATGGTGTATTTTTACTAGTGCTGTCAAAAATATCGCATTATTAACGCGTTAACGCAAATCAATTTTAACGGCGTCAATTTTTTTATCGCGAGATTAACGCGGGCGGGGGTGGGTGGGACTGGGGCATGGTCGGCGAGGTCGAGGGCGAGGCGTTCGCCGTCGGAGTCCGACAGGATCTCCTGCTGGTGGTGGTACAGCAGCAATATTCTCGCTCGCCTTTCTGTCGGCTCCTTTTCCGCGTCCCGAACCGCGTGCCGCTGATGCAGATGGTCAGCCAGGCGACGGCGGCCTGGGGTGCGCGCATGACGATTGACAAGAACAAAGTCATCTGTGTGTGTTGTCAGAGTGAACTGAGTTATCATCATAACACATCCAGTCTGTAATACCACGTGATGGCCAAACACAGCTGACGCGAATTCTCCGCCTCCTCCTCATATAAAATGATAATTCAAGGGACATTTAGAATAGATAAAAAATGTGCGATTCATTTGCGATTAATCAGGAGTTAACTATGACATTCATGTGATTAATCGCGATTAAAAATTTTAATCGATTGACAGCACTAATTTTTACATTAACTACTTTTAGTCTTTGAGTGAACAGTGGTTGTAATTTAAGTGGCAGCAGCATAGTTATAATAGTAGTAGGACTCATCATCAGCAGCAATATAACAATGATAGCCTCTGTAGTATTAACACCTGTTCCAGACGTAACAGTAACCATACAAGTGGTAATATGAATTGTTTTTGTAGTAACAGTAAGTGTGGTTGTTGTGTTTTAAGCAGTTTTAATGGATGTAATAAACAACAATACTTGTTGTTGCAGGGGAAACTGTAATAGCAATAATCATCATATCACAGTATATAATACTAGTAATACTTATGGACTCTATTGTGCAGTTCATCACAGAATAAGCACGAACAAACACACTCACATTAATGCTTATAAGGAGCCAGCAGCCTCAATTTCAATTACTTGCATGTCTTTGGACTTTGTGAAGAAGTCCGAGCTGCCGCAGTGTGTGGTAAGAATGAGACTTCCCACAACTCTACTATTACTACACAAATAGGAAAACATAAAGCTTCTGAAATCAGTAAGAGAGGCCATGAGGTTCTTGCTTGTGAAATAGGATACAGTGGTGTGTTATCTGATACATACAGTATATCAGTGTAACAGTACACACAGATAGCTGTTGACTGGAATGGGAGTGTAGTTAGGCAGGGAATACAACCTAAGGTAAGGTCACACTTCGTACAACAGTTCATTCACTCACATTCGAGCACATTACAACATGTCTTGACTTTACTCATGTTTCCTGTAACCATTCATATTTTTCTATGCTATCTTCTGTGCCATCCGAGAGACCTGCCAGGAAGTTAGATACATAATAACTTGTTTTTTTGTATTTTTTTTTATTATAATGAATGCCTGACTCTGACTACGACATGTAAGAAAGGCCTTTGTTCCACAGAGAAAGCCTTATCTATAAAGGTCAAGCATTCCTAGTTGCAAAAGGAACTGCCCACATTACATAGTTTGGTTTTACAAACTTTCGTGCTCAACAATATGTAGGGCATTTTTGCATTTTTCCCACACAAAGGCATATCTGTATTTAATGAAATCAACATTGTATAGTTGAACTGCTTGGTTCCTTGACAAGAATAGTTTGATAAATAAAAATGTCAGATGATACAAGAGACTGCATTGCTTAAATGTATGCCGGTAAAGATGTGCTCTACATTTCATAGGCAACATGTTTAAACCTTTTGTTATTCAAACAAAGGAAAATGTTTATGATTGTTATCAGTGTTATTCTAATTAAACATGGTCAATAGCTAACTAATTAAATTTTCAATCTATACCTTGTTACTGATAGGCTCTCACCAACACCAGAGCTAAGTCATCTGTCTCTTTTCCACATTTGCTGTTTCTGTAGTGTGTATAAGTCAGTTTTTCGAGGCTCAATACCAATACTGGCTTTTACTTTCTTCCTATAGAGACACTTAGCAACTAGCAGCCAACCCTAAAAAGCAAAAGAGCATTGTAAAAAAAAGAGGGAAAAAAAAGAGTTCCTTCTTCAGTCTCAAGGAGCGGCTATAACCTTAGCAGAATCATGAAAGTTGACAGTTCATTTTTCACAGGGTCATAGATCGACGAGTCTTATAAAGTAATGGGCTTTTGGGAGCCGACTTTATGAGAGCTAAGATAGTTAAGAGACATGTGGTGGAGATGGCACAGGGAGCTGAGGTCCTGCTCTGACTCATCCAGGGTTATTCCCCCCATGCTGTGGAGCGGGAGGGAGGCACTGCACTCCCAGTAATATAAACGTGTAATAAAGATTAATCTGTTGCTAGTCACCAAGCTGATAGCTTCTAAACTTGCTTGAAATAAGGCTGAAATCACTTCAGAGCCAATCGTGAGACATTTAGTGAGTGTCTGAGACTCCTTTGTGGGTGTCAGGCTAAAAAATGTATATGTTTTTTGTTTGTGTGTTTATGTGTATGCAGTGCTGGGACAATTTAATTTACGTTTCAATTTGTACTTTTATTCTCTGTCAGTGGTTTTCTGTAGGTGTACCTCTCATGTGAATATATATGTGTGTGCTTTACAGCAGTTATAATGCTAGTACGGGTCAGACTCACTCACCAGGTGCATCTGATCTCTTCATGCCTCCAAGGGGTGCGCCTCCTGCTCCACCTCCCAGGCCGTTGAATGCAGGGAGGTTGTCATTGCTGTAGGCTCTGAGGACAGACAGCATGTTCATTTGCTGTTCTGGGTGGGTCTGCTGCTCAGCCTTCAACAGTCCTGGAGGACCTCCGGGAGACAGGATGCCCAGGCCCTGCTGCCACTGCTTCTCCAAAGTTTGGTTCTGAGGTTGGGGAACCATGGAAAGTGGCGCCATGGTGGAGGAAGAGGCCGCCAAGCCAGCTCCACTCCTTGGGGGCAGGCAGGAGTCATCTTGGAGCTGTTTGGGGTGACTCTGGAGGTGGTCTGAAGCTGGACTTCCTCCTTCCTCTCTCTCCATGTCCATTGGCCCATCCTCATGTCTTTCCTCCTCTTCTTCTGCCACTCCTCCCTCATCTTCCTCTTCATCAGAATTATTCTGTTGCTGTTGTCTCTTGGGAGTGGTTGAGGGGGTCTCACTGGCACTGTGCACCCCAGCCTTCATGGGCTCGTCATCTGACCCAACATGGTCGTCTTCAGCATCTCCACAGGAGACCCTCTCACCAATATGGTTATCCCCAGCTGAAGGTGCTCCTCCGAAGGCCTGGCTAGGTAGGTCCAGACCCTGCTCTGCTTGGCCTATATACCCTTGAATTCCCTGATTGGCTCTAGGGGATCCATCATACAAGCCACCAAACCTCCTATAGAAGTCACTCTGGAAGGGGTTATATGGCTGGTCCATGTGGTTGTTCCAGCCTCCCTGGCTTTTATCTCCATCTCGGTCCCCATCTCTGTCAAGGGCCACACCAGAGGCCTTGATGTTGGAGGAGTGAATGGTAGAGGTGGTGGGAGAACCCTCTCGTTGAAGCTCCTTGCCTGCATCAGACCGCTGCAGCTGGGCCTTACCCAAATGATTGGCCTGGAGGTGCAGAGCCATGAGCTCCAATGAGGAAGTAGAGAAGGAGCAGAAGAGGCAGCCATGCCATGCCACATTATCATGAATGGTGACTGAAGAGCCAGGGAGAGATCCGGATGCAGACTCAGGCCGAACTGATACAGACAGATCAAGTGGTTCATACTGGGACCCAGGTTTGCCAGACCCAGAGTTCTGTTTGGCTTCAGTCTTATCTTCTCTGTCTTGGCCACCAGAGATTGCCCGCTTGGCTTTGGGCTCACCATTATCATGGTAGCGCTGGGCCTGGAGTTGGACTGGACTCTGGTTGTCCTTAATATCTTTCTTCAAGGAGCTGAGGACAAAGCTGTCCATGAAAGCCTGGAGAGAACCTTGGAAGTGGACTCCATTTCCCATCATGCTTTGGTAAGCCCTGCTTAGGTCGGAGAAGCTGGCAGCACTATCAGTTGCTGTTGGGACCATGGAGGATGGGCCATCAGCAGTCTTCATGTTCTCAGCTGAGGCGGAAGAGTCAAAGCGGCGTTCCCCACGATCACGCTCGCGATCTCGGTCATGTGACGACATCATACCAGCTGACGCCCACTGATGTGGCAGCAATGGACCTGCCCTGAAGTCGAGGTTAGGAGGCATGCCCTTGAAAACATTACGGAGGACATCAGGTCGGGCAAAGATACCACCACCCGTCTTCCCATGATCTTCTTTATGGTCAGAGGAAGGGGTGTGGCCAGAGGATGGGCCTGACGTAGTAGAGCCATTTTGACGTTCGCGATGGTGGCGCTCCAGGTGGTACTTCAGACTGGCAGACTGGGTGCCAGCATAGTCACAATGAGGGCACCGGTAGGGTTTCTCTCCTAAGCCAAGAAAGGAACAGAGAAACAGAAAGGGAAAGACAAAGAAAACAGTGAATAATTAACCTGATTATTACATTGACTGGATATCAAAATCTATTTATTGGAGCAGGGAATGTGGACCCTAGGGTCATGTAACCTCCATGAACAAAGAAAATTAGGTCAAATGAACTCACAAAAAAGATGTGCATTTCATTATGTATTAGAAAAAAAGAGGGTAGCAAGTGCCTCATTTTTAGTTGGCATCAAAATGCGACTAATTTTTAATTCCTCAAAATTAAAAGAGGGTTGAGAGTAGAAAGAATGAAAAAGTGAAATAAAAGAAGTGGCAGTTTAGTAAGAGAAAAAATGAGCACAGAATGAAATAAACTACAACACAAAGTGATAATGAATAAGACCGTGCATTCAACCAACAATTCCATGTCTTTTCTCTTCCAGTCATCGGCTCAGCTCCACTTGATGCGCGCATGTGTGTGTATTGGGACGGGAGTGGGGGTGTGGAGTAGGCATCTGAATATGGGTCGATCCAGCTCCGCCAAGTGAGCCATCACTCACATCAACACCATAAAAACATTTCACCATATGGTGCTTTCAGTCCACTACAAGAGATAATATTTTCAACTGACAACAAAACTGTCTCGATGCTATCTGTGTTTGCATGGGGCTGCGGGTGCGGCTGGGTCTCGGTGCGCGTTTCTGTGTATCTGCTCAAGAATGTGTGTGTGATTGCAGTGGGGTCATCATGCCTCTGTTCTGGCCTTGTTTGCTGTCAGGCCTGTGCCTTGGCGATGAGAGTGTAATTTCTCGGACATTCCCTATTTGCAGTTTATCTTGAGAAGCATAAATCAGCCACGGCGTAATATCACCCCGACCACTGCCACACTGCAGTGAACTGAGAACAAAATATGGATGATACGCTACAACGCAAAAAAATAAGAAAGGGAGAAAAGAAAAATGCAGACGACATATGTGAGCCACATGCTTGTTGCAGAGAAGCCCTATGATAAAGAACAATATGATTCACTACAGGATACACAGATCAAAGTGATTTATATTATGGTGAAAGAGGGGTGAATCTGTTGTGTAACATTTACATATGTTTATTTATGCTGCACATCCATATTCATGAATATTCTTGATAATGGTATAACACCAGCATTATTCTGCCAGAAGTGGATCTTCCATTGGAGTGATACTTATGTTAAAATAGAACACATCCTGCTAGCAATTATAATAGCCTTGGAGTCTGAGCCAGATTTGGATTCATTAAACAATGAACAGAGAGGGAAAAATGCTAAGCTTGATTTTTTTTTTAAATATACACATATAAAAAGTTCCCAGAGTGGAATTTTCTGATAGAGGGATAACAACGGCTGAGTGAAAAGAGTGGTGGATTTGTGGAAAAAGAAATAAAAGGGGATCAGATGGTTGTAGTGTTTTGTGTGCACATTCTATATATACCGTATATGCCAATAAAATGTTTAGATTATACACATGGAAACCATTTTATAAAGGGAAAAAAAGGCATTGTTACGCAAGGCTGGTTTGAATGATTTAAGTCGGGCTGTGTAGTAAATCATGGATATAATTAGCAAATGGCATACTGCTCAAGTAATTTATCATTATTTAGAGGGCACCATTCCAGAAAAAGACTCTGCGATCTGCAGACCTACTGCAGAGTTCTCAAATAAAGGGCCACAAACACCAACTCAATAGAATATTGATACAGCAGAGAAAAGAATAGGAGGCTATACAAAAGAAAATTGAAGGTGGAAATGTTGAAGAGAGTAGAGAGAAAGAACAAAAAAAGAGAAAGAGAGCATGCAGAGATACAGATAACCCTGCCCATAGACAGAAAGGCAGTGATTTGATATCTTTTCTCTTACACCAGAGTGGCTGTGAAGAGTATATTTAAAATAAACCATACGAGATGAGCTTTTAACCCAATAAGTGCTTCTCCTGTGAGCTGCCGAACAGAGGCTCAGTGCTGATTTAATAAGGAAACGTCCCTGATGCAAATGATCATTCTCAATTCCTCTAACTGGAAAAAATGATATTCTAGGAGCCAAATTAGACAGAAATTAGACTGATCAGATATTTTTTTTTTCATCCTCTGCCTTTCCTTTCCTTATAAGAGGTTGTTAATGTTCATGTGGGGAAAATAAAGATTAATGTACTATCTACATATCTAAAATGAGAATGAAAAGCACAGACGACTGTATGTCTGACACTGTCCTTTGATGTTTACAGAGTAAGGCGAACTGAAAATAAATAAAAATGCCCTCCGAGGGTGATCAGTTTGTGACAGTTTTCCATTAAAATTAAGCATTTAAATATTTGGAGCAAGTGAGACAGACGACATGCGCATTTCTGCATCTCCTTGTGTTTATGTACGTGTGTGTGTGTGCACCATTTGGAATGTGTGTGAACACATGTTTATGCATGCGTGTCAGCCTGAGCCTGTGTGTATATGTGTGTGTGTGCGCGTGTGTGTGTGTGTGTTTGTGTCTTAGAGGGCCATTTGGACTGGCTAAGACATCTGCTCCATCATACGTCAGGGGCCTGGTGTGACATCTGGGGAATATACTGTATCCTGCCTTGCAACATTACACACAATTTACTGCTAAAGGTCATTATGTACCCGTTAATCCACTTTTAATTGATATCAGTGCAAACAGCACAACCTCCCAGCCACATGACAGATCACTGCCGCCACAAAACCAGGAAATTGCGATATGGGAGTTAAAAATAGAATGGTAAACTTTTTGCTGTGGTCTGCCTCCACTTTGTTGAACTACTCTGGACATTCTGACCCGGACAAACAGCGACTGGCAGGTGGATGAGAAATGCGCCACTGTGACTTTCTTAGCATAGACTTGAAAACCTAGAGCACATAAACATCTAAGTGACACCTTTGTGGCTATAAATCATCCTCCTCGGGATTGCTGCACTGAGATCTGCACCTCCGCAGTGTGTTTGCACTTTATGTTGCATGTAGGGATTTCATCTGGCTTTGTGTGAATTGTGACAGCGCCATAGAAACAATTAAAGATAAATACTCCAGACCTGTACAGAGGGGCTGTTAAAATGGCTTAATAGATATGACATACTGGAAGATGAATTTCTATTTGGCCAGAAGGATGGAAATAAATCTCAAAAACACTGGCTGGGCTGTTAGAGAGCCTGAATAACAGAGGAAGCTGTTTTAAGCATATCTGCTTAAGTAAGTAAGTAGTGGTGACTTGAGCATGCCTCTAGTGCTGCCTGGGTTAACAGCTCAATCACATGGAAAGTGACACCATATAAGCTTTTTATGCTAAAAAAAAGCACTGTATTTTTTAAAAATCTTGCTCAAAAGCTAAGATTAATAGCTGTGAAATAACACACATCTGGTGGTCCAGTAAGTATTCACAGCACTGATGATATACCAATGAGATTTAATGAAAATACATTAGTGTGATCGTGTCACCCAACGCAGCATGTTACCTCACTGATGTGTTTGAAATCATTTCTGGACAACAATGGAGCTTGATGGTACAGAGAAGTAAGATATATCAGGCGTTATCGCTTATTAAAAGCATCTATTAATTGTTGGTCTTTACATGGGAATAGTTGGCAACTAATTTATAATTAAATCTAACATTGCTGCTCTTGTCCTTTAACTAAGGAGCTGGTGGTGGATTGACAACGCTGCTAATCCTGTCAGGACAGTTCAATTGCCAGAGAAGTGGAATCACACCATACATGCATACTATAAGGACCTGTGGGTGTTAAGCGTTCAGCAAATGGCAAAAATTTTCAATCCAGCACGGTGACTGTGCTGAAGATATTGTATAAAAGAGACAGGCAGCGCACTGGAAAAAACTGTTTCTGGAGAGAGATACTAGGAGATAGAAGCAAAAGGAAGAAGGGGGGCCTGAAGGAGTGAGAGGAATGGAGAGGGAGATCACAGGTCCCTCTTGATTCATCCTGATTACAAGGTTAGGTTAAGGTTAAGTGACATGGGCAAGTCCTGCCTCTCCTCTTTCCCTTTCTCCCTCTCTTTGTCTCCCTCTCTCCTGATTTAAAGGTGAGCAGGGACTCTTATTGGTTATGCGGCCCTGCCTGAAGTTATGTGTGGCTATTGTCAAGAGCGAGGACCTTTTTATTTTTTACACACAGCTGCTTACTGCTAAATAGTGCCTTGTCCAGAAGGGGACAATCTGGGCCTCTAATTGCTGTCACTGAAGCCTAGATTCATTATGTGACTTTCCCATTAAAATGTGAGCATTAATTTGTATAATGAAATATCACCCTCTGCAGTGTGTTCATTAGCTCTGGCCCCACACTGTAGTGCCACAGCCGCACAATGTTAGCTACCTAGAAAACTGTGGTTAATTTTGCTAATGGATATTTTCCCACTCACTGTTCAAGAGGAAATTAATACTGTAACATTAGCTCTTTAACTTTTGGAGAAATTTAAATTCACTTCATTCCTTTCAAGCTGGTGTTAGTCGCTCATTAATCTCTGCGTTGCGTTGCACAATGCTGCCTCGACCGGCTTGGTAAGCAACTCCATTGTGTCACTCACATTACATTAGGATGAGAGAGAGCTCGGCTGTCATCAGTGAATTTCTCCGCATTGTCACCAGAGCACAGAGAGGATCTTTAGCCGCTGTAAAAGTCATCTTGTGGATGTAATCAGGATGTCACAGTGGAGCTGGTATGATTAGGTTATAGGAATGATTTAAAGGCCACATGTTGGGGATGCATCAAGTTTTTTTTTTCTTCTTTTTTTGCTCCCCACGTGTAAAAGACTATGGTGGAGCTGTGCTTAGATAGGCCCGCATCCAAAGATACATTCCTTTCCATAAGACAACATCCTTGCTCACTTTGGTTCCTTTTGAAGAGGCCTCCAGATAAAGCCTTTTTATTTCACTGTATTTTTGAGATATGAAAGAACTAATAAAATAAAAACAGCAAAATGTACTGTGGATGAAATTAGATCAGCACTCTAGTTGCCAAATGAGTTAACGGCAGGCCTGCGTTGAGGTCTCCACTTCCTCCATGTTAAAATATGGCCCTCATGGGTATCCTTAGTGCTACTCAGCTCTCTCACCACCAGATAACAGATGCCCTCCCCAAAAAAACACCACCAGCTACTGTATTGCCGCTGACGATGGCCTAGCTGTGACCTGGATGTGAGGTAGAAAAACCTATTGTGAGCGCACACCCAAGATGTGTTACAACGCCACAGAAGCGTTTCCTCTAATTTCATTCCAGATCCAAAGTACAATATGTGCCTTTTGTTGAGGAAAGCACGAGGGGGTTCATTCTGCCTTTTAAGTGCACGGGGAAGGAAGAAAATAAAGCAAATGAGACAGAGAAGGAGAATGAGAAGAAAAGGAGGCAGTGTTTTATTTTTTTTTCCCCTCAGCTGTAAGGGATTCCCCCTTTACAGTTGTGAGCATTTTCACCTTGACATCTCCACTGGCACTCAATAATTACTTCCCTGTGAGGTATACGGGAGAAACTAACAAAAAGATCAGAGCAGTTGGACTCAACTTTAAGTCTACGTCATAAATTATTATTATTTTTCTCTATTTGTGGTCACGTCTTTTTCTTAACAGACAAAATGTGCATTTATATGCAAAACAGGAGCCACAAAGACACCAAAGAAAGCTGGGAATCATCATTAAAACATTATGAGATGCAGACATTCAGCTGTACTCATAACCCTCCAGCTGATGCAGGTAAGGATCTCAGTGGCTCGTTCAGTAGTGCTCCGACTAGACAAATGTTGGAGATTTCCCTGCAACTGTTTAGCTGCAGCATCTACAACTGTGTACAGACCTTGCATTTGATCTGAACTTAAATTATAATGCTAGATGAATCACTTGAGTCTGCGCTGAAGCAAAGCTATCAATCATTCTCTATGGTTCCAGCTTTCCAGATGTGTTGATTTGCTGTTACATACAGTTCTTTAAATATCTTTGGGTGTCAGGCTCACAGCTGAGAAAATATAAAAGGGGGTTTTAGGCACCACCTTTAGCTTTCTGAAACTCCAATGACCATTTTTACTATTTTCAGACTTGTTGTTGTTTGTTTTTTTGGCAGTCCATTACCTCTTGGTATTCTAACTATACCAGACCAGTGCCAGTTTTGAGTGCCACCACAGAAAGCAGAGAGCCCTTCATGTACTGAGGTGGACAATGGAAGATGTGCTGTGTTGCTGAACACTACCATATTTATGTTTCGTAGTCATTGTATCTCCTCACTATAATTCAGAGGGTTATTCAGATATGCCCAATATTAACACTTTTGTCTGATAACAATGTTGTTCCTTAACCAAATGACTGTTCAAATCATCAATAGAATGACAGATAATTAATAGATAAAACATATAATCTGCCCCAGTGACATTCATGTTAAATGCTCTTCACTCCTTAGATGGAAAGGTGTCCAAATATCACACTCGTTCCAGTCTGAAAACACTAACTCTCTCGGAGATCAACTGAGAGGTGGGGAATTTGTAACTTCACACACAAGGCCCACCAACTAAAACCAGGTGTCCTTGTTGTAAGGTGTCCTCTGCATAGTCTAATTGTGACTTTAACCTGGATAGTCAGTGGGGCGTTCGTACCTTGCAGAGGGTTAGAACCCTGGCTACTGTCCACAGTCCACATCATTACTCTGACTGCAGACTCCCAGCAACAACCAGGGGACGGGTTATCACAGAACTGCCTGAGCGCTGATTGGTGAGATGTCAGAATCAGCACCGTCTTCATTGCCAACTATGTTTGGCCGGGCAGAGAGAGCACAGCTCAGAGGGTGAGGACGCTTGACTGAGAAAATAAAGCTAAATCTATTAGGCACAGCATCTCACGCATATCCCTAAATTGTGGACAGGCCAGCTTTGTTTTGCCTTGAAAGTTATTGAGAGTTAGAGAGTGTGAAATTGCCCTCTGAGTGATGTCATTGGAGGACACTGAACCCTTGTTGTGTTAATTAGAGCTCAATGAAATGATGAGTAGGAAAAAAACAGCATAACAATGGCCTTAAGCCTAAATGAGGGACACTGTTAGGAAAACGCATATTCCTACTTGTGAATAGTTTCCTTAATTTGGCTTTATGTCAATTTGAAGAGAATGCGTTCCAATGCAACAGCTGATTAGGCCGCACAGACAATATCTCGAGGATTACATTTTGCGGAATAAACAAGATTATGACTTAGGTGAGAACTGCAGTATGTGTTACTGTTGAACTGGGATCACTGGGTTTTTATGGTCCTGCTTAATTTCAGGACATTGTGATGCTGTGATTTAGAAACTGTGACCATCTGTGCTCTTAATTTTGATGGAGGTAGTTTGTACTGGAGGATTTTCTTTTTTTTTTCTTTCCTTCTTACTTTCTTTCTTTTTTTTCTCCTTTTGGGCTTTTTAGAAACAGCTAATGCAATATTCTCCTTTTGCAAAACTAATATGGAATCAATTAATCTTGCATCATATGCATCATATCAGAGGCAGTTTGACTCCAATATGTGATTAGGCCAATATTCATAAACCAATATGTCAGTCTAACCCCAGAAGAAATGTCAGTACAAGTAGTAAAGTAAATTTTGCATGAAGAACAATAAATGTTTAATTGTGGAGGAAATACAGTCTATGCCAGCACTTTGCCAGAGTAGTGACAGTGGTTGTACTCACCTGTGTGTATTCGCAGATGGACTTTGAGATGATGGGAGGTGCGGAAGGACTTGCCACAGTACGGGCAATCCTTGGAGGACGTGCCTAGACACCGCTCACGATGCTGGGACAGAGGCGGCTGAATGCTCCCCGCTGCCTTCCCCAAGTCCTCCCCAACATCTGGAGCGTGCACAGAGACATCACAAGGAGGGAGAGACAAATGGAAGGTGTGTTGAGTGTCACTTCAAACCAGCCCTCCACACATCACAACACAACACATTTTTTTTCCCCCCCTCTTTGTCCTCTGTCTGTCTCTCATTGTCCCTCGTTTTCCCTCGCTCAAATGTGCAAACGCCACACAAAGTCAAACACATCAAACGAGTTCACGGGCCACGCTATTTTCCTCCCTGACAGAACGCTGACAGTTCATAAGCTTTTCAGTTTCTTTAGAAACACCATGGTTCTGAGATACAACCCCCCTTAACTCAAGCGCGCACACCCTCAACACCACCACCTCCGCCGCCTTTCTCCTCCTGTTTTTCTTTTTTTATCCTTGCTATCATCATCATTCCTATTACGCATATGCCGGATTGCAGTGAAAATTAACAATGCAAAATAAGACAGGCAGAAAGAAAGAAGAAGAAGAAAAAAAGAGAGGGAGGGAGAGAGAGAGAGAGAGAGAGAGCGATTTGGCTTTGTCAGCATCGCAGGATATCCTTGCATCTCTTCCTGCGACCTGATTTTGACAGGTAGCTGTCAGAGATATGATAGGGTGATAACAGTTTTGACCCAGCCCTCCACCACTTCCTCCGCATGCCAAAAAACGATGATGCACAGTTTAGTGCAACAGCAGTCTGTTATCAACACAATCACCCTCTGAATATGAATCTAAAGATGAGTGATGACAACCTGGGAATCTGTTGACAGCAGCATAATCCGAGGTGAGGGTGTCATCATCAGATTGTATACGCTGGCCTTGTTGTACTAATAGTTAAGAGCCTGTGATGTGCGGCGTTTAAAGGCCCCGCAAAACACGGTTAACATCAAAACACGGGGAAAGAGCTCAAAAGAAACAACAAAAAAAAAAGGAATATACGACACATACTTTATATGTCTTTGTATCTTGAAGCCGTAAACTTAAAATATCTGTACTAGTTCCAGTAACATTTGATGGCTGTCACTTTGCGGGAGGTTCAACATCAACCCACACAGCACAGAACTGTCATGGCAGATTTACAGACTTCATAGTGAAGTAGAAGATTCTTTATTTCTTTCTTTTAGTGTGGTTCTTTCTTTTATTTTTCTAGTTTCTTTTTTTTTTGTGGGGCCGTCGCCACATGTGTATTAAGATTTATTCATGTGATATGTGTGCTGGTTGGGAAAGGAGCCGGCCACTGTGAAAACTTCTGAACTTCACGGGCGACAGTATTTTGATTCGATATTTAGCATGTCAGTACGTGTGTGACCCGGAGACGCGCGAATATAGTTGAAAAAAAAATAACCACGTTATTTATTTTCTAATCTGGGGCATGATTTGGTTTGTGTATAGGGAAAAGAGGAGGGGGCCAGAAAAGAAAGAATAAAAAAGAAGAATCAAAATCGAGCAACCCACTTTGGCAAACCGCGGCGCACAATAAGGAACATTTTTTAACAGTAGCCTAATCTTTTCTTTTCTGACGCTCCCCGCCCCATTCCACCCTCCTCTGTCGGGGGGAGTCAAATAAGGTTTACAGAATGGAAAGACCCAAGTCAGCAAGTCCTCTTCCACGCTGACACTAAACACACAACTCCATCTAGCAATGCTTGCTATCAGGCTGAAGGCTATTTATCACAACTGAAACTGAAAGGCAACCTAAATGTAAGTCTGTGACAATACGCAGATACTAAATACCAGCTGCTTCTACTTGGGCTTGGCAAGTGCATTGTTTAATTCTGTGTACGGTACCGGCGAGGAGAAAGAACCAGGGGGGGGGGGTTTAAAAGCAGATGTGGATCTCGGTTCAAATCTTACACGGAGGGCCATTCAACGTGGTTGTCCTATTATTTCCACCTTTACAGAAACGCACACTGGGAATTGTCTCTGCAAAATGTCAATTAAATGATAACTAATAAAATCTGTTGGGGGACATGGAAATTGAAAAAAAAAAAACACATTATATCTACCTAAATCCACTTAAACATAGCTAACATTTTAAGGGAATTTGACGATTACACTAAACACAAAATGATATCGCAGGTAAAAGTATAATTCCCTGCATAATTTGAGGACTGTGTGAGCATGTCAACTGCACCCCTTCCCCCCCAACCCTCCTATTTTGCATTTTCATTTGAATGCATTTAAACGTGTCCTGTGAATGGAAAATAATTAAATAAAAACAAATACAATTCCCCCAGTACTTGGTCCAGGACTGCACCATACTGTAGCCATAGTTGCCTCCTCATAAACATATTTTGAGTGGTCTACTGTACAGATCCCTTTTTGGCAATGATTCCCCGCATCGTGTAACAGACATTGGCCCACCTGCCCACCCCAGATGGGGCTAAAATTAAAAAATCCAAAACACAGATTAGAAGCAGGACAAACACCAGACCACACACACACACACATGCACACACACACACACACATACACAAGCTATGCATATCTCTCTCTCGCTCTCTGTCACACACACACACACACACAGACAGACATGTCCTTGTGTGTCAGGGTTAATAGTGCTCCTGTAAGAGGAAGACACACTACTGAGAGGATGAGTGTGAGCTCTCCTGGCATATAACAGCCCTTCAATAATAAATGGGCTTCACACATTTCAGACACACACACACACACACACACATAGTGCACACTACAAAGAAAGGTAAAACAGAACTTTGGGGCGTGCTTTCTCACTTTTCTGCGTGCGGACACGCGACGTGAGCGTATGCGCGCACGTGAGCGAGCGCACGTCATTCCTAGACACTAGCCTGAGTGTCCGGCATGCATGTCTTTAATCAGTTGACTGATCCGTAGCTTTAATGCGGCTGTTCCAATTACTGTAAAAGTCATCCTGCTCCATATAACCACAAATATTGACACTTTATTGCACAACACATTTATGACATTTTGAAGGTCACACCGTATATTAGGCATCATCGTTCACAGCGGGGGGTGCGATGCGGGGAGAGAGGCTCGGATCGCCTGTTGACACGCAGCCGTAACTATCCTCTGAGTATTGATTTTCGGTGCCTATTTTCCATTTTTTTTTATGCAAAGATTTGCTGTAGAAGACACAACATTAAGTGAAGACCAGGGACTGTTACTCTTTCCATTTGCTCACAGTGCGAAACAGTTAGGAGGACCGGACCTCACATTCCTGCACTTATAATCTGGATCTTTTCATTTTAATGTCGACAAATGGATATCACTTTTGAATTAAAACTGGAAAAAAGGTGCCACTGGTCACAATTTTGGACGCTAAAAACATACTAAGTAAATGCCAATGAAGGCTGAGGTGTATTTAAAATTAAATCAATTAATTAAAAAATTATGTTTTCCAGATGTTTGTTCCCCTATAACTGAGATAAACTCATAAATATATCACAGGTAACTACGACACTGTCTTGAATCATTTCAGATTTTTGATATTTTGTAAAAGATCAGTATATGCAAGCTGTCTCTTGTCTAAATTTGTTGCGAGTGTCAGAGGTCCCCGCTGAGTTGACATGTTTTATTTCAGCCAAACCTTATTTTCTGGCATTAATCTCCTCAAACGGTTATAATTCGTATCAAGAATAAAATCACAGAGGAGTGTCTTTTAATTAAACATTCAAACCCACTACTACTCCTTCTTTGCCAAATTCAACTCAAACATTCAAACAGTTTTTTTATCTATTGTCTATGAACTCCTCTCTTGCCTCTACCCCAGGAAAAAACATGACAAACGCAGAACTGTGCCTGTGCTAGTACAAGAATATCACAGAGGGGGGAAAAAAAAAGAGAAATACATGTATAATTCAGCTGTATCTGATCTGAGACCAGCTCCTCTCCCCTCTGCCTTTACTGGTGTCACGGCGGCGTAATGGAACATGCCAGAACAAAGGCTCTGAGATCAGATTGGAGCAGAGTTGAGCAGGCCATCTGGGAGGCAGGCTGAGTATCAGTCACTCTGCCTGCTGTCTGCTGCACTCACTCTCATATACACACACTTCCCCTCTGACTAACTGTGTACGAGAGTGCAAATGCGTGTGTGAGTGTTTGAGTGTGTAAGACACCTCACTCCCTTCTGACCGCACGTCACCAGAATGTTGCAACGGAGCGACCGATGCATCGCCACCGTGGGGATACGCCACCAAGGCAGCCTCCACAGCTGACTGACAAATATATAAATTGATAAGGATCTTTCTGTGCATGTGTGTGTGTGTGTGTGTGTGTGTGTGTGTGTGTGTGTGCGAATGTGTGTGTGTGTCAGTCTTCACGTGGGTACCCCTGGGATAGGGCATGCTGCCTACTCCTTTACAGCGGCCACACCCAGTTCCCATTAACGGAGGACAAAAAAAAAAAAAAAGAAGGGAAAAGAAAGAGGAAAAAAAAAATCATCAACAACAACAACAACAGCAAAAATAAACAGCAAAGCGAATGATTGTGTGTGCATGTATGGTGCCAGGGGTGCAGGTTGGTGGGCAGGGGGAGTTGCCAGTTCCTTAATGGTGCTCTTTCAATCACACTTTGCACTCTAAACGCTCTGTGGTTTTGATTAGTATGATATCACTTTCAGGAAATAAAACTAGGGGGGAAAAAGCACATCAGTCATAAAAACACAAGATGTTTTGCTTTTTGCTTGGCCATTATTCTAATGTGTCACGTGACTCCTGTCGAAGCCCATCGGCCTCTCCCTGTAGCCAAATAACTGATTGTGGAGAGGGTGTGCGTGTGTTTGTGCGCGCGCGCGCGCGTGTGTGTGTGTGTGTGTGTGGGTTGGTGGGGTGGGAGGTGAGGGGGGGCAGAAACAGTTTGAAAGGGGGGAAAGATATTAAGAGAGATTGGGTGAGAGGGAGGGTGGTAGGGGAAAGAGAGAAAGAGTAAAACGTGATGACATCATTTGAAAGGCATTAGGCTTTTAAAAATGCGCCCGGGGGGACTTGATTTCTTTACACCAGAGCAACACAACACCATCCGGCCTGATGCTTGCTTGCGCTCCCTCTCTCTCTCCCCCTCTCTCTCTCTCGCTCTCTCTCTCTCTCTCACACACACACACACACACACACCTCCCAACACCCCCTTCCCTTCACTCTTTTTTTGATTTGGACCATTGCCATCTTTGTGAACGTCTGGTTCATGCGAGTTAATCAATTTGAGGTTTAGTTACACTGCTGATGCTAGCATTCCAGCCACTGCTAGAACGTAATCTGAACTTGCAGAATTTATTAACCAAACACCAATTATCATTAAACACCACTGCATTATCCCCCTCCTTTTACTACCTGACAAGGACTACTAAATGAAATTTTAGATTAAAGTTATTTGGCCCATGATTTATGGGCAGTGAGAAAGTGCTAATGCAAGGCTCTCTTAATGTGCAGATGCTTTCTTTTTTTTTTTTTTAATTTTATTTTATTTTTGCTTTTTTTTTCCCCCTATGGGAATACGTCAGGGATTTGAGAAGTCTCTGAGGTATTACGGCAACCAGGCCTAGATCAAGAAGAAGAACAAGACGAAAAAAAGGATGGAGGGGGGACCAGAGAAAAAAAGAGCAACTGTGCTCTAAATTTTATACAGCATCCTCATACTTGTTATTTTATTACTGACCCTACTGAGCAGCAGAAATAAGACCAAAGCACAACTAAATTGTGAGAACATAAAAAAATAAAACCCTAAAAAAAACATCTAAATAAAGGAAATGCAAGCTTTTGTTTACCCCTGCAATGTTTGTAAGATTAAAACAGCAGCAGAATGTGTTACATATAAGGCGGTGGGGTAAACAGGGGCACCAGATGTTCTTTGATGTTAATAATGGCATTTATTATTAATATTAATTAGACCGCATTCAGCAATACATTTGGGCCATTTCCAAGTCAATTAAGCAAAATGGCATTCGGGAGATGTTGAAACGACATTTTAAGGCAGGTGTTCATTGGTCCCCTAATAAAACATTTTTGCAGCTCCTGAAAAACAACCCATTTTGAGGCAGATTTTATTTATTTCCTCTTTGTTTACTCTTCCTCAGTGTTTCCTCTCTTCTGTTGTGAATGTTGCACTTGCAACTGTATCTCAAAAAACACATATTGAGGATCGCTTCTCGATTCAGAATGCATTATCTAATTAAAATATACAGTATGTGCTCCATTCTGATAATGCACAAGTGGTGTCCGCACCCAGGCAAATGTGTTCACAGAGACGGAGGGGTGGCGAAGGGGGTTAATCCACATGTGAAACCGTGATCACGACCCTCATGGTGAGAGTAAAAAGAATACTTTGAGGATTACCAACCGTGCTTTTCCAAATGACTGCCTCACGCAGGGCATGAATTCTCGAGACAAACCCAAACAAATTCACTTTTACCGCACATTTTTTCCCCCTCCTCTTTATCTGCAAGGCCCGATCTACATACCTGAGCAAGCCAACACACACTTCTACCGGGTCACAAGGTTCCTAGCTCTGTCGTTACCAGCAGACACCAGTTCTACCCAATCTAATTAGACAACACAAGCCAGAGGCCTCATACCAGGGGGTGTCTTTTCTATATAATCAAAATAATCCCTGGCTATAAGGATAGAAAAAACACACCCGTTCTAAAGCTCTATTCAGTTTAATCTAGACCTCTGAATAGGGTCCTGCCACACCTCTCAGATTGTGTGTGTTTATGCCGGTGTGTGCGCTCAGCCCTGCTTTTGGCAGCAGGCCTTTTTTTTTTTTCAAAGCTGGTAGAGGGAGCAGCCTTACAATGGTACATTAACAATCTGTGCGTTCATTTATCAGTGTGTGCGATTTGGACTCTCCGTTCATGGCGCACTGCACTTTTCATGGCTGAAAATTAATGAACAAGCCTCCCCTCGCAACAAACATGCACCTGTGCTGCAGAGATGCTAATCACAAACATTTATATTTATTAGTGAACACCCGCACTAAGACTGGAGTTGTGGAGGAGAAAAAAAAAGGAAGAGAGGGAGAGGGAGAGAGGACACGAGGAGGAGAGATAGTTCTCTTTTTCAATGTGGGTAATGAAAGGGTAGTGTTTTCTATTGTGCAGAATTGTGTTAAAGCTATTTGTCTGAAGCACTTTCTTGAATGATATGGGTACGGAGGTGCAGGGTATCTATTCATGGAATGTGATCTTCACGCTGCGAAGATTATTTCCCCTAAACTATTAGGTGAAGGACATTGTGTGCTTACTCAAAATGCTCGCAAAAAATCTGTTAGAAATAATGTCGCTCCTGAAGGGGCCGAACCTTGAGGATGTTGAAGCGAGCCTCTACTGTTTAGCATGCTTTTTCCTTGCCCACTTTCTTCTCCACTCCTCTCGATCCAAGCCCCCCACCTCCCTCCCTCCCCCCCCCAGCACCCCCCCACCCCCACCCCTTCCCAAACTGACAGAAGGTGGCTCTCTCCCTCAGTAAAGACTATGCCTCTGCCCGGCTAGGAGAAGAGGAATGGTGCCATAAGTTTCTCTCTGGCACTGGCCCACCTTTGTTTTCCCCCCTACTCAACTCTGTTTCAGGCTTCAAAGAGCATTGGAAAAAGACATACACACACAGAGATGCACACACATGCACATAGAAATGTCTGAGGGAGCACTGATGTCTCACTAACTTTATCATTCTAGCAGGGTGATCATAGCCCCGTTGAGAGGCTGTGGATGATGCTTGAGGGTCTATGAGTGTGTGCGTGTGTGTGTTTATGTGTGTGCCTGCGTGCATTTATGTGCATGTGTTGTCCACCACTGTCTGCATGTATGCATGAGAGCACAAAAGGCAGATGGGGACAGAGGTAGGTGTCTTTTAGGACATGAAGACAAAAAGCAATTACTAATGTGTTTGTCTGTGTGTTTGTGTGTACACACACTTGCCAATGTGTGTGTGTGTGTGTGTGTGCGTGAATGTGTGTGTGCGTTTGTGTGTGTAATGCTATAATAATCAGGGTGTATATTCATCATGCCCCCTCTCAGTCTGTGTTGGCAGGAAGTGGTGTGGTTACCATTAGTGAAGGATGACTAGGTCGCTGTCTCTTTACCTGGGATACTGCTGGATGAGTAGGGACAGAGAAAGGAAAGGAAAGGAAAGGAAATACAAAAGAACTGAAGGGAAGATGGAAAGGACAAGACATGACAGTGCTAAAAATGGAGGATAAAGTAAATTAAACAAAATGAGGAAACAGAAAAAGCAAGGAAATGACAAAAAGGGAAAAGAAGGATACAGTTGAGATAATGATTTAAAATTAAATTAAGGGAAAAGGAGCAACAAGATAAAGTAAAATGATGATAGGACTGGATAGCGCAATGTTTAGAAGTAGAGGGAGTAAGACCAGGATTTAGACAAATGCAAGGACATTAGGCAAGATCAGCGTGAAGGTGTGAAGATGGAAAAGCAAGAAAGAGGGAAAAAGGCATGACAAGACACTGGGGAAGAAAAAGAGGCAAAACCTAATGAAATTAAATGAAGAGGCAGGAAAGAGAAGAAGAGAACAAGACATAACACAATATTGTCAAAAGAAATGAAAGAAATGGAATGGTGGGGAAAAGGAAACAAGCAAAGGTGATTGTGTCAATGCTCTCAGCCTACTGTACACAGAGTGAAGACTGCCACCTAAAGATGACAACCACCCTGTTGCTCTGTCTCTTTAACGCTGAATAAAGTAGAACTCCTCCCTAAGCCACCATTGATTTCCTATTCATTCCTGAGCATGCTAAATCAACAGCAAGCACAATAGGCCAATCATCAGACTGAGCTACAGTAGCACCACTTCTGTCCCACCCTCAATCCATCTGGCACTGGTCAGAGTCTATACTGTACATGGCATCAATGCTCTGCACACCGCAGCCATTAGTGGCGTTATTCTCCATCAATGAAAATGAATCAATTAAGCCTCATTAAGGATGCATATTAAGGTGGAGTAATTATCTGGTGAGGAATGTACAGTGATCGATAGCTCGGGAGCATAAATGCGCACTTAAAGACATATATTACCACACGGGATGAACACTTTTAACAAGGTCTCTTTGGAAGGGGAGCTACGGTGGGTAAATCTGCTTCATGTCATGCATACATACTGTGTGCGTGTTTGTGTGTGAGTCACCGAGAGTCACATAGTCTGGTCAGGCAATAAATCCAGAGACCAAGGACGTGTCCCGTTTTCCTCTTCTATGAACTTGTCCAGTGTCTCAGAAAATGAAATAAAAAGATTTATACTGTGGCTGCAAACACCCTGTCAACGTGCGAATGAGTGTGTGCGTGTTTGTGTGCGGACACGAGACAATGACCACAAGAGATAGAGCCACACTTTAAGAATAAATGAGAGGAAGGACCCAGTTGTTAGCGAGGGGAGGGGACTTTTTAAATGCTAGAGGCCTTCACCCACCGGCTACCCGCATACAAAACACACACACATTTGCATGCACAAAGTAACATGCACACACACACAATCCCATGCATAACGCCTATTAAAGAGCACGCTCTGTCCCAGTCGCATAATTTTAATTTGTTATGAAGGTCATTGACAGCAAGTAATAATCACCATTGGGGATCTAACAATTTGCCATTTCGGAACATTGAGGCACTGATGACTCAACTATTAATAGACCGAAGCCCCCCACCCCCACCCCACCCTCACCCCCTGCCTACATCCCCTGTGCTCTTAAATGACTAAAATCTATTCTAATATATTGTTTTAAACACTTACACCACACACACACATACTGCCCCCAAAAAAGCCAATATGACTTTATCCCATTCATCTCTGCTTATCTGTGGAGGGATGTATGACATTTGCAGGCAAATTAATAAGAAGAAACCCGCACAGAGGGCACCTCATGGTGAGACACTTGCATTGTAAAAATGTAAAGCAGACAACTTTTTAATTCTCCCTTTTTGCTCCTTACTTTATGCTTTTTTACAGAGATGTCATGTGCTGAGAAAACACCAGGGCTGCCTGTGCTGAGCTGATGAATTGTTAAGCATTTTTCCCCCTCTTTTTTTTTTACAAACAAACATGCAGAGAGACACAATGACAAGTTTTATTATAGACCAACTCATTTATTCTCTGCTCGAGCATCACCCAAGCCATTCAGACATATGTGTCTGGCATTTGTCGCCAAACAAATAAGTCCAAGCTTAAGCTATTTTTATCAAGTGCGAGAGCGTTTGTTCTTTTTAAGTGATCGTCAGTGTTTGGGGCGAATAGAATGGGAGTTGGAATCCTTTATCTTTCAGAGGCTCAACAACTCAAGACTAATTACAAATTAATCTGGATCTGGATATCTGCAATGAGAGGGCCCCAATAAGAACTTGTGGTGTGCTAAGAGGAACTAGTTGTTATATATTTATAGGGGAGCTCAACGCATGGAGAAGCAGAGGCAGGCCGGAGATGGAGGCGGCCAAAACCCAAAAGACAGAGTAGCACATAATTGCCTGCTTTTCTATATCCAAGCAGCCACATCAAGGCTGAGGATTGTGGATATTAATAATTGATCATTAGCTTGATAGGGCAGAGAGTGCTCAAGTTTTTAGTGGTGGAAGTTTGGTGTGGATGTTTTAGGTTTCTCCTCGGGGTCTTGAGCACTATCGCTGTACTTGTGGAGAAGGTCAAGCGGACTTATTGTTGTAGACTGACTGCTACTGCCTTAAACAAAAGGAGGTCATTTCAGTGTTTTCTGATGTGTATTCAACAGCACTGTGTTGTTCAATTTTATCTTGGATATTTTATTTGAAGGGACATTAAAAAAAAATCAACACGGTGTTTCCAGATTCAGAACATTAACTGATATTAATGAAACAGTCACTTAAATAACCAGTCATTACAACCAATATATGCAGAAGAGCATCTTTAAATGGTCAACACATTAAATCCCAAAGCAGATGGGCTATAGCAACAGAAGATCACACTGTGTGCCACTCCTGTCAGCTAAGAACAGGAAACCGAGGCTACAGCCAGTGGGCACTGGCTCATCGAAATTGGACAATGCAAGATTGGACAAACGCTGCCTGGACTAATGAGTCTCCATTTCTGCTGCGACATTCAGATGGTAGGGTCAGAATTTGGCGTAAACAACACAAAAACATGGATCTATCCTGCATGGATAAATAAGAACCGCTCGTCAAACCCTGTGCTAGTAAGGTGTGCCTAATAAAGGGGACGCTGTACTTTACGGTACTGTTTATGCACTGGATGCATGAAATGCAACCATTTTTTCTGGTGGCTGTTGAAAGCATGGCGACACCAAGAGAAGTGATTTCCAACACTTGATCACAAAATAACTCCTGGAATGCACTGAACATCTGACTTGAGACTATGGTGGATGGTTGTTAACTTCCTGCTGGGGGAATGGGCTTTGATTTGCTGCCTGGTAGCCAGGGTTTGTCGCTCTGAATTACTCACTCTGTCGCTACAGCTAGTGTACTCTGTACTCCCCCCGGCCCTATGGTACGGGACCTCTGGGCACCTTGACTGTCTTTTAACTGCTTGTGGCATGAGGCAGCTGAGGAAATGGGTCATTAAATCCAACGAGCTAGGGCCAACCCACCCAGTGCCCCAGATCTGTTTTCAATCAGATAGCCTTCCTTTACAGGAGTGACGGAAAGAAGCCCAGCACAGCAGCCCAAAGCAGACATCAGTGTCACTGCAGCTCGACACTAGTAATAGCAGCAGCTAACAAGGACTGGGGCATTTATTTATTTATGTACTGTCATCCCAAAGGTATCTTAGCTGTGAGATCATTCCAGTCCCTCTGCGGGTAACATCGGAGATTTTCTCCTCACCTGGTCTCATGTAAAGTCCCTACAACTGCTGGAAGTATGCATGTATAAAATATTAACGGCATCCAGAATTGAAGTAGATTGCAAAATTCATGGAATATAATAGAGTATACAGGCAATATTTGTCAACCCATACTTAATAATAACATTAATAATAACTTTCTTGATATAGCATTTTTCCAAAACAAGTTACCAATGGAAAGCTATAAATTCTAAAACATACAGTTAGTCTAACAGCAGGGACCAGCTGCAATGTGGTTGTGTCAGTTTGGTTAATTCAGGAATACAGCGAGTTACAGGAATCTGACTGGGATGTAAGTATAGCACAGGATCTAACAGTTTCCAAGTTCTTTGCGGATTAAAACGATGTAATTGCTGATATATTTCAAAGAAAACTACTGAACGACCAACTTGACCTGGTTATCAAAATTAAGCTCTTTGTCAAAGATAACACCTAGATTCCTGCGTTGAATTTTAATGCAGGAGGACAGGGAGCCTAAGTGGGAAATGTGCTCATTGGCAGAGTCTGGATCGATGATAATAACTCCTGAGTTTAATTAAAGGTATTTTTTTGATAAAAGCGGGTTTTAACAACGACGAGGCAGTTTTCTATTCCGTCCAATCGTGTTGTGTCATTGGAATTAAATGAGAAATGTGACTTATTTGGATGAAATGAAAACGAATACGATGACTTTGGAGGTAACATGTGAATAGAAAATAGCAGAGGGCCAAAGAGTGACTCTTGAGGAACTCCGTAACTGCATGGGGAACTCTTTTCTCTCTCTTTTTTAGGAGAAATCGGTCAGAATTCAGTAGTCTCCTTATAAAAAGATGATTTATTTCCGATGATACAAAGTAAAATAAAATTTCCCTCTGTGAAGTGGTGAGGTGAATCATTAGGTCCTAGCTTTGCTTAGTGGTGCAGTGACTGCAGGTACAAAAGAATTTCCGTATCATTTTGTTCTTTTTCAAGGGGCCACACAACGACAGCCGGAGTTACGGAGCTGAACATAACTATATAATGGATGGATCGCCTAAAGCTGTGTGGAATAAGATGTGAGGAGTAAAGACCTACAAAGACTGCACTGAGTTTCACCTATAAGCTTCCCGGCCCACTTGAAAATTAGGTTCAGATCATTTCTGTTGTCCAAACTGTGACACAAGGGGGAAAAACAAGACTCAGATTCGGTAAAAGCCCAGTGAAAGAGGATCATCGCGGTTTTATCAATGTGAAAACAGAACAGTTCTCTGAGACAAAACAAGCACTGATGTCCCTTTTTACACACTGCCTAACAATTCTTCTCAAAGGTCAATTTTGAGTCTATGACTGTCCCAGGATACTTGTAGCTTTCTCCGCAGTCCACAGCCTGGCTTTTGATGGTCGTAGTTTCATAGATCAAAGCATGAGTTCTGAAATCTACAATCATTCGTCACACCAAGTGACAAACTCATCAGTGACTGGGCCATGACTGTACTCATTGGCATGTAGCAGACTGACAATGACTGAATCATCAGCAAATTTCAATATGGTGCTGTTCTCGTGGTTACATTGGATCATGTTTGTTTACAGAATATAGAGTAAAGGTGAAAGAACGCAGCCTGAGGGTGCGGCAGTAAAAGAACACAGTGAATCGGATAAATTGCCTTTTACTTTTACAGTTTGTAGTCTGTTTGTCAAAAGAAAAGAAAGAAAAAAATCCAATACTCAACCCACAAGTATGTGACCCAACTAAAAATGCTCAGTCAGCCTCATGGCAAAAATGTGGGGTTGGAGAGTGTTAAAGGCTGGAGAAATAAATCAATAATAAACAATCTAGTATGGGTTTTACTCCCCTGTAGGTGTTTAAACAAAAGGTTAAGTAGGGTGACTGTGGTATCCTCAACTCCTCTATACGCCCTATAGGCAAGATCCAGTGCATGCTCGGTTTCCATCGCGAGCTCTGTCCTTACGGAGGGTGACCAGCCTGAAGTCATTAAAAGCTTTGGGGCTCCTGACTTGAGGAACAGGGGTGAACAGAGCTGTATTCCACGGGTTATGTACATGTTGCAGGTTCAGAGACATGTGGAAGACATTATAGAGGATGCAACCTTGCACAAGACATAATTGAGGGCCTTGGTCCTGACAATATTAATGACAAATCATTGCTCTTTAGAGAAAGGAAAGACTATCCAACATTGGTTAGCTCCAGAACAAAGTGCCGGTTCTAAGGTTTTTTTTAAGTCCTTCACCTTCATCTCAGAAGCCAAACTGACCAAATCTCAGGTAGAACTTATGAAGAACATTCGGAAATTCAGCAAATTTGCTATCTGACCTAAGGCCTTCCGTAGTATTGTTGGTTGTGTTCTTGAATTGATCCAAGTCTGTGATTGTTTTCTTGTCTGACCAAGCTCAGGCATGACTTTTCTCAGTTATTGTACTCTCTACTTTGGTTTGACATGTTTTTTTTAGCAATTCGGATTTCCACTTTCCCTTTCCTTGGCTGCATATGTTTCCGAGCCCTTCCTTGACTGAAGGACAGCTTCTTCCTCTGTAGGCTAGACATACCTCAGACAGCCAAGGTTTGCTATTAGGGTAATCCTTAATCTTTTTAGTAGGAATAATCAGATTCTCACAAAAGGTAACATAAGAGCAGATTGCATCAGTGAGTTCAGCAATGCCATTACAAGAGTCTTTAGCCATCTCCCAGTTGGTGCAGTCAAAGCAGCCCTGGAGACAAGCAGTGGATTCCTCCTCAGACCATAATTTAACCTCTCTGGTCTGGGTTTCTCTCTAGTCAAGACAGCTTTATATGTAGGGGTGTAGGAGCACACAGAACTGAAGGGAGGAAGGTAGATTAGTTTAAATGCTCCCTCAACTGTATCAAAACAGAGACGTCTTATTCTGCCTGGCTGGATAAGTTTCACATGGGTAAAAGTTTGTCAGAGAATTTTTTGGGACACATGATTAAAATACCCAGGAATGAGGTTAATCTACAAGTATAATTAAAATAATTCAGAGTAGTTGCAGTGTTCATTGTGGAGACAAGCTCAAAGTCAGAAGAGGCAAGGGACTGGCAACATTTGCTTGTTAGGGATGCATTAAAAATATGAGTGTAAATGTCCTGCCTTTTTAAAGCTATTTTCACAAAAAATAGGAAGTATTGAATGATATAATATCTGGTCAGAAATTTCAAGTTGTCAGCATGAGTCTTGATTTAATAAACAGCCAGTAGACAACATTCATTATGCTTTCATCACATTGGGCCGAACAAGACTAAATGGTCTACCTCACTTACAGTTTTCTCAGGGCAGCATAACTTTTTTACATTAAAATGACCTTAAATGAAAAAAAAATATCACATTTGGCAGCTACAATAGACAAGAATTAAGGGATTTCTTCCGTAAAACCAGTGGTGGACTTGGTGGCCTGTATAAATGTTAATCATACGATATGCAAATATTCTATTACCTCACAAATAAAGTGGCAGGTTGTTGTTCTGGTGTGCAGCACTACACCAATGAGTGGCTCTAGAGAGGGTTTTTTTGCATGTTTATACTCAAGTGGGAGCCACCCTACAGACCTCCTACAGTTGGGAATGGAGAAACGAGGGAGGGTCACTCAGCTGATTGCCACCAAATCCTTCACACCGGTCCTTTAACCTTTAAAACCCAACTTTGTGACCAAATTCACGTCCCTCCTTCTAGGTTGAATTACTCTTGAACTCATCATTGCATGGATTTAGAACAAGCCGAAAAAGAAAAAGCCGGAATGGAGCTTTGTAGTGGCGCTAGCTGCACATTTGTACAAACAGAAGTAATCATGTTGTGAGTACAGATCAAACTTCTAGTATCTTTACTCGTTGCTTCACCCATGTTCACACTCCTGCTTCTCAGTTGAACAGGTCATGAAGTCCCTAGTGTTACCACATATCAAAATAAGCAGTGAAACATGCTTATTTCAGGAAACGTCTGCATTGTGTCCAACGTAGAGCTCGCATTGTGTCCTATTTTGGATGAAAAACAAACATAAAATATTGGATTTGTTTTTCACTGCAATAATTCAAAAGTTGTGCTCAAAAGACGGGCAAGAAATTAAAGACAGACGATAGACCAAGAACACAGTTTCCAGACAAACCACCTCTATTAAATGTAGACCCAACCTCCTTTCTCTCTCTTTCTCTCTCTCACACAAATGCACACACAATAGTTTTCTTCTGAGAGCCCTCTACGGAAATTTCTGATACAAATTCTTAGTCACACAGTGAAAAAAGCTAATTACACAGACACTGATTACTCCCATTTTGACATAAGGTCTTCAGCTGGATCTCGATGACTTTCCAAGAACGGCTGATCTCATCTACAAAGGAAAAGGGCAGCCGTTTTGCAGGAAGGTAAATACTTTGAATGTTAGCATGGGGAGTGTCTTCGATTTGTCCTTTAGGAAGATGCTAACATGTGATACACCGTGCCCTCCCCTCCTTCCCTCACCTCCTCCTTCCTCGTTCATCTGCCTGACAAACTCTTTTCTCTTTTCTCGGCTTCTTCTGTCACTGCAAAATGCAGGGCCAGCAATATGAAAAAAAAAATACTACACACACTTGTTGCCCGGACTTTATCTCTACATTATTCTCACCGCTCCTTCCGTTCATTTCAGAGAATAAGATAAATGAACAACGTACATTTCGTGCACCTGTCCTCCCCTCCCCACCTTCCTCTTCCCCTAACGATAAGGGATTTCATTAACGTGAGAATGCTTGGGCTGAAAGAAACATAATTGCTTCAGTGTTGTTGTCCTCTCTGCTGCCGACGCCCTAATTTCCTCCTCGCCTTACTCTTGACTGTTAAGTGATCATTATATCAACACGGGGAATGGGCCAAGGGTAAAATATTGACAAACTGCGGTCATGTTTATGCAAAACATTGAGGAGAGGTGTGTGTTTGCGTGCGGTAGAGGTTGATGAAATATTAAAAAAATGTTAAAAAACGAACAAGCATAAGGAGGAAGGGAGAAAGAAAAGAGATGGGTGGGGAGTGGAGGTGAGGGATGAGGAGGGAAGAAAGGTGCTAACAGAGTGACAGCAAGGACGTAAAGTGAGTGATATGATCAATCGAGAAAGATCACAGAGTCCGGTAATAATTTAAAAACCGGGCCCAATCTGTCACCCACCACCTCCTCCCTGTCCCTGATGGATAACTGTATGTAAAAGATACATAATTTTTGAAAGCCACGGGGCATAATAGAGAGTTTAAAATGACAGGGAAGTAAGAGTAAGAGTAAGTAAGAGAGACAGGTCGACCGGCAGAATCTTAATTAGAACAGCTCCATCTAATGGCAACGGCTCTCTAGACTGGCTGGCGATGAGAGGAGTGTCTCGCCGACACGCACATATATGAGCCGACGTAAAAAACATATGTGCACATAAATACACACAGGCCTACTGACACGCGGGTACTTCGGCAGACAAATGTGCACACGAACACACACACGCAGACACATTTACGTGGCTGCAAAGATACATTTTTCAGTCTCTCTGCATCCATTTAAATAATTTAAATTGCATAAGAGAGAATGGTTTGAAACGCAGGGAAACTCACAAACCGACGTGTGCACGCGCACACTCCACACCCGACGCACAACAATTTTAACATCAGTGCAATTAGCAAAAGATCCCCCTATTCAACCTTAATTTTATGCCTACAGCTGACCAGTCAATGACCAAATCTATCTAGTTATGGCAGAGCATCACAAGAATGTTCAGTGGTAGTCTGGAAATGCATGTATAGGATTTACCTATCTATCCCTGAGCAGACCTGGCTGTTGAGCCTGAGCCAGCGCCACATGATTGTGTTAATTAATCTGCCATTGTGAGCATGGGGAACAGCTGCATGGGCTCTCGTGGCTGCGTTGTCAAAGCAAAACAATGCAATGTTAAGCTTCCCCCACTGAATCTTCCATTACAAAGGAGCCCCAACAACGGGGCTAAATTCATAAATCCACAGATCAATTTTTACCAGCACTAATGTCTGACCTTTAAAGCGAAAAAAGGGATTTTTTTTAACATGCTTCATTTGGGCTTGAAATATGGTCAGATATGTGATACCTAGGATTTGGGCCAAATTTGCCCCCCCCTCCGCCTCCACCTACCCCTCCCTCCAGGCTGGAAAACAAACACAGTGAGTTGCACAGAGAGAGAGAGAAAAGGACGGGGGTAAGGAGGGAGGGATGGATGGATGGATGGATGGAGAGGTAGAAAATGAGCAACAGAGAAACGAGGAAAGGGAGAAAGAGAGGCAGAGATCAGTACGACGGAGACAAACAGATGAGTGCTAGGAGTCACCAGCTGGGCACTGGTATTTTAAAACAAAACGTCTAACGCTATTAGCAGGGATTCATCGATCAGTGTTATGTGGTGTTAATTTAGACTGGGGAGAGGGGGGGAAGGCAGAGAGAAATAACAGAAAACCAAGTTGAATTAAGCTTTACATGTGCTTTACAAGTTAATTCACTGAAGGAAAAAAGCGGGTAAGACATCTGAAATTAAGATTCAGAACTTCTGACAATTTATCAGTATAGAAAATGTGAGCAGACAGTTTAATTTGCACTTACTATGGATGTTTTTTATTTGACTAGTATTCATGGAAACAGTAAACTGAATGGATTAGTTAATACACAGCAGACACTTGCATGTGGCTCGTTTTTTTTCTCCCTTTTTTTAACAAAAAAGGCGCAATAGCGCACGATAATAAGACAAAAATCTCACATTCATTTAGAAACAACATTGACCAAGGGAATACATAAATAAAATTAGGTAAACTGTGCTGCCACCACAAATTATGTCTGCAATAACAGACTTCACAAATAAATGGTTTAGCACCTCTAATCGAGTTCACAAAATGTTTCACTAGACAACCATTTCACTGCATTCATTACAGCTTCACTGAATTACAATTTTATTGCTAGCAGAAATCACAGCATTTGTCTTTAATGTGGCAACCAGATTCATCTTCGTTGTAGAAACTACGAGATGCCTGGAAGAGATGGAAGATGGCGTGCCCCTATCACACACTCTCTACAGTGAATGGCATGGCCTTGGTGCATACTTGGCACTTCCAGAGAGATGGTGATGCACCCCGAAAAAATCATCAAGATGCCTGGCTCTCACCCCACTCTGCAGCCGAGCCCTTCTGTCTAACAGAAAGCCCTCCAGCAGCCCACTGAGCACGCAAGACATTGGGAGGGGAGTCGTACACGCACTGAAATGTACTGATGTATCTGACAGAGCCTGTCAGTTGTCACTGGCTTTATGTAAAGCAGGAGGTGAATATGACTGATCATTTCTTTCAGGTTGGAATAAAAGGAAAAGTTTAGGGCAGCAGTAAATGGAAGCGATCTAAATGGCAGATGAAGGAGGCAAGACATTTCCTTCTCCCTGTGACACTGTCTCTCAATCTGCACCCTGTTTTAGTCTGCCAAACACCAAGTCAAATAGTGACACTGAATATAGCAGTGAATTCCAAATCTGTTGTTTAGTTGCCATATTCTTGATAGACTGCACAAATGTTCTTTTTTTTTTACAAGAGTTTTTAATACAATTCTTGGACACACAGTGTATAACACCAGTCTGAATTACTTCTGACGCCCTGAAACATGCAAACACACATACACACACACACACACACACGTACGCGCGCACACACCGAACACACAATCTTGAAAGCGTACAGATGGGGAAGGGTGACATGGTGCTAACTCACATCTCAAAAGTGATGCTCGCTGCAGCATCTCACCTGTCCAACACGCTGGATTTCAGAAAGCCATCAGATGTTGCATTTACCGCAACACTGAACAGTGGAGAGCATCTGATCAGAAGATGTGCGCAGCCTGAGGTTTGGTGCACTTACACTTGACAACTCAACAGGACACTTAGTCGAGCTAGAATGGGAATTTGTGACGCCAGAAAAGAAGGTTGATATCTTGTCATTACATTTTCCCTCATGGCTTTGTTATTATTTACTGCTAAAATGTTACAGAGTGTGTATCGAATTGGAAGAAGGACTTTTTTTTTTTCCTCCTGTGGTACTGTGCTGTCGGCTCCCTGATTGTTGGAGTATAAAAATAATCGTCATGGAAATAGATCTCATTGACAACGTGCCATGTTCACACTGTGAGCAGCTTGTGCCTTGTGAACATAATCCAGAAACGTCCTCCAAAAACTTTCCTCCACAAACTTTCAATCCCTCATCCTCTTTTTGCCCTTCTCTCCAAAAGATGAAAAAAGGCAATGCCAGGGAAGACAAAAGACAAAATCCTGTCTTGTCAAGTACCAGCGAAACAGGTAGAAATGAGAAATATGGGGTGGGCTCAGGAAGGCAGAGAAGGGGGGGACAAAAGAGACAGAGAACATGAGCTAAAAGGACTATGATACTGAGAAAGAGGGAGGATTGACCAAAACAGCTTTCCCATCCTGTTCGCTAAAATCCACTCCTCATCTCTGTGTCTAATAGGAAATTCTGGCTCTGAGAGTACTGCACCGGCACAATTACACCTTACCTCCGAGCCCTGCCAGGAGAGGTGGCATTTGGTCGATCCGTCCTCCCATGAGGGTGGTTTGTGGCTTAGCCCCGACTTAGCTCCATGTCTTAAGACAGAGGATAGAAGGAACGGGGAGGACCATTGGAGTGTCTCTCTATGAAAGCCCAGGATAAACCTGTGTTCTCAGGAGGGAAGGCGCTAACTTCTGGCAGCTGGATGGAGTCCCACGGGCTCAACGTGGCTACATTGAAGTTTCCAGAAATCCTTAACTTGGGAGCCTTTGTGTCCCCGATTAGTACATTTGGTGAGGGAAAATTCAGTGAACTCGTTGGCTTAGTTGAGAGATACAAGTACAGTTGTCGAAACATCACTTGTGATGTTCTCAACACATACAAAGCCTGTCTGGATGCCCTTGAAAAAAGTGTGCGCTCCAGTAAAACCCATTGTTTAAGGGGTTTCTGATTTAGGAAGATCTAGATCTCCATGTGTATGATGCGAGAGAATCCGAGGCCTACTCTAGGTCTGGGAATGACTTCTTCTAAGATCCTCACATGGAGCTTTATGCTTTACATGCCAACACTTAGCGGATAAGAAACTCCACTTGCTATAACAACCTTATCATCAGCATAAACATATGCTCACAGTGTGGGACACTGGGAAATGTTAACTTGAGGGCAGACGCGAAAAAATATAAGGGCGTCAGTGGAGATGACGAGACTTGGGTTCATTAGAGGAGCTGTAAATGAAAGTGAGGAAGGCATCTCATCAAGCACATGTTCAACACTTGGTCCATAAGGGAGCTATACCTGGGGCTGTCGCATTTAGAAGGTGTTACTGTAATAAGACAACAGTCGCTTTTATTTACAACAAGCACAAGATGACATGAAAAACACTTTAACACATCTTCCGTTGTTGCCTTTGGTGAAATAAACACCTTTGTTATTTTGTAAACAGAACGCCTAACAAACAGCCACTTTTGCGAGCCAAAGATACATTCAAATAACATATGCTCTAGACTAAAAAAAAAATATAAAAAAAAAAATACACACCCGCACACACAATAGGTGTAAACTGTCTAAATTGCAATTGCACTGTATCTTGGAAAACAAACACTTTGCTTTGTTACCAAGACAACTGAGATAATGTGATTCCTGTGGCATTGTCAGGACTGCAACTTGCAACATTTTGTGTGACAAGCTTAAGGGTGGATCCGGGGGGCATGAATAAGCAAATTCAGGCTCTTGCGGATTGCAGATTGAAGATCTATCAATTAGTCAATCCAGCGTTATTTGTATAGCACCTCTTATAGAGGTCACCGCGGTTTAAAGTGTTTCACAGAGCAGCACAAGTGTACGCTGTGATGGAGTGGATTAAAAACTAGATAAGGTAAATTAAAAAGACTATAAGATCACAATAAGACGATAAAAGCTGTATAAACTTGACTGACATAGTCCAGCAAACCTTATTCACCATGTGTACCCTTGCAAAATAGTTGAGTTCAGTGATTTAATATTGTTTCCATGCTTGCAAAGCCCTGGTTTGAAGTCAGCACTGCTGCGCAACACTCTGTAATGCTTGCTGTGATTTCATAGTTTGTGTTACTGCTGCTTCCCATTCTAATACTTTTCCAAGTGAACAAATGCAGTTCCATTCTGCTGGAGGATTTAAATGTGATGAGCGCCAGCATTTGTTTTTAATACACCTATCTGGACAAATAGCAAAATTCATAATAGAGCCTATAACCCATATCCCCTTCTTTCCTCTTTCTCTCTTTTCTTTCCATGGCGACAAAATGAATTCAGCTCTGAACCTAATTAATCCACAAAGGTTTCATGTCTTAATCCCCAAAGTCAAGGGGGTTATTGTCCTCACAAATGAGGTCAGTGTTCCTCCCAGTGGAAATAAGCGAAAGAAGGAGCAAAACACAGGGAGTAAAGGGAGGGACCATGGATGCTTACAGAGTGGCTTTCTTTCTCTCCAGCTCTCCTGTTGAATAGGGATGTGTTACGATGGCAGGAGGCCCTGCAAACACAGACCGGAGTCGCCTGCTATCTGCACAGGGACGGCTCCACGCATATCACGATCGGGCAAGGACGGCTAACATGCCGTAACAAAAGACAAGCAGATAGAAACATATACAGACCAGTGAAATAAACACATGACAGCAGTGGGAGAGGGGAAAATAAAAGCGCCTGCCAATCTTCAGCACACAGACCTTTTGAACCAGGTGGATAAGAAAGCTGGTTCTGATGGGAATTGTCACTAAAGCAAGTCACTGTCAAACTCGGAGGCGAAGAAGCATCATCCAAGTGTGAAAGGACGATAGCCATGATACAGCCCTCCGTCTGGTGGATGACAAGGGGGGATGTGACACACATGGCCACACCATGCTGCCTGAAGCACTGTCACCACCAGCGGCCCACACAGGGTCTCTGTGGGGGACAAACCCTGGGAATAGGACCGAGCCAGCCAAATGCTCGTCCAGCATCGACACACTCTGGGCACATTGCAAGGCCCGTCTCTGAGGACCAAATGGAAAAGCGTGGACAATTGACCACGATAGTCCACATCTATACTCATTTAGACCATCCTTTCCAGAAGATCATCCAATCAAGGCTTGGCTCAAGGCTGGGGGGGGGGCGGGGTTCCTGGCCAATGATAACTTGGTTAAACAGAGGGTCAGCCAATCGCAGGCATGTTCAAGGGGGGGTCAGCCAAGAAGGCGAGCTAGAAGAATAAAGTCCAAGATGACACAATCAACAGCTTGCTGAAATCTGTTGCAGTCAAAAGTCCGGCCACTGGACAGCATACAGCGGGCATGGTGGCTGAGTTTAAACCTGATGCCTAAAAAACAGAATGAGCAAAGCAAAACTGTTTAATCAGTCTGCATTATCTTATAATAAAAGCCACCGGTGTGACAGTATGTCATCATCAGCAGCTGTTGTATCGAGGATAATTACTTTTACTCGCTATCTATGGAATATACTGTATCCTGTCTACAGTGGATTTACAAAAGTATGTTATTTTCCACAAATTGCTTGCTTTCTATGTGACTGATGATGTGGCGACACACGATGTCATGCATAAATCAAAAGTATCAGCAGAAAACCTGCGCTGTTTTTGATCACTGATAATTACTGTATCCGCTCTCCAAGAAGAGTAAACAAACTGAGAAGTTGGGAAACGAGGGAGAAATAGAAAATAGGGTGGGCCTAGCTGGAGACATTCTAATTTCCAACTTCTCTGTGACTGGAGGAATCAAAAGAAGTTGTCATCTCCCCACGGCGGAGTTTGAAATATGAGTTTAAACTGACAAAGGGAATTAAAATCTGTAAACGCCACATTTTTTGATGCCTAATCTGAGAATCAGCTATCAGAGTTGGTGTTTGTTGATTTTTATCAGCTCAAGGGTTATTACATTTCAAGAATGTGACAATTAAAAATCCCCCAATCATTCCCCGGAGCTTTCTTTAACCACGGCAACTTGAAAAGTGATATGAAGAAACAAAAGAAGGTGAGGCTCTCGCATGGGGGTCGGAATATGAACGGCAAATATCTGATCGCGCAGGGAAATTGTGCAGTAGATGTACGATTTCCCATGACCATGTTTAAGCGCAAATGACATAACTGAGGGTCAGAACCAGGTCGATGAAGCGGAGAAGCAGACACAAAGCAAAGAGGGAAGGATGGGTTACTGAGCTGCTTTTGTTGCTTCTTTTTTTTCTTTCACTCCTTTTTTTTCCCCCCCTTCCGCGCTTTCCACACTGCCGCTTGCATGCTTCCCCTTCATCTCAGAGGATATATAGAGGAGAAAAAGATTTAAAAGGACTGGAAAAAAAGCTCAATTGTTTATTGATTTTATAATAGGCTTAGTGCAAGAGAAATAAAGTGGGGGGCTGGCGGGGTAGCGTGGTCAACCAGAGGCGATGGCGTGACAAACACGCGGCTTACGCGCAGGTAACAGCAGCTTGAGTCCAAATGCCAGGATATTGGCTTGAGCCCTTTTCTGTTTCTCCAAATGCCCGTTCGTGGCATTGTTATCCTGATTTTAAACCAGTGTAGACATAATCGCTTCTCTCGCAAACAGGGCACGGCCTTACAGGTTGGAAAGTGTGTGTGTGTTTTTGTCGGAGGAAGAGGTGGGGGGGGCTCACTTCAGGGTTGAAATAGCTCTGTGACAGAGTGTGACTGCATAGGTCGACATAATCAAATTCAAAGAGGAATGGAGTGAATCAGTGATGATTAAATTTTGTCCTTTGAGGGGAACTCAATATTATCAAGTTGATGTACGGAAAAGTAACATGTAAAACAAGCAGTTAAAAGCTCCGGATTGTTTGAGCAGACTTTTTGCGAGTATGTACAGCACAGTGTGTATGTGTCTTCCTCAGAACGCATGGGTGTGTGTAGGGTCTGATATATGGATGATAACACTAATTAGCTCATTTTGTTTGGGGCACAACACTCATTAAAAACCCAGTGGGGCCATTAAAGTTACCATCCCTCCAAACCATTGCTGTCACCATATCCATCTAGGTTGATATCTCACCCAGCTCTCCCTGCTTTTAATGGCCTCTGCTTCAGGTTGTTGGGTTGAGCAAAGATTTGTGGGACTTGGATCAGCCCCCTTCTTCCCCTCTTTCCCCAGCCGCCCCCAATCCAAATCTCCTGATTTCTATTTTAATCTCTCTCCGCTTCTCCTTCTCACGCGGTCTCTTTTCCTCCACATCACTCACTGTCTCTGTCATTGTCTCCATGTAGCTCGCTTTCCCACGCATGCCAATTTCCACATCCACTACCTCTAGCCCATGTCACACGCTTCATCCATACACTAGCTGTTTGCCGAAAAAGAAACTGGGGAGGGGTTCACACTTCTCAGTCCCAACAAGGAGGGGGCAATGGTTGTTTCCAAGCTTTACACAGCGTTGTCACTGTAATACCAACAAACCTCCTCGTGATTCAGTGCGGCTTGCTGTGCCATAAGGCACATGTTACTCTGCAGCCGGAGAAACTAGAGGCAGAGGCCTGCCAGGATTAGATGAGCAGGTGTAGCATCCCGCTATCAGATACAACACAAAGCCATATTCAAGCCCATTCTCTCTGGGGCTAGCAATTCTAAAGCTAACAGCTTCTGCTCAGCTAAAAGGAGGGTTCAAGTCAATCCACTGCACATATTACTGATATTGTTTCAGATGGGAGAAGACCAGATAAATGTCTAGCAAATTGGTGTGGTTAGGGAAGACTACATGCTATTAGGTCTGCTTCAATCTTCAATTCATCTAATAAAAGAAGGAATCGACAGGAGGGAGAATGTTACATTACTGTCAACGCGAACATCAACCAAAATAAATAAATAAATAAAATAAAACAATAAATTTATTATTCTAAGATATATAAAAAAAATCATGAAGGTGTTTCAACAATGTTGTGCCCCACCTGCTGCCATTAACGCTCGCTAGTTCCACAAAGCTGCTGTATTAATCCGTTGCTGAAAATAGCCCAACAAATGCTCTGTACTTTCCTATTGGAGCAGTGGTTGCTAAAAGCTACAGTGCCCAGCTGTTTTAGAAAATCATTTGTTTTTTTTTTACAAACAATATTTATGTGCTGTCTTTTTATGTTAATTTATTAATTTTTCTAAAATTGCATCTTCAGTAGGAGCCAATGAGCTCGAGGCTAACAGTCACAGTCAGAGTGAGGAACATTAACACGTTGCTGAGCCTTTAAGATCAGCGTAAGCAGTCGCATCGACACACACAGTCCTCCTCTGTAACCTGTGTGTGGTGCTTCGTAAAGCTCACACAACACAACTGACACATATCCTAAGTGCCTGGTCATATCCCATATAGCTCCCCTTTGCCATGTTGTTGAAAGGCAAGACTGTGAAAATATCCTTGGTCTCAGGTCTGGATATTAAGAGTGTTGATTAGATATATGAGTTTGCCATTTGCCCACGGAGCGTGGAGTGTCTCTGACAGAACTGGGGACCATATGGCTGGTGAGAGATTTCCCCCCTCTCTTCCTCTTCGCGCAGCCTGACAGCTGGATGGCTGCTAACTGGGGACGAGGAAGCTTGGCAGCTGCAGCTGAGAGCAACGCTTTGATGCCGCTCACCCTTTTTCACTCTCACTCTTTCTCTCTCTCTCTCTCTCTTCCTCTCTCTCTCTTCCTCCTCCTCTCTCTTTCTATAACACACACACACTCAGAAGAACCCACACACCCACTACCAGCCAGTGTTAACTTAAGCAAACTTTCTACAGGTTGGGCGACAGAAACAAGAAAAGAGATACAAGAGGTGGAACTGACCGTGTATCAAAAAGTCTTGAACCAGGTATTTAGTAGAGTTATCCTTTTTAGTAAAATTATGCACAGCTACTTTTTATTACCTTTTAATTGCTAGTGCCACTGAAAACCCACACAGGTTACGGTTGTATTGAACGATTACAGAAAAAAGGAAAAAAAAATACAAGTGTCCTGCTTCCCAAGACGTGTAAATCTCCTGTCAGAGAGACGTCGGCGTGAGGGATGGAAGGAGGGAGGGCACCCGTGTGGAGGTAGTGGCAGGGGTACAGTCAGGAGGAGGAGGAGAGACGAGGAAGAAGAGGAGGAGGGTGAATAGGCCTCTGGGAACACATTAAGATGTACAACCGGCAGAAAGTACAAAAAAAAAAAGTCAGATTTTTGATTTTCCTCCTTCTCTACCTGTTCTTTTTTTTGTACTTTTGTACAAAGGGAGCTTTCATCATTTCTTAAACAAAAAAAAAAAAGAAAGACGCCTTTGGATGTTTAGATGCAGATACCTGGATGGTTTGAAAGAGAACTCAATTCTTTTGAATAAAACCGTAACAGCAGGCAGGCGTTTTTTTGTGTGTGTTTGTTTGTTTTAAAAAATAATTAAGACGTCTCATCTGCTTGATATTACTGCACTCTAAGGTGTAGCGATATGCATGCAGGGCATTTCTCCTTAATGAAAGTAGCTTTAAATGTAGACTGCATGATGTTTTTAATTGAGGTAATTTGAAAAGATAATGTCTTTCTTTGAGAGAATGTTACGGGTTAATAAACTTTCTGCTCATGCCAACTTTGCTCTGCATTCCCGACCAAGTGTTTCAAATCACTCAGATTGCAAAACCCATCAGCTTACATTAAGTACTGCACAAGAGGCTGAACTGCAGCGCCGCATGTTACTGTTAGTGTCACTATAGGCTCACTTTCCTTTAGAACAAATGCTTTTTTTTCTGGAAACATTGATCTTCTCTCTGTTCTCTCTATGATTCCTAAATTGTTCTCCACTTTCAAACACTTCTCTTTCCCCCCTCTATCCTCCCTTCCTCTTTTACTTCTTTCATGCTCCCTCTTGTGTTCACTCACCACCTGATCTGAGCCTGCCCACTCCTCCATGCTGCTTTCCCCGTGCCCTTCTCTGTTGTTGTTGTTGTTGTCCTCCTCCCCTACCTCCCCCTCCTCCCACTCATTCGCCTTTACTGTATCCCACTACTCTTTGCCTTATATCCATCTCACTCGCTCTCTTCCTTTCTTTCCCGCCCGCCATCTCCTCCCCATCCCTCCTCTTGTTGAAGGTCCCCTGTTGCTGCCTGCTATCAAACCGGCTCTGAACTGGTGAACATGGTGCAGGAAGGGGGGTGGGGGGTGGTGGTGGGGGGAGGCGGGGGCGAAGGGTGGGGTGAGCAGGGGGGCGAGGGTGGAGAGAAGAGGGGAAGAGAGATGATGTATAAGAGCGAGAGGGGAAAAAGGAGAGAGGAGAGCGGAGTTTGGCTGGAGCCAAGAGGAGAGCAGCTGGGCACGGCTAACAGGGAATGATAATGACCTCAGAAATCTGCTGTTCGCTCCACAACAATAGGGTGCTCAGTCGCCTGGAAAATTGTGTTCATCAGCTAGCTCTGCTCACTTACTAATTGACATTGCCAAATATTTTAAGAACAATTGGAATGTGGCAGGGGGAGAGAGTGAAAAAAAAAAACGAAAGCTCAGAGATCTTAATCTCTGGACTTAATTCCTCTCTCACTTTTTGCCTCTCCCTCTCTTTCTCTGTTTCTTCCTCCCCCCCCTCCCCGTCTCCCTCTCTCCCCTCTTTTCTCTCACTCCGTCTCTCTTCTTTCACGATGAGCAGATAGCTACAGCTAAGAAGAGAAAAAAAAAGACGTAATTTTTCATGTAGCTTTTTGCTCTCATGTCAGCACCCTGATGTTGACACAAAAGTCTTTTTATGTGACCTGTCAGTGGGGTTAAGAGGAGGAGACTGAGAGGGGAGGGAGGGAGGGAGGGAGGGAGGGAGGGGAGGGAGGCTGGTGCGGCAAAAAAAAAATAAAAAAATTAGCGAATGATAAAGTGAAGGAGAAAGAAAGAGAAGAAGAGAAAGAGGCGGAAGAAGAAAAAAGTGGGCAGGATGAGGAGGAGGGGGGGAAAAAAAGAGCAAGCGAGAGATTCCTCAGTCATGGTATCACATGGCTGGCCCTCCATTTTTAATAAGGCAAAGGTCAATGTATTCTTCTGCTTTTTCACACACAGGAGGAAACCCAATCATGCCCAAGTTAACTTGTTCAAACAAAGCTCCCCTCACCCACCGCCACCCACACCATACCCCGACGCTGCCGCTCCGCCATCCAGTGCCATCATTTGCATTCCCTGACTGAGAGCCCTGCCTCATTTCACAGGAATCCCACATTGACGGAGTCAGACAGCTGTCACCAGACGGAGAGAAAAAAGGAACTTGGCATTCACCCTCATTCAACTTTGCCCTCCCCTCCATCCCTCCAACCCTCTGTTAAGCACACACATAAACAATCAAAGAAGGGAAACTTTTAAAGCCCGCGTATAGTTTTGCTTCTCTAGTTTCGACTGAGCGAAGGGCAAATGTTTATTTACTCGAAATCTGCGCATTTGTGGGTGCATCTTAACGCCGAGACGAGGCGAGCCCGGCTCCACCGTGAGCACGCCGGTTGCAACTGTGATGTTAATTTATGTCTTTCTTTCTCGCCTGCTTTTTTCTTTTTTGCCCCTTTAAGGCTTCCCCCCATCACTTTGAGGCTCTTCTCCTGCATGGTCAATCAAGTTAAGTTTCTCCCGCATTTTCAAAACCGTAGTAGAGGAGCGGCGTTTGTGAGTCAGCTTCTCTTTCTCTATTCGTGCTCAGTTTTGACACTAGAGAAGATAGCTTGTTGATGTATTAAGAATATTAATATGCAAACAGTCTACCTGACAGTGTAAGGCAGCCTTCTGTTGTGGAAAGATAAATATTATGTTTTAATTATAAAAACATAAAACAGAAATGGGGGAGACAGAAGAAGAGGGGAGGAGGGGTGTGTGTGTGTGTGTGTGTGTGTGTGTGTGTGAGCCAAGAAAGCTTATTCCAGGGGAAAGGTAAGCTATGTTTTGGCAAAGATTTGGAGTTGAAAAGAGTGAATGGCATAATGCAACGCTGTTTACTGAGGAATCTGTTGCCCTGTCATCTCTCCTTCCCTTTTTTCACTCCACTCTCTTTCCCTTCTGGATTGCCCATGTATTTTTTTTTTCATCTCTTCTCTTTCCCTGTCTCAACAGTCCATTTTTTCTCTCTCTCTCTCTCTCTGTCCTGGCTTCATAACCAAGCGGGGAATCCTAACGTGATCATTAAGACATAAAACGGGCTGATAAATGTTTCATAAGGACAAGGCTAGCCACTGATAGCCACCCAGGAATACTGAGGAGCAAACCGAGTCTCACAGTCCTTCCCTCGATCAAACACGCTCGTTGGAATACAATTGAAATTTTTAAATATCTAAAAAGCCTGGGCTAATTCCCACCATGGGTAATATTTACAAATTGAGTCTGAGAGATGGGGTAGGGGAGAGAGGCAGAGAGCAAAAAAGGAAGAAAGAAATCAAATGAACTGTGCAAGGAAAGAGAGAAAGAAGAACAGAGAAATAAATTGGCCTTTTATATTGTGCAAGCGTGTACAAAAATACTAAGTCTGCATTTATCCGAGACATGTCAATCAGAGCAGCACACTGACAATTAGTGCGTTTGAATAGAACTTTTATCATTTACCAGACACCAGAGTCCTGACCTACTGTACAAAAATACAGCTCAGGGAATGAATGTGTCTGTAACACAATGACTGTCTATTTAAGTTTAGTGACACATAAAAAATACAGATATGACAGGCCAGACTTCTTCAAATGAGCGGGGGGTAGAAAGCTCAGGTTTTGTAACCACTGAGTTCTCTGATTATAGAGAAAAGACGAACAGCGCGAGGAGGGAAGTAGTAGAGGAACGGATGTCAATTACAAAGACAAAGTCATTTGCGCAGACGAGAGGAATGGGGGGGAAAAAAATGAGAAACGCAATTTATTATTTTTTTGTGCACATGGTTTTACACACATGTATTATGGTGGGCACATTCACAGAGGACTGGCCTCATTTCAATGTGTTGGTTGCAGCGTTGGGCGACGGAGGGCTAATGTAGCATACAGTAACGAGGTATATGGAAGTTATTCTGGCTTTTCATGGTGAGATATCATAAGCTGAACGTGGCTGACTTTTGACAATGGATTAGCTTTACGCTCTGTTTTTTTGCTAAAAATCCAGCGTACATATTCAGTTGTTATAGCATTTGTTCTAGTTTTTTGTTGTTCAAGTGCTTGGTCAAGCATCTGATTTCCTCTTTTCTTAAAGATATGACTGTTTTGTTTTTTATCTGTTCAATTAGGGAACATGCAGGATCCACATTTACACACTTAAGCTCACCACCACAGAAAAGGTTTATGCTCATTACAGTAAGTTAATAAAGAAAACAAAGTTGTGTTGATGTCCAACAATGACAGAGATGGACAGGGCAACATTGTTAAAGTCTTGGCTGGTTGGACATGGAAAATGCACCTTTTGTACAAGCTAGAAGCCATCTGGCATGCAAAACAGTTGCACAAGGTGGTCACAGCAGTGTCCTCATTTTTCCCATTTTTGATCATATCACATCCAGCACCAGACTCCCTAGCCGGTCGGAGGTTGATGTGTTGGGCGGAGAGCGTTCGATTCCTGCTGCGACTCTCCACATCATTTACCTGCGTTCAAGGATTCTGTACAAACACCCTAACCCTACCCTAACCCCTGACCCTAACCTCGAACCCTTTACCTGAACTTGGCTGCTTCAATCTAGTCAACCTCCAACAAGGGACCTGCCACAGTTGACCTCCGTAGGTTTGCTCAGAGGGACCTTTATTATTCCCCGAAAATTCCACAAGCAGGTTGTATTTCAGAAACTGTTTTAGAACCGTGGCTAGATTAATCCACTGGGGGTGCAAGTTGAGCCCTTTCGCAACCCATTGCCTTAGTTCATTTTTGCCGAAAGCCCCCCAAACCCAACCGGTTGTCCAGTACTGTAACATTACCCTGCTCCAGGTTTACTATGTGTAGTTTCTGCTGATTATAATAAACATTCATTTAGGAATATTCCCCTATGCAGACGTAATACTGGTTGAAATATTAAAGATAATAGAGGTATTGCTCCTCTAAAATCTCCTTCTAAAAGGCAGAAGCCACACTATTGGGGGTTTATACTGCAAATATTCCCTAAAAAATTGCGAGTGCCACGTGGCAAAATATAGACACCACACAGTGAGCACGGTCCATCGGGACTGGGACAGTTATGTACTTTGCCCAGGTGGTAATCAAGCCCTGTGCATTTCTACAAAGACACAAGGGGTGTTTTTATTTGTACACACACTACTTTTGCAATTCATTTATAGCTCAGAACATCCACTCGGATAATCACCTAATCTTGATAAGACAGAAAGATTGTTTCTTTGTTCTTGACTTGTATTTACCTATTCTCTTAGTTTGTAACTAATGCACTGGCTCACAACCCAGATTTAATGAGTTGATCACACTGTGTGGATTGCCAAGCTCCCCTTCCAATAGAATTTTTGACTGGACTTTTTCAAATAATATATATCTCCAACTCCACCAGCTGAGGCTCAGTGTATTCAGTGCAGGCCTGGCTACGGGATATTTCGCCAAATTAAAATATTTTTAATCTAGATTGTTATGTGTATGCAATTTGGCAAGCGACTGACTCGAGGCCCAAGACCGTCAGTGGCGCTATGAGCCTAAAGACTGATTTATGCTCCTGCGTTGAATCTGCACAGACAGTGTTGTAAGCCTACGCAAGTGGCCTACACCGTGGTGAGCACTGGTGTGTCTGTGTCGCCCTGCGAGTATATCACCAAATTATTAAGCTAATGATGGGGTTTCTATGCCGCTGTGTTGAGGATCGTCATGTTGGAATTTTAGCTAACAATTTTTAAACAATAGTTACTTTTATTGAAATTACTGCAACGTGGGAAAGAGAGAAGACTTATCTAGACTTATCCACTCTAGAAGTGGATTGGTAGAGCTATGAAAACAAGAAAATGGTATAAACCTATATCGGTACAACGCTTATCAGTGTACCATGAGCAAGCCAGATACAGTTACAACTTATTATATATTATGTGTTTGTTTCATGAAGAATTATTGTGGTGCAAACTAATATGTCATGCAAAGACAGCAAATGATCACATCAGGTTATGCTGTGCCAATGGTGTACAGTGAACACAGAAGTATAAATTGAGCTTTAGAATAATTGCAGCAACTTCACCAATTACTTATTTATTAGGAAAGTAGCACCAGTAAAGCGCTAATATCTAAAACCTTTTAGCTTCTACCGTACCACATGGCACATTCTCCTTAACAAATTTGTGTTTAACTAGATTACCATTTGCATGTAGAGATTACCACTTGGACATGTACAGTCTTCAGGATGGCAGTGACGATTACACTTTTTTGCCCAGGAATGTTTCCATATAAAATGCAGTTATAACACTTTTCTTTGCATCCATTTCATCTCCAGATATATTCTCCTATATCACCGTGTTGCAGTGGGGCTGGGTTCGATCTCAGCTGAAACTAAGTGAAAGATGGGTTACGCCACAGACAGGTCACCAGTTACACATACAGACAGATACCCACTGATACCTATGACACCTAATTTAGAGTTGCCAAATAATCTAACTTGCATGACTTTGAAATGTGGGAGACACTCAAAACACCCAGAAGAAACTCCAGGATCTTCTTGCTGTAAGATAGCAGTGCTAACCTGTACAAAGATGTGTTGCCTAATAAAATGATTATTTCTGTTCAGTATTGTGGCTATAGTTGATCTACATCGAGTAAAGTCATAGAGAGTAAAAGAATATTTGTGAAGATTCTTAGAAGGTTCTCCTCTTCTATGCTACCAGTTTTGGCAATGCCTTGCCTAATATTAGCTGCTAATAACTAACCAGATCAGGTTTGTCACCATTTATATTCATAGTAGTCTGGATCTTGTTCAACTCTACTTTATTCCTGTTTTAATGACACAGTAATTACACTGTAACAGTTTGTCTGCATGTGTAATTACGCCCCCATTGTACTGTCGCAATTAGATGAATATCCACGCTTTATAACCTAAGGCGTCAAGTTGGCAAATCCAATTTCAATTTGTATGGAGCAAGCATTTTGCCTGCTTGTTTGAGCCGTGGTAAGACCAGGGATATGCAGGCTAATCCCTGCCATGTTAAAACGCAAAAAAAAAAAAAAATGTAGACATGGGGGATTCTCTGGAGAGAGAGAGAGAGAGAGAGAGAAAGAGAAAGAAAGAGCCAGAGGGAGTGTATAGTCTTTTACAGCCAGGAGCAAAGAGGTGGGAGTGGGGTTTAGGGGTAGTGGGAAGGTTGTGGAGATACATTCAAGGAGGACTTCTGCTGCTTAAGGCCTTACATGCACGCAGTAAAGCCAATTTTTTACAGATTCAGCTACATTTTGCCTACAATGTGTCTGCAAAATGGGATGACGCTATTGTGCTAAATGCGAATTTTCTATGGTGGTTTATTTGCATGTAACAGGAGAAAGGAGGGAATGCTTTCTGTAGCATCACCATGTTGGAGACGATAACTTCCATTGACGTCAGGCATACCTGTTGCTTGAGCCTCACTAACATGACTGCTGTGTTTTCTCCCAACAGAGCTTCTCTGAGGCCCGATCATCACAGGAAACAATGATGTGAAGTCAATCCAAGGGTAACCACACAAAAAAGAGATAGTGATGGGCATATATGTAATTACCTCTTTGTTTTCTTTAAAAAAATCTGAATAAAAAACATGCCCAAGGTTAGCTGCACAGCTATGTTTTTAAAGGAAGGTCTTTAAAGGACATATCTGACAAAGGCCTTTGTTTTTCTGCTCTTTTTCTTCCTCACTTCTCCCTTTTTTCACTCATTGCTTTTAAACAAGTGCCGTCTCAAAGACAAAAGTGCCAGAGCTGACCTTCTTTCACAGTTGAGATGTTATTGTTGATTACTATAATTTAAGTTTAACTCAAAATTGCTGTGGCGGGCCAGAGGCTCACACATACACAAGAACAGGGTTGCAGGTACACTGACTTAGAGAGAATTACAAGCTCTCCTTTTAAAACCTGAGATATTAAGATAAATACAATGGTGCAGTAGCCACGTCCTGCTCACTACAGAAGAGAGTGATATGCACACATACTACAAAGCACCCCCAACCACACGCGCACACACACACATGCACACACTGCAACATGCACACGCACACACACACACACACAACAAACATTCATGCAGAGGAGAAGCATGACACCTTTCTCCACATGAGACTCAGACACATTTTTCTCACACATCAAAGCTTCTAATTTGAGAGTCCCTGAGCTCCAAATGTGAATCACATTGTGTAAGTTGTGAAGAACGACAAGTCAAGTTTTGCTAGTCCTGATTAAAAAACAGGAAGTGGCAAAACAAGCATTGTTAACATTTCAATGTCAAATATGTTTACTTTTGAAATTTTGTTTCAATAAAACTGCATTCCAATCTATTCATATAAGGGCATCCTTAATCATTTCATGCCATTCTTCTTTACACATTTAATTTCTTCCTTTGCCGTGCACTGTAGCAGTAAGCTATTGTTTGAGATCCTATTTTGGCACATACACTCACAAAGCTCTGCAACAACAATGTAAGGACAGCCTTTCAGATATGACAGTGGCAGTGTGACAAAAAGCTTGCAAACTGCCAGTGTATCTGACAAAGCACTGGGCAAAGGGTGAGAAACACCACCTATACACAAACCACACGTACACACAAATAGCAGCATTAAGGCCTTGTGGAAACCAGCAAGGTTGCAGATGCTCTATTTTAATTTATTTTTCGACTTATATTTCTGTCTTTAATCCTACCCTCCTTCTCCAAAGGTGGTGCCCCGGGGGCGAGATTTAACCACTCAAGTAAATCTAAGCAATCCATTGTTCTTCGCTACCATTTCATAGTAAATACCATCAGTTTTATTTCTCACTTAATATTTTAATGTGTTTATTTGTTTATTTGGTATACAGTACCTCTTAAGTTCTTGAAATGCCACAAGCTTTACCCATCAGATTCAAAGTGCTTGAGTCAAAAGAGACAGAGACAGAGGGAGAGGGAGAGAGCGATATGAAGGGAGAAACTTCCAGCATTAAAATTCAGAAGATAATTACATCCGCTACACCCCCACCCTGTTGAGAAAGTGTTATGTTTAATAGTCTCTATAAAGAAAATAGGTTTTTATCTCACTCTCATTTTCATTAATTCCTAATTGGGGTGGGGGGTTGTCTGTTATTATTTCTTAGATTAAAATAAACATAGCCTGTCCCATGTTCAAACCCATCACACTACACGGGCATGATAAGGACTTCATGCCTCTGTGAATAAATAAACAATTTCGTCTCCACTGGTGGAATTAAGTTGCTTACAGCCTTAAGCTAAGCCACTCTGATTTATATTTATATATATTTATATTTTTTCTCAAAAGACTTAAAAGCACATCCTCGCTTTGCAAATGAAGTTCACTAATTTTTTTGACCTGCTTTATATGTATATCTTTAATTAGTGTCTTGTTAGCTTAAACCGACTGATTATCGCATATTCGTGACCTAATTACTGCACACGCTTCTTAACGCTAGCATAGTGCCCCGAGGAGCAACCAAAAGTTACCTTTAAAAACTTGTGTAATCATTAGCAATGAGTCTCCCTTAATCCCACTAAACATACACTTATCTAGCCCGGGCCGGCCTGTGTTTGTTGGGTAGGGAGAAGGGAGGGGTTTGCTTGTCTCCAACGTGTTTATTAAAGACATTTATTAATCACTGTGGTTAAAATGAGTTCGTCCCTATGCTCCCAGTCTTTACTCATGTTCCACAGGGATCTATACTGCTAAACTGCAAATGAGGATGCAATGGTGAAGCAGGTCTCCCTCTGAATTGTGTTCTCTGGAGTATTCTTTGGCTTAAAGGTTTCATTCTGATTCCTTTTCTATGGGGTTGTTTCTGTGTTTCTGTCCATTGTCAGTATATAACCTACAGTGATCGGCATGTCTCCAGTTTGGAGAAAGAAAGGAGTACTAACCCAGAAGCCAAGCAATGTATTGCTATGGAAGGGGTCTGGTGTGACTGGTATTTTACCCACCTAAGAAGACCCACCTTAAACAATCAATACAAGTACATTTGGGACACTTCCATTGCTTGGCCTTGCCTCAGACAGCCTTGTCCAGCAGGAAACTAAAGGCATTATATCACTCTCTTCAAAACCATCAGACTCTTTTGACAAAAACTCTAGTTTCACCTTGAAGAACATGGGAGTTGCTGGCCAATCACTGCCTGCAGTCAGTTAGTTAGTTTGTGTTATGTGACAAACAAACATATAAACACTTGTAGTTATCAGGGCAGTGGATGACCTGCAACCTCCTTCTTCTGTGAGGTGAGGGTTTTTTTTCCTATCTGGTGGCTTTGAAGAGTGAGCTATAATGGCTTTAAGTTTCTCTTTTGTATCTGAATGCTGTGTGTGTAAAGTTTGTCTCTACCCGTCTATAGGCAAACCACTCTGTATGTGTGAATGTATGGGGATATTTAAAAATATCTTTGATTTTTCAGGTCTTTTGAGATATTTTTCATTCCCTTTTGACAAGAGGGATTAAATACACTGATATATACACAAATTCATGCAATTACAGTGAGTCTTCGTGGAAACTATGTAGGTAGAATTATAGGGTAGTAAGTTACAGTAACACTGAAAAAATAAATGAACATCATTCTTGAATGTTTTGAGTGCTTTATCAGACACTGACCAAAAAAATATGAATCAGAATTCTCTAATTTGCTCTCTTACCTGAAGATGGCGAGGAGGGATGTGGGCTGTCATCCTGGATGCTCCCTGTCTGGGACTGTCCTCCTCCAGCTCCGCTCTCTTCTGTCACGTTGGATGAACCAGGAGTGGTGGAGCGGCTGATGGACTGGGACTCAGGATCACTGGCTGATCCACGGCGTTCATCCAGACCTTGCTGAAGTGCTTCTTCAATGCCTCTCCTGTCTTTACCATGGATTCGGGAGTGGACTACCATTTGATGGTAGGTTCTGAAGACCCGGCCACAGTCAGGGCACTCTGAGGGCTTGTCCTTCAGGCTGGACAGACTGGAGAGGCTGTAATCAATATTTGGGCTTCCCAAGCCAGCCAAGGCTCCAGGAGCCTCAGCACTACCATGGTGAGACATTAGGTCACGGTTGCTGTCAAAGCCTCTTCCATCCTCCTTCATGGACATCATGGGTCCGCTAGAGGGCTTTGATCCTTGCAAGGCCTCAGAGAGCTGCTTCTGCTTGGAGCAATCACTGGAAGCAATCAAGGAGTAGTCTTGTTTATCCTTTGAGAAGGATGCCAAAGCCCCTGCACCACCAATCTCATCTTCTTGCCCTGGGGGTATATGGTGCTGGTGCTGATCCTTCGGCATGAAAGCCCTGTCCATAGCCATGCCACGAGCCATTATCTGCCAGGCTTGGTAACTATTCAGGGAGTCCATTTCCGCCACTTTTGCAGCTGCCTGGAGGCGCTCCATGCAGCTTGACTTGAGTGGGGGCACAAGGCTGAGACAACCAAGGATTGAGCGCTTCTCGTTTTCACCCAGTCCATGGCCCATACCTCCTGCCATTGGTCCTAGCAGCTTCCCTAACATCTCCTTTTCCTTCATGGCTATCCCTGCTTTAGCCAACATCTGGTGCTGCTCACTCAGGCCCTGTTTGTCTGGTGAAAGGAAGCCTCCCTGAAGACAGGAGATGTAGCGGGAATAAAGGTTGGCATGAGCTTCCTGAGCCAAATTGCTCATGCTATTGACGGCAGCAATGTCCTGCTCACTGGGCTGGGATGGCTTGCTCTTGATGGCCAGCTTGTTCAGATGCACCTTCATATGATTCTTGAGAAACCAGGGTTCCTTGAAGCGACGGCCACAGATTTGGCAGCAGTGTTCAAACGAGTCCTTGTGTTTTCGCATGTGACCCTTTAAGAACCAAGCTTGGCTGAACACCTGGCCACACACATCACAGCGAAATTCAGTGGCCGCCTGCATGCCACCAGATCCACCACCACCTTGGCCCTGTGTGGTCTCAGCTGTGATGTGGGCCTTCTCCACATGACTTATCAGGTCCTCTTCATGAGAGGCAGCAAACTCACATAGAGTGCATTTGTAGGGCTTGTGGAGTATGCGAATGTGGCGGTCCAGCTCCTCGCGCTTCTTGAACTTCCCTTTGCAGAAGGTACAACGGAAGCCTGTGGTTGGGTTCAGGGACTGTTCATCCTGGGTGCCAGCCGGCTTAGGTGAAGAAGAAGGTTGGGAAATTGGGTCTGGAGTGGCAAGACCAGAAGGTGGAGGGGGGCCACAAACTGAACCCAATTGCTGCTGATGGGTGTTCGAGCTGCTATTGAGACCCAGATGGGGTGTTTGAGGTGTCTGGAGGAGACTACCACTCCCTCGCATTTGCTTATCCCTAAGGATGGCCCTCTCCTCAAGCTCATGCAGCAGCCTATTCTCCTCTCGGACACGACCGCGCCCCTTACCAAGATTCCCCAGTTTGTGGGTGCGGAGATGGATCTTCAAGTTGCCCTTTTGAGCCGCTCTGTGGTCACAGTAGGGGCACTTGAATGGCTTCTCTCCTGTGTGTGTGCGCATGTGCAGTGACAGGATGCTGTTAAAACGAAAGCGCTTACCACACAGTGGACAGGGATACTTCCTATTCTTGCGTGCATCATCTTCGATATCATTCATCTGGGACATGATGCCCAAGTTCTGCCCATTAAGAAACTGTTGCAGGTCAACTCGCCCGTTCAACCCACTTAGTGCCCCTGCATCAATGTCTCGGTTGAGTTGATTGGCTAGCAGGGCCATCTGACTGCTGATAGGCTGACTGGCCAGGGCTGCGTGGTGCGTCTTCTCATCCAAAGGTGTTGCTGCTTTTTCTTCAGGAATTTGCTGTGGGCGGTGCAGGTCTGGAAAGGCGTGTCCTAACTGGGCAGTGAGTTGGTGAAGCTTTTGACTGATTGGATAACGGCCATTTAACACTGCACTGCTCAGATGGGCATCGGCGTCAGGTACCACTGACGACACACCGAGACATAAACTAGAGTCCTCCATCCTGCCAAACAAATCAGACATAAAGAAGGAACAATATTAGAGACAATTTAATTTTTGGATTAGAAATGTTTTGAAATAATGAAGGTTTCAGGAACAATAAAAAAACAAAAAACATAGCAATTCAAAGATACAATGCCAGGGTGGGCGCTGACTATCCAACCACATGTTTAGGACTAATGTGTTACCTAATTTAGCGAAATAACACCTGTAGAGCATCGCCCGGTACAGGGAAATAAAATTTATTGTCTTTGATGCACAGAGCACTGCATGAATTGTCAGCACCAAGGGCCTGGAGGGATGCTGTGACTCCTTAGAACTTTTTCAAAATGTAAAACCATTTTGGATGTAATAATTACTGTGTAAACACAGTGAGCAGTGTATAATTAAGCTACTTGTGCCCATCCTATCAGAATTCCTCCAATTACACGCCTTAATGAAATGGAGCAACTGCATTGTCAGAAAGCCACCGCAATACTACAATTATGATATTAACAATAGCACTTAAAACCAAGGGGTTACTCCAGGAAACACAACATTCTTATCTTGGTGCCACGACACTTGTCTTGGCGCAATATTCCATTAAAGAGCCGTATTACATTTGATGTGAATCACTTTGCTCTCCCTTTGCGTCTTTGTTTTCCCCCAGCTCTCTCTCTGTCTGCCTTCTCGCTACCTATCTCCTTCACTGTTTCCAGGATGTAGAAAACAACATTTGAAACAACATTCGCTGAAATGGTTTGCAATGCATTGGATGATACACTACTGAAAGAAGTAGATATAGAGAAGTACACACTCAATAAGGTAGCAGTTACTTCGTTCCATTAGTTCTACCTACTGCTTGACATAGAATCATGTTTTCATCTTGGATTGCTGTAAAGCTACTGAAATACAGTATATCATGATTTTCAGACCATGTTGTACTATCATTGAAAGTGTTTTCATTCCATATGTGTAACATCAGTGAATAAATAATTTAAAAAAAGAATAACATTGGTTTTATGCAGATCCATCTGCTCTCCAGATGGAGAGGTATAAACATCTATCTGCACACTTCCTGGCTGCTTGCAGGGATCAAACCCTCAGAAACAATAACCGTGGTTCTGCTTTGGTCAACAAAATATTGTATAATATCTCATTAAGCTGATTAGTATGCTGCCTGGTAACAGTGGCAGCCACTGGGCTATAATGTATGATTATAATCATCAAAAAATCCTTTCATGGAGAGGCAGTGTAAAGAACTGGCATTAGGTGAGTGCACTTTTAGGGAAAAAAAAGTGGTATCATTTTAGAAAGCTTAGAGACCCAGCCTGGCAACAATGGGGCTCACAGACAGTAAATATGTGCACACATGTTCAGTATACACTTTTAGACATAAAGATTTGAAGGGCATCTAAGATTCCACCACACTCTGTCTTTCTTTTTCTCTCTCTCCACCTACTGTAAGTTTCTGAAGCATGGTGCACTCTACATTTGTTGTCTTGTTCATTTGAAAATATTCTCTCTTTCCCCCTCTCTCTGCCTTCAGTAGGAGGTTAGCAGACATAAGGGGCGCCTGTTCTTGTAGCCACTGGCCCCTCCAACACACTGTTGACGGTGGATTCTTATCTTGTGGACATGAATTAGACACTGTGACCAGTTTCCACTTGTGTGTAAAGGAATGTGACACTTGTGGGCTGCCCTTTGAATTCTCCTTATTTCTCCCCACAAGTATCATAAAGCAAGTCTACTGAATTCATCAAGAATATAATGGGCATGCTATGTTCTGCAGACTTATGTGTAACAGTTAGATATGCTTCAGTCAAAGCCTACTTAAATTTACAACAGATCTTATGATTGTGTTCTCATGTGACTAGAATAAAGAGAATAATTCTGTGTGTCATATCTAAGAATTAAATCCTAACAATAGGTACACACACACACACATTATATATATATATATATATATATATATATATATATATATATAAAATCATCATTTAAAACTTAGGTTTTAAATTGTATTTATGTGGCACCCCAGCCTCCATCACCAGCCAGTGTTGGAGAAGACCTTATTTGAATGGGCCCTTTTTTACAGAAGCGGCTGCCTTTTGGAATAGAAATCTGTGATTTAAACTAGGCTGATGAGCTGTTGCTCATTTGGGGAGATAGCAGCTTGCCCTTTTCTTCAATTTGATTTCTGCCTTTATCTTTAACATATAACAAAGGCAGATAGACAATGGAATAATGTGAAATGAACTGACGAATCCAGTTTGTGTTTTTTATAAACGTATCCTGGCTGACGAGCGTATGCAAATGAGGCACATTAATATGCTTGCCTTGCTCCCGAGTCATTTTATATTTTTTCCCCTGATTAAAAAGGACATTTCTTATGTGACATCTCCCCTCTGCTCACATCAACACACACATGCAAGGGAATTTGAGGGCGGTGTACAACTAGGAACACATAGACACACAGGCAAAGACGCGCACTCGAACACAACCCTTTGACTACAGACAACAGTTCAATATGCGAATGCCCTCTGAAAGACACGGTGAGTATGCTGCAACTCACCCAGCATCATCAAATGGCTGCCCACAAAAATCACACTAACAGCTCTTTCTGCTTTGACCATATCCTGTTATTCTTGCAAGTCTCATGCACAATATATCTCATACAAAAGCACAGTATTACAGGCAGTATTAATATACTTAACAGCATTATGTTTTTCAAAGATCAAAGTTCAGGTTTGTCATTCTTACCAGTCATTTTAAGCAAAGACTTGGGGCCACCTTGTCCCTAATAATGTCACTGCCATTGCTGTGTACTCTGTGTCGACTCCGTTACGAAGAACAGATGTGCTCTGTACCTTTATACTGGTACAGTATCTGTCTGCCGTTATTCTAACCTGTAGAACCTTATCATTTCCTGGCAAGTGCAGCATTGCTGCCTCATTAAAACTATTGGCTCCTGTTATACCTCTAAAACCACAAAGACTTCCTTTAGCATTTTCTCACGACGGTTCAGTTGTTGTCTTTATAGTTTGTGGTTTAATATTCAGTAAAGCACCACGTGCACCCGTAAACACACCAAATCCTCTGCACATTTATATACGCAGAGAAACTGATTTCACTTGGTTTCTCTTCAATCCTCAGCTTAATTATAAGTGGTATCTGTAACACAATGGAAGTATATTTCAGTCACCATTTGAATGTGCTCAGTTCATTTCTGCCTTATCAATAGTAGCATGCATCATAAATGCATTTGGGATTTAAATGTGCTCCTCTCTAATTGTAACCATATAAATTACTGTACATGAAAGGCAGTTTCAATATTAGGAATTGCCACCTATTATAAATTCCTATTAAAATAAACAGTCTCAAATATAATTCACAGTGTACTTCTTGAATTCCATGTCGGGTTTGAGTTTTGTCATAAAAGTTTTCCCTGACATTTAAGACGAGATTGGGGAGGGGGACTGAAGGATCGAAAAGCCATTAGTTGGACTTTACTTTGTTATTTTGGCATGTATCGACACAAACCCATCGACTAATCACAATGCAATGCCTCATTAAGTCCTAATGAACAAATTCATTGCATTAAACAAATCAATCATTATTCACAATGTGCTGAATTCAATCATATTTGCACCAAATCATTAATGAGACAAGGGGGTTGCAGCAACAGCATTCTGACGGTGAAGGGACAATGTGGGCATTTACCATATGTTCCATGCACTGAGATTTGAATGCTAAATATTTAGTGATTAGACAAGCAGCAGGGACAATTTAAATTCATTGAAAAAGCTGCAAGTTTGTTTTCAAAGTACAAACAGAGCTTCCTCATCATTTCAAAGATCATTTACCTCTTGGCAAAACATGGTTTAGTTAGAGTTAGTGCTTTGGTAGGTAGAACACTCCAGATATGAGTTTCTTCCCAGCTTGTGTTCCCTTTTTTTTTCTATTGCAGGTGGTCTTTGCAAGACGTCTAATTAATCCAATAAAAAAGCTGCCTTGTTTTCCTTCCTCTCTATCGCACTTTGACTTCACTGCATTATTACTTTCTGTAATGAGGCGAAAACACTCTGCACTGAACTGCACATGGAAAACAGTCACACAACACCTGCCAAATTCAATCCTAACTCCATCCCATGCCTAGAGCCTCTTGATCAAAACTCATAACTCTGCACTATCAAAAAGACGTGAGGCTTCAAGACGGGATTGTGCTGTTTTAAAATGAAAAGTTGCATGGCTAAACACAGATCTCATCTAAATTTTAAATGCTTTTTCTTTTTTTCTTACAAATACGAGTAAACACCATAAGGGAACATTTAAAAGCCTACTACTACAATAGCAATAAAGTGTGTGCCCTCTCTCTAAGAAGGCACAGGATTCTAGGACAGCTTTTCCAGTGGCCTGAACAAACTAGAGCTCTGATTGGCTGGCCAAAAACACTGATCTACATTCTTTTGGTATGACTTGTGCCTGGTAAATTCAATACCTTTTAAAACACAATGTTGGAAAAACAGAAAGAGGCTTTTTCCACACTGAAGATTCAACAATTAATTGCAGGAATAATAGTATTAACATAACCCCTGCTCCACTTAAATGCAGAGAAAATAGCAGCAAAGGAGCACGGGTTTGATGAGAGCACAGGCTCAATAGATCTGTGACAAGTATGAATGAACAGGATTCTCTGCCTTTCCCTCTCTCTCGTGCACAATATGTCATTGAGGGCTGTTTAAGAAGTCCTGTCAACAGGTAGTTCAACTTTCAGCTCATCCCCACTGATCAGTGGGAGCCCTCCTGACAGCAAGAAAAGAAAGACACCGGGAGGGAGCGAGAGAGAGAGAAAGAAAAATGTTGTGGGTCTTTTTATCCGTCCGTCGCTCTGACAGCCTTGCAGGGGATGCCATGGGAGAAAGATCAATGCAGGACAAGCGGATTCCCACAGTTCATTGTTCCGGGCCAGCCAAATCATCTTCCCAAGACGGCCGGGAGCTCAAAGCTTCCCTTTATGATAACCATCCCTGGTATTATTCCCACCATGATGATGATGACCTGCAGATGTCTCTGTCTCTATGTGTGCGCACGGGTGTGTGTGTGTGTGTGTGTGTGCATGTACATCTGTGAACACCTCTCCCCTCCTGAGTGTGCTACAATAGAGGTCACAGTGGCATGGTCAGACCCCTGCAGCAGCGAATAAAGCAGAGCAATGAGCACAGGATTAACAGTGTCAAACATTTGTTAAGCAGCCCGTCTCAGTTTAGTAAAGTACAGTTACGGGAGAGTAAACTAAAAAATAAATAGAAAATTATAGTAATTGATGTGATAATGATAGTGAGTGTCTCATATTGGATTGCATACACTGCATCAGTCCTGTTTTAATTCTGCAACCACTGCAGCTTATTCAGTTGTTATTGCACATGCTGTTTGTTTGTCTTCTGATAGTGTCCTTTTGGGAAACTCTGAATATCAGACATTCAGAGGGGCTATGAAGGAAGTGTCAGAGTGTACAGCTTGCAATGAAGCTCATTTTATGAAACTTTGAGCAGCTGCTGTGTGGCTACACGCCGTTTCCTTTGACAAAAGTACAGATAATCGAACGCTTGTAGCTAAGGATCGTATCAACCAAACCAAATTTGTATTTGTCACCTATATACAACAAATCACATGTATTGCACTTATCACTGAATAACTTGAATCCGTTCTCTTTATAAATATCCTATCTTTGTGCTTCTGTTCTGGCTCCGTATGGATTGATTTGAGGTTTTATTTGCACTTCCAAAAACCTCAAAACACAAGTGTGGCCTCTCAGCTCGACTTGGTCCTCAACTCACGTTTAAAATGTGGCTATTATGTTCTCTAATGTACCTGTGTGGTTTGTTCTGCTCTGTGTCTGGTTACTAAACCCTTCTTCCTGTCAAATCAGACAGAAAACTAGGGCACAATTCTGTGTGTGCGTGAGCATGTGTGCGTCTGTGTTTGTGTTAGACAACAAACAGTAACAGTGCAGAGTGCTCATGCATGGTTAGGCTATGGGAAGAAAGAGGCCAGAAAGACAATGGCCATAGTGTATCTGTCATAGCTTACATCACTGGTCACTCGCTGTGCTGCATGTCAATGCGAGAGAGAGAGAGAAAGAGAGAAAGAGAGGGAGGGAGGGAGGGAGGGAGAGGGAGAGAAATCTGTAGGTCACATTTTAGGGCACGGCAGCGCTGACCCCCAAGAAGCAAGATTGAGACTAATAGAAAGTGTAGTTCAGCCTCACTCTGATTTTCAGGTGATGGCGGGGAGAAAGACGCAAACAGAGAGAAAGGGAAAGTAGTTGAATGTCAATACGGCCTAAATAACAGAATATCAGAAATAATTGCTGTTTTCTTCCACTCATGCTGGGCGCTTTCTGGTAGACTTTTGCATAATGACTACAGTCGAGGCAGGGGTGGTTGTGGAGGTAATAGTGGTGGGTGTGTGGCAGCGGTGGAGGTGGTGGTAAAGGGAGGGGTTGTTGTGACAGGTGCTGAAATCCAACTAGGGAGGCAAGGGAGACAAAGGTTCAATTTACTAAGAGGAGACTTTAATTGTTACACAGCTAATTAAGAGAAGAAGGATCTTTTTTGCACTCTCGACTATTTACTGAGAGCTGTGTGTGCATACATTGGGAGGGTAAATTGTGCCTTCAAGCCAAGTGAGCCTATACTGAAGAGTCACAGTGCCTGTGTGTGTGTGTGTGTGTGTGTGTGTGTGTGTGTGTTTAAAAAAAGGATGGGGCGCTACCTCAACATACAACATATCTTTTCACAGCTTCTCTGCTGTTGGGAGTTTGGGACTCTCTCTTTCTTTTTTCAACTAAAACAAAAGTCTATGGCTAATTAGCAGCACTCATTACAGGAAGCGAGTCAGGTAATTATTTTACATCATGCTGCCGATAATTGAATGATTCTTCAATGTCTGAATGTCTGTTTGAAAGTATTCCCCCCACCACCGCCCCCCCCACCCCTCCTTCTTATTCTTTCTCTTTGAGGAAGATAAGACAGAGGCTGGATACAGGTACTGCTGCCATATGCTCTTGAATGAAAAAGCTCTTCTGTCGAAGCAAATGGGATTTTTAAATATTGAAACTGCTGCATGTCTTTTTAATATGACCGTGTTAAATCTCTCTTTATTCCATCACTTTGATAAACTCTCCCTTTCTATCGCTCTCCTCTCCCATTTTCTCTGCGTCGTCTTTTTTTTTGTTCTTCTGAAGAGTTTGAAGGGAACTTTAGCTCTCGAAGAAGAAGTTAAACTTCTCTTGCAACCATGCTGGCTCTTTTTTTTTCTTCTTCTTCTTCTTTAAGCAGCGCGTTTCCTGTTTAAGAAAGCAAACTAATCTTATCAAAGCCATCAGGAAGCTGAGACTTGAGTGGAAATGCTTGCAATTCTCTGCATATGTTACAATATCGCTTTAGTGGCCCTATAACTGCTATTATTCTCACACGCTTTTGGTGTGACTGGGGAACAAGAGAAAGATAAAAAGCAGCGCACTCTCTGCTTTCTCTCATTTTGCTTCAAAGTCAGATACGTACAGTGAGCTAATGTGGCACTTAATATAAAAAAGAAAGAAAGAGAGAGAGAGTGAGAGGGTATTCTCTACTTTAAGGCCAGGGTGTATTTATTACAGACTAATTGTAGCAGAGGAAGTGCTTTAGAGGGGTGTGCTCTCGGGAGAGAGGGTGGAGGGCCTCGGGGACATAAGAGAGCATGTTTATCTATCAGACTTTATCAGAAAAACAAAGTGGTGACTGCTCTTAAGATTAGAGATGGGGTTTGGGGAGGGGGAGCTGGGAGGGATGAAAAGGTTTACGAATGTAAATAAAAGAAATGAAAGCCTGATAAAGAAAAAAAAAAGAGCGAAAGGGGGAAGAGAGATGCCAGTGGAGCAGCGTTTGCATCGATGCCAATGACAAGGCAGCCGTGATTAAAGCAGGAAGTTGGGTGAAACCTCAGAGGACTTTTTTTTTCTGCAGGCCTCTGTGAACTGGACTACAAAACATAGTTACACACACACACACACCCACACACACACACACACGCACACAAAAAAACTCACGCAGACACCTGGGTGCTCACGGCCGCAAAAAAATGTATACTGTGTACGGACACAATTTAGAAAGCACAATCCAAAAGCTGAATCCCAACAGCCTGTTTCAGTGTTTAGGTCTGTAGGAACATTTGTTTCTCACTATACTTCAAAGACACATCCTTTATAGGCTTGATTTCTAACCAACAGCACTTCTGCAGTTGCCAGAACCCTGAAATAGCAGGTGTAGTCTGCAGCGGCAGATAGTTTAAACTAGTGGTAGAAATGGATAACCAATAATAGTCACTATAAGCTAAGATTATTAGTAAAATATAAACAGTTATAATAGTGAGCAATAAATAGCTTTCACAGCTACAACTAAATGAATAAATGTTGGAGGAGATAGCTAACAGGAGATGACAAATGGCTGGAATAGATTAAAAGTTTGTCTGCTAAAACTACTGAATAAATAGTGCAGTGTATGAGTCACACATTTTGCTTCATAAAATCAAAATCCAGGTCAAATGAACACATTTTGAAGATTATAGTTTTGACGGTATGTCAAACAACAAAGGTTGTGTACAGCTGCTTTAGAGTGAGAACATTTTTCCAGCCCTCATTTATGCAAAGAGACAATTAGGATTTAAGATTTAAGGTTAGGATTTAGAGCTTCATGCTGAATAAATCCAGTCAATAGTCAGCAAAAACGCTCACAAGCATTGTTGAGCAGCAACTACTTACGGTTCACCTGTTTCATCACATCGCTCAATAAGGAATCATCGCCCACCATTCCCCATACGTACAGGCCAGCCGAGGCCTCCTCCATATTCTAGTAGGCTCAGTAGGCTGTTATCACCTCATTTAATGGTGCGCCATTATCACATCATTTAATGGCAGTGAAGCCGTGATTTAAAGCTCGCAGAGAAGAACGAATGTCTGCATTGGAGACTGGAGCGGATGAAGGTGGCATAAGGCAGAGCACTTTCACCCAGTGGACTCGTCCCACCTTGGACAATAATTATTTACATACATTATGAATTCAGTCTCATTTTGTCTTTGGCTTTCACTCTGAGATTTACTTGCATTTTCAGTGTTTGGTTAAGTTTAGGCATCGAAGCTACTTGGTTAGCTTTAGAAAAGGTTCATGGTTTGATTAAAATACACTCTCTAGCTATGTTTACCGCACCTTACAAAAGGTCCATCCTGCATGTTTCTAGGGTGACAACACCACCAAATTTTTTATATGCACTTATTTTCACCACCACAATGCCAACATTAGGGTTAATCAATGATCAGAATGGTTTATAACGTGCATACTGACCCTACTAGAAAGTGGAAGTCCCTGCTTTGTGGTGTGCTACTGTTTTCTGAATAAGAAAGTTCTTCAGTAGCAAAGCTCTTTGAAATAGAAGAACCAGTACATCATGCCGTTGCCTAACATGCAGACACTCCCCCAAGTAGCCGGTCCAGCACTGCTCACAAGTGTGGTGTCTGTGTGTCAGTCTGTCAAAGTATCTGTCCCAGGATTCCTTGCATCTGTCTACACCAGCTTCAGCCTGGTGCTGTCTTTCCAGGCCAACACTGCATTTTCCTCATTCTTTTCTGCCCTGCCTGACCTTCAGCATTGTCACCGACTTATCCTGCACAACAAAGACTGCAATACACACACTCATTAAAAAAGACACGGCGCGTACACAAACACACACACACAAACGCACACACACACACACACACACACACACACACACACACACTTCTTTTTTCTTTGTATGAGTGCGCTCTGGTGGGGGGCTAAGTTCATTAAGGCAGTGGATGTTTATAATGAAAAATGACCTCTCGGTAGTACAAAGTATTAACAGTATGAACACAGTCTCTGTATTCACACACACACACACACACACACAAAGCCTCTTCTGTAACTCTCCCTACTGTCTACATGGAGAAAAGGCACATCAAAGTCCTGTATAGATAGGTAATGTGCTTTTTGTCTATCTGGTTAGGTGCGAATTTAAATGAACGCTACTAAATTACTAAAACCTAACAGCTGTGACTGTTAAGCAGGAGTGATTTGTATTTAAAGATGCACTTTCATTCATGTCTAAGTGGTTGCAAGGGGTTACTTGGACCTTGCATTTTTTATTGTTTATGACAGAAATGTCTTGACATCTTCAGTAGCATCCTGAAAAGGCCTGACGCCATCTGCCTCACCACAAGCAAGCATACAGTCAGCTGCTACAACCCTATCAGCAAAAAAAATCACACATATACAGCTAAACTGCATTTTCAGTTACCCTTTGAGATAAATGTTTTTTTCTCTATTAGTATGCTGACAGTATGACATAGTAGGAAACATTCACACTGTAAAGGATTCATAGACCATGTTTTAGGTGATTGGAGGAGGTCCTGTACGAAACAGGACTCAACTAGAATTCATGTCCTCTAAGGGCCCGTTACTCTTAGACTTCAGTTTAATTCTCCCTTGCTGTTTACTTTGCCCACTGTTAAGGCTGGTTTAGCAACCACAACTACTTTATTAGGTTTTCGAGAATATCATTCTTTGGGTGAACATTTACCTTTCCAAGCGTTCGAAGCGTGGCTACTGTCGGTTTAGACACCAAAACTTTGTTCGGTTGAGTAAGCCGTCATGGTTTGGGTTAAAATATAATCCTTTCACACCATGTTTACAGCTCCTTGTGCATTTTCTGGATTACCAGGGTCTATAAGTCCAACCCCAATATAATATATGATTGGTTGCCTGAACACATTGACTGTATTTTATGTATTCTGCTTGCATTCTTTCTAATGGTCAGCAGGGGGTGAAACCTCTGCTTGCAAAAAAAGTCCAATTGAATAGAAGTCTATGAGAAAATGACTGTACTTCTCCCTTGATCTGCCATCTCTGTAAACATTTCACTATTGAGTTTATGGTCTTAATCACTAGTGTCACGACTTTTTAAATACAGCACGATGTTCATTTTGTAAACTATTGTCTGATTTAATGTAAAATAGACAGTAAAGAAGGGTATGTTTAAGGGAAACATACCCTGGTACATTGCTATCGTATCAAACTGTGTAATGTTCTTAGGTTCTCCAGTTAGGTCCTCTGTTCAATTTCTAAACTTGAGTCTTCAAAGCACTAGTATGTGACATCCCAATCTCTATGTCCATCTTTTATACACAGTCTACAGCTGAAAAGGAGAGACACAACAGAAGCAACATGATAAATGTCAAAGGCATGTTGATTAGAAATGCATCTGTGTTGCTTTGCCAACAAGCACAACCCGAAATAAAATATATTTTCCTCAAATGGAGAATGCGGTTTCGCTGTATAGGAATGTAATTTTTTTTTGGAGACGGGGCTCGTTGCTAACTGCCTGTGCCTGCCACTTGACGGGGCGCTGAAGAGGCTGTATCAGTTTGCCTCAAATTTCCTCTCCTTGCACAAACACACACACACACACACACACACACACACACAAGCACACGGTGTCTTCTCCATGAGTTCCGGAGCAGCCTCGGGGTGTTGGATGTGGGCAGTGGTGGGAGGTGGAGCTGGGGGTTCGGGTGGTTATAATCTGCGTGCCCTCTGCCGTCTCCCATCACCGCAAAAACCCCTCTTCCTTTCTGCCTCACCTCTCTGGCAATCCCCCCCTCTCCCCCACCATCCCCACAACACTCCTTCCATCCCTCTCCATATTTTCTCCCCCTGCATCTGATTAAGTTAACAATGTGGTGTTATTTGCATGCTGATTTTGCAGACCCCACCACCCCCACCTACTCTCTCTCTCTCTCTTTCTCTCTCCCTCTCTCTCTCTCTCAATTCTCTGACAAACAAGAGAGGCAGGATCAGAGTAATGTGATAGCACAGCAGCCAGCCAACGCAATCTGCCTCAAAGACCAGGTGTTCGCAATCCACCTCCCTCTTAATTCCTGCCTCCATCATTTCTCTTGTTTTTATTCCTGTTATTCTTCTCTTTTATTCCCTCCCCTAGCTCTTCTTCTTCTTCGTCTCCTCTCATCTATCCCTGGTGTGTTTATAAGGTTGTATTATAATCAAATCTAGAGCAAGGGAGGCCTGTCTTTTTTTATTAATTATAGGCCACAGCTGATGTGAATGTATTCCGAAAGCATCTTCAAAATAGGTCGGCGGTACAGTTTGCTATTCTTATCACATTTAAATGTCAACATGGTGCAAAGCCCTACAAATTAGTTCAGGCAGGCTTCAACCCCCATTTAACATTTAAAGCGCCATTCTGTAGGACTCAAAGAGCGATTTAAATCAGTTTACACACAGACGCGTATACTGTATACAGAGATAGCACTTCGTCTTTCAAACTTCTCATTTCAGCACAGACATTTAACTGCCAACCTTTGCCTGAGAGAATTCAGTTCACCATCTAGATGGGGTTGGGTGGGGTGGGGTGTCAGAATAACAGAACAAAAAAAGAGATATAAAGCAGAAACAATGCATTAGCTTTTATGAATAATAAATTTGCTCGTTGTTCCGTGCTGAAAAGATCCTGGTTTTCAGCCTCTCTGCATAAATCCACTGTCCGGATGAATAAATCAGAAAAGGGAGACATTTTCTTGAGTTGTAGCTTATCACTGGTAAATAACAACAATGATGTGAAGTACATCTGTTCATACGCGGTGCCAACTAACCCCTATAGAGCAGCGCAAGACAATAGAAGCCTAGCACTGTTGTTCTACGTATCGGTGGCTGGGCATACCAAGCAGAGTTTACCTATCGTACTCACAAACACATCCAGTCACACACACACACATATGTGGATACAAACATAATCAACAAACAGGAATCACGTACAATCCACCATAAAACAGTCTACATTAGTGCCCTCAACAAAACACAACTGTATTATCCCTCTTTCAATAGAAAATCAGAGATGGCTTGCGGTGAATTTAAAGCTTGATCCGTCGGCTGTGACAGCAGCACATAATGGAAGGAATACAATATTAGTGGAGTTAAGAACCATGGCTTGAACCTCGGCGATGAAAGAAAAATCTGCAAACTTTTTTTTCTTCTTCTTCTGGAGTTTTAACTGTGAACCATTAAACAACAATTCGAAGACCATCTAAGCACATTTGCAGCAGTTTTGTTGACTACCCCCAAAACAGATCAAAGCTCCATTGGCTTGATTTATTTGTCCAGGTCATAATGATGAATAAAAGTGTGGTGGAACAACACGATCACATTCTCAGACTTCTTCAGTGTCGCTCGCAAAGGATGAAAACATAATATACAACCGTATTGCCAGACAGAACGGATGATGATTCCTCAAAACCACAGATTACATTCACGGGGGAAAAAAATGTTTAACGTCCACTGGCAAAAAAAAAAAAATTAAACACTTCATTCTTTAATAGTTCACTGACAAATACACTGGCGTTAAAGTAAGCAAAAGATTTTGGTTACAAAAAACAAAGCATTGTTAGGGTTCAGGGTTGAGGTATGCTTAAGTTTAGAAAAACCTGCGTTGTTCATTTGTAATATTTGTGAAATTGAATTCCATCTGGAAGACATCTCAACACAGACTAAACATATTGGAAAATGAGTTTATGACTTGTTTTCCTACACCCTTGCGAGACGATATCTGTTTGCAGCAACTAAAGCATAATTAAAGATTTTAGTTTTTATGGTAAGTGCATGTGTTTTAATATGTTTATGTCATTTAGACACTTAAAGCACTTATTAAGTTTAAAGAACCACTTCACTTTGGAAAATAATAGTTGCCTGTGGACATAACCCATGGAGCGATTATGTTTCTCAGCATAATGGGGGAAACAAATTTATACCGTGTAAAGGTAACTTTTTAAAAGTAGAGTTGGTAGTGAATGCCAGTTTTTGAGTTTTTGGAAATGTAGGGACACTGGGTTCTAATGTTTGTATGCGTTTTCCTTCATCTTTGACCCGTAAGACCTTCAAATCTGCCTTGGTGCATTGAGGGAGATAAGGGGAAACATAGTTATTAACCTGGGTTTCATATTTCTTTTGTCTGTTACAAAATACCATGCATTTACAGGTTGCACTCTGTGTTTCTGCTCAGCTTTAGTTGTGAGTCACCACCCTTTTAAAGCGATAAATCATTCAATCCACTATGATACAACAGGAAAAGAGTGCAGTCAAAACTGGGTATGGAGCTGCCTTCCAGAAAAGCATGTCAAATGTGCAGCTACACACACACACACACACACATACACACACCCAGCTAAGAGCTCTCCAGTCAGGAGGAGGGGGGGCGGGCTATGACAAGCGAAAGGGGTGATGTTCAGCCTTAAGGAAAAGTTGGCCGTGTCAAGCTGTTTCATGCCATTCGGATGCAGGATCAACTACTAGCCTCGCAGACACATGCACAAGCACATAGAACCCTGCAGCAGCGGGCCCGTTATGAGACTTTGCATCATTACACTGCTGACCCCAGTTGTTCCAATGACTATATGAATGTCTAGGAGGGACCGAGTCAAGCAAACAAAGCAGAGAATCACAGATTTAGATAAGACAGAAGATAACCAACGTCCCTCGAAGGCCATACTGAAAATTTAAGAAGCCTAATTGGTGATCCACAACTCTAATACACTCCTCTATTGAGTTAAGTCCATTTTAGTTATATATTAGTTAGTCTATCGTTACACTATATACGACTTAGTATATAATAGGTAGCCTAATATGAGAACCAGAGCCAGTGTAGGGGTCACAGAGAGACTTGAGTATCAGCTTACAATTGCCCTATTACATCAGCATAAGTAACTGAATCCAAAGAGCTAACTAGCTTATAAGAGACCCAATCCCTCTGACTGGCTTTCCTCTACCTCTAAGGCTTGGCTGTGACTCCTTCCCATCCAGCCCAAAGCAGAATGCTCTATGGGTGTGCCTAATGTGAACTCGCTGAAATGTCAAAGCATTATATATCCTTTTACGCACAGAGGGGCCCCTAAGGGTTTAATTGACTATGCTGTAAAGTGAGTTTGAGAGCCACGAGAGAGCGTGATGAAGATGAATATGTTTCATTAGAGGGCAAACAGAGCCTGATGGCTGGAATTGGCATTGAGAGAGGAGGAAGAGTCTGACACAGATGAAAAATATATTCATCCTTTCACACTCCACAATGACATGTGCAGGCATAGCTGTCCACTCACTGGCTAACCACCGTCAGTGAACTTACTAGGTTACTTATTCACATTTACATGCGTTTTTCTATTCTTTCTTTTTTTCCTCTTCTCTCACGGTTGGCCTCTGTCTTTCTCTGAACTAAACAAGAAAGGAACGAGCTTGCAACAACTGCCTGGTGACTTCAAAAAGAACAGAGCAGAAAAGACAGAGAGAAGAGAAGGGGGCCCCACTACTATCCCGCGGCCTTCGTTTACCAATTATACTGAGTACCTGCTGACAGGTGGGTTGTCACAGTGTCTGCTTAGCCACCCAACTCCCCTCATCACCCCCCTCCTTCAACATCCCATCACTTTCCATCCCACTCTGCTACATTTCACTACATGCTACGCAGAGGAAGCTCGCTGCGTCTCCAGGCAAACAGACGAGACAAAAGGGAAGGAGGACGAGGAGGAAGGTAGCGGAGAGTTTAGCTTCAAGATGAAGGGCTTTGATTTGGGAAACATTTAAGAGCAACACAAGTTGAAGGAGCTATCAGGCCACTGCTGGCAGACGTTACCACCCCTTGGTCATGGAAGTGGAATTTTGGTCACAATGGGACAGTAAGACACCAGTCTCTACAACATCTAACCACGTTCACGCTTAGTTTTACTGAAGGACAACTATGTGTGGCTAAAATCTGCATCATTCCCACTTTAAATGCATTTTAAATGTGTCTGATGTTGATCCAGTTTTTTTTAAAAATTCCAATATATTGGCGCAAACTTCTTGAGGTTTCTTCTCTCACTTTTCCGCTTCTCCGTGTGCCTCTCCCATAGCTTCTCTTTCCTGAAGGGAGGTTTAAAGACCCCCACCACCACCCCCTTCCCACTTTCCCTCAGTCTTGCTGTCTCAGAAACTCAGCCAGCCAACGAACACGACTGAGACAAAACATAACCATAATGGCTCATTAAAGGGAATGGAGACGACTTAGGAAAACAAAGCAGCCTTCACTGGGCTGTCACAGAAACTCCTGTGGTGGTACGTCCAAACTCCAGCTGGTGACAAGGAAGTAAAAATGTCTTCCTCCCACCGAAACTCACGTCGGTTTGGAGTGTTTTGACTGTGCTTGACATGTCTCTATTTGTTCGGTGACAAATCTAATGTGTTCTCAGCAGAGTGACAGACCACTGTGCTCCAGAGAGAGGAGGAAAGTGTGCGCTCACCTTCTGTTTTTCTGCTGACTTGAAGGGAAGGTGTATTCAATAGGTATGACTCAAACCTTATACATCTGCATTTGTGCAAGGTAGTGAAAGAGCTGACTGCTAAGCTTAAAATTAGACAGGGCAACAGCTTGGAGATACGGCGAAAGCCACAGGTTTGATTTAAGCTGAGAGTTCACATGGGGGTTTGTGGGAAAAAAAGGAAGGAGAAAAAACAGAAACACTAGGTTTCAGTTTCTCAGTATGGTTTTGGACCACCACAAGCATCAACAACAACTTCATTGCTCCTTGTCATACATTCTTGAAGTTTCAGAAATCCACAGAAGGGATGGTCGTCATCCTTCGAAAGGGGGTAAGCGGACTGGACAGAGCTGACTAAAGGGCCTACCCCAAAAAGCAAGACAAGCCCTATGTGACTTAGCAGTGCTTTACCATAGATTGATGTCGCCATCATACTTATCCACAGGTTTTCTTCTGGCGCCATCATTCCTCTCATCTCTAAAATACTTTGTTGAGAGGTTGAACTGATAATACACCAAAAAGCCACCCATCAATAAAGAAATCATCAAGTGACCCCTAGTGCCCTGGATGAAAGAATCTGGATTTGTTTTCTTTACTTATTTATTTAGACTTTTTTTCCAGAACAAGTGACCTGTACTTGACCTTTACACATCTTGATGTATAAATCAGCACTCTCTCACACACACATTATTTTCACTCTACGACTACTTGAAACAACGAAGACCTGATAGTGTCGTGTTTTCTGCGTGGCATCAAAAAATCTCTTGTGTTAAGCAAGTTTTTGTAGATACAAGGGCCACTGGAGTTCCCTATATTTACACTTGGGAGGAATATTTTGAGAAAATAATGTATTTCTCCACCAAACTTATGACAATGGATAAATTAGTGGCAATCAATCAATACTCGGTAGAATGGTACATCCTGTAAACTTCATCCTTTTTGTCTTCCACTCTACTGAAGCTCTTCATCTTCTTTTGGAATATGTTTCTCACTTTTCCTGACTGAAGCTACTGTGTACAGCTAATCCCATAGGCCGCCACTGACCCAGCAACTATTGCAGTGAAAGCACAGTCGTATCTGCTTAGCAATCCCCCAGTAATTAAGGAAGGCCCGTACCATGCCTAAACCTCTGCCTGACACGGTGTTGTGTCTGCACTGCATGGAGACAAGTCATAAGAGGCTTAAGGCTCATGTACCTGCCACTCTCTCTGTGTATGTTTCAAGAATAGATGGACAGAAGATTAAAAAAGTGATTGGAAAAGTAGAATTAACCACCTTTACTGCTTTCTTAATTACTGCGAATTCCACCTCTGTGTGAGCTGCACTATAAATACCCTCCAACTCCCAAGAGGCCCTGAAATCCAACTTGTAAATGGACGAACACACACACACACACACGTACACACACACACATCCTTTTCACAGAATGACCAAAAACTGAACCCGACACTTTTCAGAAACTGGGCCGAACCATATGTCCTGCATATTTTGGGATCAGGCTAATTCATTTTGATGATAGTATTAAAAAAATTACATCTCCAAAAAAACTGAACAGGCCGAGCAAAGCAATGACAGGAAGGAAGGCCGTGGGGAATACATGATCAGTCCAGGTTTTAGGGGGAGTTTTAGCAGGGCCACACTACAAAACAAGAAGAATTTTTTGAATGGATTAAAAAATCTGATAAACAGCATTATACATGTATATCTTGGCATATATATATATACATACATACATATATATATATATATATATATATATATATATATATATATATATATATATATATATATATATATATATATATATATATATACATGCGGTAAAACCTGCTGCTGATGTCAAGAAAAGCAGACAGCAGGGGCAGAAGAAAAAGCAACAGGGAGAAAAAGAGAAAAGATGAGTGTCACAAAGCATACCCCCTGCAGGAATGAGCTGTGATCCATCATAAGGAAAGGCATGGAAAAAAAAAAACATTTAAAAGCTCGTAACAAGTGGTCGTAGCAGACGGCCGCCCACCCTGAATCTGCTTCTGCTGGAGGTTTTTTTTCCTGTTAAAAGGGAGCTTTTCCCACCAAGTGCTGCTCAAGAGAGAATTGTTGGATTTCTCTCTGCTGTATTGAAAAAGTCTTGACCTTACTTTATCAAAAGCCCTGAAATGGCTTATGTTACGATTTGACACTTCATAAATAAAGCTAAAATTGAAATTAAAGTGTTCACTAACACTTCTTTCGTCATAAAGAAAAGCAAAGTGACCTCTATTGTCCCTGTGTTTGCCAATGGATGTGGTCAGGCCTTTAATAAATCCACATCCTAGAGAACTGGGTTGAAAAGGAACCCAGTTAGCCTTGGGACGATGGTAAAAAAGCAATGAAAACAACAAAAATAAAAGGGGGCAAGCTCAAGAAAGGACATGACCTAAATCAGAGGTGAGATGGTTGTGTTAAGACAGCAACAGCAACATCAAAAACAGATTAATTACCTTTTTTTAAAAAAATAAATGTGTTGCCATTCATATCTGTCACCTTCACTAATATGCCAAATCAGGGCAATCACACGGTGAAGTAAAGCTCTGTTGTCATGTAGCACTGAATTCATAAGCTATGACGTTCTAACAGGGAATGCAAATAATCATCAGACATGAATGCTGGACAAACCTGTCAGAAATGCTACTTTTGATTGTCTACAAATGTATTTATTGCTTATAAAATTACAGATGTAGATGTATGATTGTTATTTGGTAAAGCACTGAATGTCAAACAGGTTGTGTCACATGAACATTTTCTGAAAATTAATTTTAAAAAGTAGATTCAGCTAAACTATGCAAAATTACATAATGACCCTTGAAGTAGTTTTCTGAAGTGTGTTTGAGGAACATCTGACGCCACTTTAAGAAGACGTATTCCTAGGCCACTGAATGCGACGGATGCAACAGCACAGCAAAACAAAGCGGTTAAAATTAGCTCCACCTCATCCGATATCAGCAAAAATGTCTTGTTTAGTAAGACATCAGCTAAAAATGTAGCGCCAAAAATACACCGCAAGAAGCTACCCTATGAGCAATGTGCAAACACTGCAGCATTCCCACAGTTAAACACTACTACAGAGCAATGATAATAATAAAAAGACACTACCCGGATTGGAACTACAGATTCTTCTTGCGTCTAATTCAGTCTTCTCCAACCTGAAGTCAGTTCCACCATGTCAGAAAACATAGCATAATTGTCTTTCGGTTGACAAGAACTATAAATACACAGACAATAGCTTTGAGATGAGCAATGGCAAAAAAAAAAAGGAGAGAAAATGTTTTGTCCTTCAGCTGTGTTTTCATTCCACTTTCCCACCCCATGCCAGTGACTGCAGAATAAACGGATACGTGAATTAAACCCCATTGTTTTTTTTTAAAGAAGGAAAAAAAAAAAATCTGCTTCTAAATTTAGGTGCTGCTCTTGTTCTCCGTCAGCGTGAAAGAATTTGCCAGTTATCTTTGTGTGTTTTATTTTCTGCCGCTCCTTCATCCCTCGTTGTCATCTTGGCTACGTACAACTCGCATTGTTTGAACAAGTGCGAGTGGTGAATCTATGCATGTGTCAAGGCAAGAGAAAGGAATAACACATACACACGCATATAGTTCAGCCATGCGATTTTTGCAATTAGAAAAGACACAAAAATAATTATTCTGCAGCGCAGTCAGTCGACATATCCTGAGTCGATGATGCACGGATCACGTGTTTAATAAAAAAGGTTAATCAGTTGTTAATCAGAGGATTAATAACGTGTTATTTTCTTTACAAAACCATTAATATTATGCCATAAATATTTAACATTGATAGGTCTTTCTTTTATTTTTTATTTTTTTGGTGCCTGAGACAGCATGGGGGTTGGGGTGATATGTGCTTGGTGATGCAGGGCAGAGTGAGCAATATCCAGACATTAATGTGCATTAATCATGCTTTGGTGAAGACAAATAAATTCATTCATGTTTATTAATACAACCTTGGAGAAAACAATACTCTTTACATTATTCACTGAGTTATTAATAAAGCATTTATGAACAGGAGGACCGCAAAGCAGAGAAGGGGGATTGGGGGAGAGGCAGATCACATGAAACGGGGAAAGGGGATAAGGAAAAGAGAGCAGGACAAGGGAGGTCAGAGTCACAAAGCCAGGAGCAAAAGTTGTGTGTTTAGGATGGAGGCGGGGGGGGACGTTTAGGGAGGGACTGAAGTGCGTGTATGTATGAATGCATGTATGTGAGCGTGAGTGAAAGAGAGTGAGAGCAGTTCACCACTGGAGAGCTGGGGGTTAAACTGAGATTTTCTGCCCTCACTCTTTTTCTCCTTGACAAATTACCCTTCCCGTTTGTTAATCAAAGCAAACAAATATTGCTTTTCATTCGCTCCATTTGTTTGAATGAACATACAGACATTCCCAAAATACTCATTCCCAGCTCAAATGTAATTAAATTGTGCCTTTAGTGAAAACATGCAGTGGTACTCCAATTAGTTGTGTTTTTGTCATTGGGTAAAGACGGAGAATGGCAGTGGGTGCGCCCGGGGCACCTCGGTGTCCCGACATAGACGTGCGTCTTAGCGGGCGGGGTGGGGCTGGGGAGAGTGCGTTTGCTAGACAGTGTTTGGGTGCACGAGGCTTGACGGGAGGAGGTGCTTGCAGAGTTGGTTGATGATTTGGTGATCTGATGGCATTTTATCTGCTGTATGGCTGTCGTCAACCGTCACATGTAGGGTGTCTTGAGAGAGGAGACCCAAGAAACCTAAAAACTGCAGCTTGAGATTTTAGTTTGAGTGCTTAAAATAGCCAGTGTTGGATTCTTTAAACAAAGGGGGGTTTTTCTTGGCACCTTATGCCCCTCTTAGACAGCAGACAGTAGAGGCCTAATAGGAGACGAGGGGGCCAAAGGTCAGCTTCTAAAACCAGTTTTTAACCCAAATCTATTATCTTTCCTTTTATCCAAACCAACTAGTTTTTGCGCCTGTAGCAGCCTCTTACCATGGAGAGATATTTTTTATCAACCCTCTTTTTACTGATAACAAACATTAGCCTTAACACTTAATTTCTTAAAAGGGTTGAATACAGTCGCTAAGTCTCTGCTTCTCTAATAATAAGCTACAGTTATTGATGGAGTGAGGAATGCAGAGACAGCTTCCCTTGTGTGAGGTCTTGATTAGCTACTCAGCCAATCACTCATAAATCCCATCGTTTTATTGCTCTTAGGGCGCCGTCTTCTTCTCCCCTTTTACACCTGTTTACTTGTAATAGACTGAGGCGGGATGGGAACAAAGCTAATGTTGAAATAGTATTGCTTGGCTGGAATGGCGCCCATTAGAAAAGAGAACAAAAAACAGATCCGTGTTTCTGCACTTAATCCCACGTCGTATAGCTTCTTTTGAAAGTGATATTACAATGCTGTAAAAATTTCTTTAAAAAAAATCATTTGCTCGTTTCAAAAATGTAATAATGTGTGGTGCTTGCTGGCGCTGGGGCAGCTCATGTGTGGGGATCAGTGAACATTGTGGTTGCTGCTATTAAAAGGTGAACATTAACTGCAGGTCAAACTTCCAGGTCCATCCATCACCTTGGCCTCCACAACCTGCAGTGACTTTCTGTCTGGCTACATGAGGGGCAAAGGACTTCCTATGTTGTTTTGAAACCCACTCCTGATTCATATCATGTCCCCATATCGTGTTGTCACTAAGACGAAACACGGGGTGTGTGTTTTATAAGACTATGTCCATCCTGTGCTGTGGTCCATCTATGTATCCATCTTTTCATCATTGTCTTTCTCTGCTTCTCGACCACGGCTGCCTTATTTTTTTTCCCTCTTTTCTTTTTTTCTTTGTCTCCAAATTGTATTTTTATTGAAGGGTTGTATGGATCGCTCAGCAAAATGTCATCCGTCAAGCTGTCAATGAATCCATCCTTTCATTTAATGATCAGCCTACTTGATATGCATTTTACGTGGCTCCATATATCTTTAATGGGAATCAATGGAAAGCAAATAATGCTGGCAGCCCGTGAGATGCATGTCTGACGGATGGACGTGGTTATTTGTTGATACGTACAACTGTTCTTAGCTGTGCGGCTTTGTACTGTATGCACCTGGATGAATGCGGCTACAAACACGGCTCATTGTGGGTTAGAGACCGGCTTACATATGAGTCTGTACAATCCTGCTGCTTCATTCTCCCCGCTTGCCTTGTCTTCATAAACTCGGGGAGAGGAGAGGAGGGAGAAGAAGAGATTGAGTGAAAGAGACAGAAAGAAGGGAGAAGGTGGAAATGATGAAGGCGGAAAGAGAGGAAAAAGACAATTAATGGAAGAGGAGGAAGAAGAAGAGATGGAGAGCAGGAGGCTTAAAAAAGGATGATGTGAAACAGCTAAGAAGGAAGAGGCAAGGGAGGGACGGCCATTTGACATGGTTTCAGTTAAATAGTGATTTCATCATGTGATTTTGGGGGTGGGGGTGTCTGTGGCAGCTCTAAAACACATAACTTTTTACGAAGTGAAAATCAAATATTAAAAATGACAGGCCTTATAAGTGTGCTGAGTGAGCTCGGGTCACGGAGGGAGGGAGGCGCGGGCGGCTTGTCAGCTACTATCTGTCAGGGTGAATTAGAAACAATCAGGGCCGAGTGAAAGGGAAGGTGATTGTTATTAAGCGGCGGGGCCCTGCGAGCGGGCTCCCCAGATGTGGCTGTGCATATAAAAGAACAGGAAGCCGGCAGTTTAATTCAGGAAACTTGCCGAGGCAAGCGAGCAATGCCACAAAGGAGGAGAGGGAGGCGGTGGGTGCTGGGAGGAAGGACAGAGGATACAAGGGGGATGGGGCTTCTTGTTGCTAATACGCTGGAAGTTACTTTGATAACACATTTGGCCTTTTGTGGAAATTTGAAATGACGCATTTTGTTTTTTTTATTTTTTTTAAACTTCTGTCCATCCATCACTGTCCATCTTGCATCAAAACTCAGCCAAGCAGCCCAGAGAGAGGGCAAAAGGAAAATCACAGGTGAAATCTAGATAAGTCAATCTTAACACACACACACACACGCACAAAGACACACACAAGCTTCTGTCTCCCTGCCCAACCGCCCTGAACACTCTCCCTGTCGCTCCCTGAGTTGCTGTCAATGCTTTGTTTGGTACGTGTACGCACTTTCTCTCAGGCGCTTGTGAACAAGCACATTCATGGACATGGACATGACTCTGTTTTGACTCCTTTGGTAGTCCTGTTATCTGTCAAGTTGGCCCCCTAGACCTCTAAAACTCCTGGATGACAGCTAACACGCACAGATCCCTATCAGGGAGAAGGAAAATGTGCGGGGTGCGCTGGGGGTTGCTGGGTGAGGTGGGGGCTGGTTGATGCGTACAATGTGTTAGTCAGGGTATTTGAATGACAGGGAGTGACATCTGCCAAGAGCCTGTAGCCTCCGAGGCACAATGGCCATTGTGACAGTTTGAAAACTACACTGCGATGCAAACTGGCAACAACTCAAAGGGAAAACAAAACTCCATGTCTCAATTTGACTTTTAGTTCTTCTTATTTCCAGATGGATATTAAGAAAAGTCTGATCATTAATAGAGGTTCTATTTGACCATAGGGAGCCAATCACCACCTACCTCTTAGACAGGAAGTTAAGTGGATCCATTGTGTGTCAAATAGTTTCACTTAACACTAGTTATGTGAAATCAATGGGAAGTACAGAAGGAAAAAAGAGCACAAATGAAGGAGGTTGTTAAGACAGTTTCTTTCATATAGTGCTTCTGTCTGGGAGCGTGAAGGGCTTTGATTTCTGTTTACTTTGTAGTGAGAGATATCGCAAGAAATTATCCCTCCCCTTCAGAATCACTGATCATCCAATAGGTTGAAATAAAGCAGACTTGTTACATGCTCTCTCTCTCTCCCTCCTGTCGTCTTTATTGTGGTGATCAGTCGAATGCTCGCCTAACACGAGCCGTCTCTGGTTTCCACCTCCCGGGTTTTTCTCCTCTGTTGCCACTGCTGATGTAGCAGAGGTTATGGTGTTAAACACGGAGCTGCTAAACGTTCCCCAAGGTAATAACAGTCAGAGTATATACAGTACTGTGCTGTACGGCGACGGGAAGTTGCTGCCAAGTGTGGAAGCAATGTACATGGAGGGAAGGAAGCGAGAGGGAGGGTGAAAGTGAGAGGAAAAAAAAAACGAGAGGAAATAGAAAAATTAGCAGACAAAGTGTTGAAACAGAAAATGTGAGGGGTGCAATGAGAAAGATGTGGAGGGTGAGTTATTGCCAAAGCAGAGGTATAAATAAAGACAATGTGAAGTGATAATGACATAGCATTGTTGGGACACTGTTGGTGAGTGAGAACTGCACACAGATTCATGTATGGTGCTTGTGATTACATAGGTTTATCGACTGAAGTTTTCACCTCCTCAAGAATTCTTGGATACTGCCTAATGTATACGTAATGTATAACTCCGATCAAAGTACATTATATATAAGTGATCTTGGATGCTGTCATTTGAAAAAAAAGACTTTTCTGATGCTTTCAGACATATTTCAAGGTCTTTATCAATGAATTAAAGTTGGCTCATTGGCTGGAAAAAGACCATTAAGGCTAGTCACATTCACAGTGGAAAGAAAGCCCTAAATTCACTATGTCTTAAGTTGAGCATTTGTATACATTACCTTCAATTGTACTCATAAATGCTTGTATAGACTGGCTGAGAGGGTATGGTTCCTTCATATACAGTATTAATGAATTTGCTATGTGGGGCTCAAAACATCCTCCAGGTCATAAACTGTAGAGACTTTCCCATCTTTGTTCCTTTCTAAATGTAGAGTTGACAAGTTGAGAAGGAGTAGTAACCCAACAGTATCATAAAATACATAAATGGGTAACCTGCATGTTTTGGCACTCATTTTTTTCAAAAGAGTCAGCAGAATTAAGGATTTTTTCCCCCATAACATTATATTACAATGGGAATGTTCTCACCAGCATACTGTCATCCAAACACATATTTCATTCATCTTAATGACGATGGTGATCATGATGATTAGTGTTTTATACAGTATGGGGTTCTGAAAACAAGTTCCGCTTTTTTATAGATACATAACTGGCAGTAAATGGTCCAAGTAGGAACTCCACATATCTTGCAGTGGGCATTCTGACACCCTCAGAAACCTACCATCTCATTTCCTAATATTCCAGCCCAGATTATCACCCCGTTTTTAAAACTACACTTTAAATGCTGTTTAACGAAAACTTCCCCTAATAAGCCATTATCTGACCAAATTAGTCTGCGCTCCAAATCACTCGCAAATCTTTTCACAGGTAAATGATTTTGCTTCAGTTTCCACAAAGTGTCAACAGTTTTGATGCTGCTGCAAAACACTGCACCATTCCACACTTTTCATCTTCAGAAAGATCTTTCTTCATCCCCATATTGCATGAGAACTGTGACTTGCTTAATAATGTGGAACAACCTCTTAAAGTAGGTTTCCTTTCAATTAAGATCATCCGCCAAACTAATTAAAAGCCCTATCAGAGATAGATATGAGTTACCTCAAAACATGAGACGTAAAACAAGCCGAAACTTTCCTTGAAAAGCTACCAACTAAATGTTTATTTTACAGTCGTACTATACTTTAGATTGTACATACACATATGTATACACTTGTATAATAATTTGGAATAGGCTGAATGTAAGTGTTGGCTTATTATAAAATCATTTAATAATATATCAGCAATATCAGCTGATTGTTTTCATTTTATTTTTAGATTTGATATTATAGGTCAATGTACAGTAAGTTAGCTTTCCACACAACTTCATGAAGAGTCTTCCTGTATAGGTCATATTTTTCTTCTGAGTGAAAAGTGATTTCTAGTGGTCCATTCCAAAAAAATAAGAAAAATAAAAATTGCACAGTGTACGATATTCATTTCATAATACTCAAAACAGACAATTGCCATGAACTGTGATATAGTTGGGCTGCATCTTGCTACTGTACAGAGGGGGAAAGGATTTCTCCCCTGACCACTGACCTAATTTTCTTTTGATGAACACAGATTAAAGGTGCATCACTAAGTGGTATCTTAAGGTATGTAAAGAAAGGAAGAAGAACTTATAGGTAGGGACCCTTTGGGATGTTGACCACCTTCCCAATCCAGTCCCACTTTTTCGGTTTGAACCCAAATCCAGGCCATGTCTAAGATTTGACCACGATTAGCAAGGGAAGGATGAGGAGGGATATAAAGATGTACTAGAGCAGCATTAGCCATTAATCACCAAAGGAGGAGTGAACGGGGGAGACGGAGAGAAGGAGCGATAAGGAAAAGAGCACTGTCCTAGCGTGGCCCTATATGGGACTTGTGCTTTTGCTGTCAAGACCAACAGAAGTCTTGTGTTTGACAGCGAAACAGCAGTTCACTAGCTACTATTCATCTACAGTGTATTTTGTTTGTTCCTTGCCAGCATGAAGCTCGGCCTTTTTGTACTGCTCCATTTGTTTTTTTCTAAAACTTCACTTGGTTTTAAAAAATTGAGCCAAAATGCTGCAAAATCCTAAATTTGGGCTTACAGGGGTGTCAAACTTTGAAGTATGAAGTTTGAAGTAAAATGCCAACCTAAACACAAATACCCACACAGTGCCCTCACTCTAGTACTAAAATGTGTTTTAGTACTAGAGTACTACAGTTCTAACACATCATCTTGCAAAAGCCTTGACTAATTGTCTTTCTTGTCCACATGTGCCAACTGCATATGGAGAATGTTACTGTTTTCTTTTTCGTGACATCGTCTCTGGACATGATGGCGGGAATCTCCTGTGTTTATTTGCCATGTTGTTGCCCTTTTCGCACAATTCTGCTACTGCTGACCAGCAACTTTTCGCCCACATTCTTTAATTTTTTCTATTCTTTAATTGCTAATCATGCTGCAACCAGAACAATAACAACAGACAATCTCGGAAGAAATTAGGAGGAGAACATGCAAAGGTTGGACAGAAGGAACCTGGAGACCAAGAAAATGACCAGTTCCAGGCAACACAGACGGATGTAGAAGAGTAGATACTGTATAAGCTGCCTCTTCCCAAGGCAGGAATCAAGGGCAGCCCCTGTGGGTGCAGTGCTGTATTTTTCAGTAATGCATGGCTATATGACAATACTTCCAATCCCATTGTTACTATCAACATCCCTCAGATAGTTTGGGCAGACACGCTAAATCTGAGTGTCAAGGTAAGAGGCAGAAGACTTGCTGCTTTTATTACCATGGTGCCATCTTGGTCGCTTTGTAGTGAGGGAAGGTTTTTGCAGCCTGGACATTAAACAATTAGCAGAGGGGCAACGTGCATTCAACATATCCTGGGAATTCTTGTATGCCATCTTAGTTCTTGTTTACATCCCTCATCTAACCCAACAACCACGTGTGGCATCACCCTCTTTGTTCCCTTGAGACCCCAGATTCTGCCCAGTGGCACTCTCTTCACCATCACTGGGGATTTAAATCACATGACACTGGGTAAAATTCTCTCCATTTTTGGATCACCCTACCACTGTTGGCAAATTTCTGGATCTGATGTATGCTAATATTAAAGGGGCTTACACTGCCACTGTGCTCCTTGCCCTTGGGAAATCAAACCACAACTTGGTCCACATTAAGTCAATGTACAGACCCCTAGCAATGCATCAACCCGCCACAATCAAGACTGTGAGGAAGTGGTCTGAGGAGATGAGGAGTTGTCTGCTAGATTGCTTTCAGTGCACCAACTGGGATGTTTTTCTCCTGTCAAATAGAAAGGACATAGATGTGCTGACAGATCACTGGACCACATATATTATCTTCTTTCTTCTTGGTTTCAGTCAGAAGCACTACACTGTGTCAACAACAAGCAGCCCGAGGTCTCCAAAGACGTCAAAGCACTCCTGGACGCAAAAAACAGGGTTCTAAGGTCAGAGAACAGGGATGCAATACACAGGGTCCAAAAACAGCAGTCAGAGAATATCAGAGGGAGAACGGAGGCCTGTCAGAGAAAGCTGGAGCAGAAGCTGCACCAGAATGACAACAGGAAGTTCTGCAGAGGCATGGGGACCATTACTGGTTACACAGAAAATGCTGCTGATCAGAATGACATCAGCCCAAGGATGCTCAATGCATGAGTGTGTCATCCAGCAACTCTTGTACCTCAGCTTATGTCTGAAGACAGACATCCTACCTGATTCCTGTAACCAAGAAGACCCATACCGTGCCACCAAGGAAGACCAGGGGGTAGTGTTAATATCTCACAAGGCTTTTGAAAGACTGGTCCTACTTTTCCCTCCAATCACTGGTCAAGCCTTTATTAGACTCCCTCCAATTTACCTATCAGCTGGATGTAGGAGTTGACAATGCCATCATACACCTTCTCCACCATGCCTACACCCATCTGGACAAGCCAGAAGGTGCTGTTAGAATCATGGTTTTTGTTGTTTGTTTGTTTGTTGAATTTCTCTTTGTCCTAAACAGCATTCAGCCTGCCCTGCTGAACAATAAGATGGCCACCATGCAGGTTGATGCTTTATTGGTGTCCTGGATCATGAACTACCCAGTCATCCTCAGTATGATTAACTCTGTCTGCCACAGTGGTGAGCAGCACTAAATCACCCTCTTTTGTTTTGACCTTGTACACTGGTGGTAGACTTCAGGAGACTGTGTCTCCTCTTTCCATTAGGGGAGAGTTGGTGGATGTGGTAGAGGATTACAAATACCTGGGGCTTCACTTGGGTAGAAAACTAAACTGGATCAGAAACTCCTTGGCTCTCTGCAGGAAGGGCCAAAGTTGGCACTCTTCCTGCAGAGACTCTGGCATACAACAGAATTGCTCTGTGTCTGAGATGGGCAGTGTCATGTTCTGATGGCACACAAGTCTGACTTAGATGACACCCAAATCCTCAGTAAACATATTCAGAAGACCAGCTCTGTAGAGTAGATCTGCACATTCTATATGCGGTAGCAGAGAAGAGTGTGTTTTCAATTCTCCTCTCCATCCTGGAAGTGTCCCACCCTCTACACAGTGTTCTGGCTAGCTAGCTTAGAGATTCCACTGTGCTCTAGACTCAGTGCTCCACTGATCATCACAGGAGGTCATTAATTGCTGTGTCCATCCAATATTCTACTTCCTCTTTCGCCTAATTTTTTTTTTCCATTTTAAAAATGTATTACACTTTAATTTTATAACTCTTTGAGTCAATTAGAGTAGAATAAAACAATGAAGATTATTTCCATGAGGCAGTGAATACATATTATTTTGTATTGACTATTAGTATTTTATATACCATTGTAAGTATTTTAATAATATTAACTAAATGGTTTGTGAGGCTTTTAGAGTTTTTTTTGTAACACATCTACAAACATTACATAGCTAAATGGACAACATATTTGTGAGACTTGAATGGCAAATAGTTACTTTGTAACTCATTTAAAAAAACAAGATTTGTATTGCTACAATAAAATTGCAACTGTTGATTACAGTTCTTTTTTTTGTGAAATCATCTGTAAATAGTGTGTGGAGGATCTATAAAATTATTTAGATTGATAGTCTGAAGTAGTAGTTGGAGTAGATTGATTTGTAAACCATGGCTATTATGAAGTTCCAACTAATGCTTGTCATAATTGATCATAGATAGTTGGTTTATAAAGTGCCAAGTAGCATTAATTAGACCCCATTAAATCCATAAAAGCATCTGTCCATCACATTGAACACATTTATGGAAAGAAATCATCTGACAAAGCATTAATGAGTCTTTTTTTTTGCAATAATCAGTACATTATACAATTTGAAAGAAAAAAATAGGTTGTCATTATATTCTAAAATAATCCTTAGGTTTTCTGATCTAACTCATATATTGGCAGGATATTGTCATTAAAAAACATCTTGGCTGAGGTGAAAATAATCTCTTCAGTTTTAAAAAATAATGTCCTGACAACAGCCTCCTGCCAGAGGTTTTGTGATGCTACCTCCACCTCACCTTTGCTTCTGAAATCAAATTATTATTCACACAACTGTAAGAGCGTGCTTATAGGGAAGATTTAAATATAAGCGTTGATATAATACATCATACTGTATCAACATATTTCACATTTGAAAATCAGCCCGGCTATTGTGCTGCTTACACATCCACTAATCTAGACTTTCCATGAGTAGATAAAAGTAGCTTTGCTGGACAACAGTTTCCACTTGTGTGTGGTGTTATCATTACTACCAGCCTTGTCATATTCTATTCTACTCTGAGGCAGACATATAACACACACACACACACACACACACACGAACACACACACACGGACACACACACACACACACACACACACACACACACACACACACACACACACACACACACACACACACACACACACACACACACTCACACACTCACACACTGATCACTGTGGTGGGAGGCAAAGTGAAACAGGGTGACCATAAAACCAGAATGGCCTTCACTTAGTGTTCCCTGCATCACCCACCCTCATCCCTACACCCATTCCTCTTTTTTGTATTTTTTATTATTTTTTTTCTGTACTATGAATAAATTTAGTCTGTCCCGGACATGAAAATGTCAAATACCTAAAATACACCTAGGCTAAATAGCATATTAATTTTTAATGCCTGCTCATCCTATGCTGCTATTCTCATATCAGGCCTGTCTGCCAACAGCTGTTGCTGGCTCTGTAGCTGGGAATTTATCATCCATCTAGCTAAAGGAGGGGGGAGAGGGGAGGAAAAAAAAGAGATGGGAGACATTGTTCAAGAGACAAGGAAAAGGGGAGGGACAGATCCGTGTTTTCATGGATCCCTACCTTGCATTTATATCACCCACACCTCGCAACTTTCTTACTTTGATATACGAGTGGGATTCAATTACACTAATGCCAAACATAAATTGTTCAAGATTCGTTCCTTTTTCCCCCCTTCACTGTGTGTTATAGTGCGAGCCTCCTCATACATAAAAGAGAAATAAGGAGCCGAGTGGTGACATTGACGCTGGAGGTAGTGACATTGAGGAGAGTGGCAGAGGGAGACGAGATACACTGAAGCAATGTGCCAGTGTGGGTGTTGAATGCCACCCATGTGCGTTTTTAGGTGGCATGTGGTGGATGATTATCATAGATTATCACAATCCAGATTGTTACAAGTTCTGTCTGCGCACATAGCAGCAGTGTACTGTAGCTGTTTGAGTGTGTGTGTGTGTGTGTGTGTGTGTGAGCGTGTGTGTGTGTGTTTTGGTTTAAGACAGAGTGCCTTTGGGGATAAGACTAAATGGTGAGTGAATGACGAACAGTTGGAATGTGTGAGTGCATGTGTGCATTTATTTGTGTGTATATGTGTCTTGTTATTTTATCCTTACAGTGGGAGAAGCAAATATCGTACAGGGTTTTGAAAAATGTGAAAAACCGTCAAGTTGAGGGCATTTTGCTCCAAGCTAAGTTATGATTAGTGTGTGAACTTACCTTAATACACCAACTGCATACTGGTGCGCAACCTGTCTGGTAAGATCAAGAGACCTCTCACTGTCGCTCCTCACTGACTACTGCTTACCGGAATGGCCACCTAGAGGGAGACAACAGAGGAGGGGAAGGATTAGAAGAGGAGGTGATAATGAAATATAGACCTGAGAGGTGAGGAGGAAAATGGACAGGGGATGCAGCATTAAGAAGAAGAAGAAGACAGTGATGGGTGGAAAGGAAGACGAGTATGAGGTGGGGGAAGGGTCGATGTCAAGATGGAAATCTAACAAATTCAGTAAGCGCTGCTTCAGAGGTCAAGGGAACGCAGCTGAAAAAGGTTAAAGATGAAATCAAAGCCGGGGCGCTGCGGTGCCCGGAGGCACAGCTGAAAATCTATCCCTCCAAGGCAAGGCCACCGCTGACGCGAGGCAGACAAGAAGCTAAATACTGCACGCCACTCGGGGATCTTTCATTTTCAACCGATCAATAAGGGCTTATATTTATCAGGGCCTCCAAGCAGCTGCCACGTCTGACAACCTCCACTTCATTTTTGCACTCCTCCTCTGTTCTTTTTTCCTCCAGCTCCTCCTCTTCTCTTCCTCCTCCTCCTCCTCGCCCTCACACGCTAAATTGAGACCCATCGACCATGAAAAGGGGCAGAGACCCTGGATTGCCATTAACCCCCTTCGTGTCACTAGACTGTCGAATGCACACAGAGACACTCACACACACTCACACACACACACACACACACACACACAAATGCCCTGGAGATACAATTCTGCAAAAGGTCTGCCTCCCCCATCTTTGAAGAAACATGCCTTATCATTATGGCCTTGGCAGAGACACCAGCACCAGTGTCTTTTGTTCCTCAAGCTGCCCATGCCACCCAAACACATACACACACATGCACCGTCTCTCTTAAACACACATGCACACAGACAAACAAACATGTAGACACACATTGGCCTGGCACAACCTGGTTTCACTTTTAATTTTCACCATTTTGTACATCTGTTTTCTGCCAAATTTATTTCAAATAACAAAAATGTCAAATCCCAAATTACTACTATAAATCTGAGGAGCATTAGGAGAAGCGGAAGATTGGGTTTAGGGGTCTGAGTTAAAATAACTGGCTGTCTAATCATTTGCACAACAATATTTGCTGTGAGGCATTCTAAATAGATTATCGCTAGTCCATCTGTGTCATCATTGATTTATAAGGCATTAAGCTGCTTGGGGAAGAGATAGGGCCTCGCCTTCTCTGCTGTTAAAGGGGCTTCTTGTCGAGATCAGGGGCATGGCAATGGAACAACTGTGGCACTCGTCTAACCTCCCCTTTAATCGTTAGGCGAGAGGAAGTGAAAATAGGACGGGCGTATCTGTTTTTTTCAAAAAAGGAAGTATGAATCAGAATTTTCAGCATCTCTTTTTGTTTGGCGATACAAAGAGACTTGGAGGAGGGGAGGAAGTACAGGAAAAAAAAGAGAGAGAAACAAATAGCACACACAAACACACATGCACATACACACATGCAAAAAAAAAAGAAAAAAAAAAACAAGGGACATCATTAACATATGAATGCTATATGCAAATGGTAGGGAGAGAGCAGATGTTGTTGCATTTAATTGACCTATATGTGAATTGCATCCAAACCTTTCAGTGTGTTTTCTGGGCCCACTGAGTACAGTTTTAACTGGCTTTCTAGTACCACTCAACATATGAGCAGGGAGCACTGCGATTTTATCAGTGTTTAGACATAAAGAAGAAGATGACTAAACATAGAACACAGAAGAGGAGAAAATAGGGAAAAGATGGCTGGAAAAAAAATGGTGAAAACTCCCTGTTTGTCCCTGGTTCTTTCTCGGTTATACCTCAGAGATGACATCTGTCAAAACTGACTGCCTTTTTCCTACGAACAGGTGGTGGTGGAAAGTAACTAATTACACTTACCCAAGTAATACAGTTGAGTATTTCTAAAATCTCTAATGCTACTTCCTACTTAACTAGAATGCAAAAGGAAATACTGTAATTTTTAGTTGCTTCACTTACTGCAGCAACAATTTGCTCTGGAGTTGTACTATAAAGGAAGATCTTGTGATGAGCTTACAAAACATATATTGTTATAGACTAAGCTGCCGAATAGTAGATAAAATAGCTAAAATAGCAAAAATTTGACACTTAAGCTTTATGGCTGTTGGAAAGCTGTACGTGCGCCTTCTATTGACCGGCCTCCATTGAGACCCATAAAAACGTTAATCATATTTTCCAGGAGTGGTCTTACAGATCTGTTGAGTGTGAGCATTCTTCAACTTTGCAGACACAGTCACCGAATATGCTTCCTTGTTATAAAGATTCTTCTGCATGTAAAACTGGTAATATCATGCTATTTCCAACGTGTTTTCTTTCATTGCTGTTGCAAATATGTACGTACATGAACTTGTTGGGCCTGAGAGTTCTGTTCAAAGCTAGATGTTTTCCACATTATGGGTTAAATGTGCAGATGCACCACCTTCTGTTTTCATGTGCATGCATGATTTATTTACTGTAAATCTCTTGTGTATTGTTATTTAAATCCTGCATGTGAATGACCAGTAATAATGAAACATGCATATACAGAATGTAAATACACCGAATGGGCTAAAATAATACGTTAAATAGTTTTAAAATGAGGTATAATATTATGAAAATTTTAACAGTTGTGCCTTTCTGACTTTTGCAATGGAGTAGCGTACAATGGAGTATTTTCTGTGATTATCATCATAATTTAAGGAGCTAAACAAAACAAAAAAGCAATTTTCACACTGATTGTAACACCTTAGTTAGCCTAGCAAAGCCCGAAAAGAAAGTGATTTTGAAAGTCATATTTAGCCCCCTCCCGTCCAATAAAATTTTCCTCCGCAGGTAGTAACAGGGATACAGAAAAAAAAGGAGGAGGAGGCAGAGTCATGCGTTTTACACTGCAATATTTGCATGGTGTGAGCCATGAAAAACAGAGGCTGCTTTCATCTGGGCCTCTGCCTTTCCTTTTTTATTTTATTTTTCTCTTTCTCCTTTCCCTCCGTCTCTCTTTTATTCTCTTGCACCAACAGCCCCCCCACCCACCCCCATTCCCATACACACACACACACACACAAATTCTTCGGAATGTCATTAAATTGTATTAAATAGCCTTTTGTCCAGGGGGCAAGGACCACCCGATATATGATAACACATTAAGGCCCCAGTGTAGCAGCCACTGAGCCGAGACCATGGTGTGTGTGTGCCATTGTGTGTGTGCATGCGTGCATGTGCATGACATGCTAAAGAAATGGATGCCAATGTGGAGAGAGAGAGAAAATAAAAAAAAAAGGTGGAGAAGGGAGGATGAGGCAAGTTGGCGTAGAGTAATAGAATGAGTGAGATATAGAGAAAGAGAAGGGAAGAGAGGGAGAGAACAAGGTGGTGTGGCTGCCTGCCTGCGCATGTGGCTCTCTAACAACTGTGACACATACTAATAGAAACATACCTAATAAATTACAAGCTTTCAGGGTCTGGCAAGCTGACATTTTCTCTGTACGCAGGACAATTTCATATTTGCGGCGCAAAGTCGAGGGGCTGCTGGACCAAATTGCATCAGACAGAGATGCCAGAGGATTAGCATAAAAATTAACACTTAAATTTCAGCTTATTGTCAACCCCATTCCTGCACCGGCTGCCTCACAACAATCAATTCCTCTTAGAAATCTGATTAGATTCCATGACGCTTATTATCCCAGTCATGTCTGCCTGCCCCCTTCACTACCACCACCACCACCACCACACACACACACCATTGGCATAGTCAGAACACTGGCTGCCATGACTGCCCAGACCATTTGTTTAAATGGAATTAATTAGAAAATAAATCTAAAGATGTGGCATTTCTTTTGACAGATGATGCTTCATTTTCTCTCTAGTTGTTTATGTAGTGATTTTGTGTCTTTCGCCCGCATGGAGCAAGTTGATGTTGCACCTTTTGCAGTCAGGTCAAGCGAAAGTTCTTTTAAACACTGTTAAATTCCCGCTGACGTAGCGGCTGACGGTCAGACACAGAATATGAGACGCTATTGTTCACCATTTTCCATTTTGCAGTGAAACGAATAAGCAGCAAAATTATATATTTAGATTAGAATCTCACTGACTTGCCTCAGTCCTATTTATTAAAAAAAAGAAGCGACTGGTTGTGAGATCCCACGAGGCTGTTGCAATGAAATATTTGTCAGGAGGCTATCCCTTTCTGTTCAAGCACATTGCACAAGTATGTACTAAAAGCACGGCGCGCATTGGGTGGCTTTGGTAAGACTCTTGATTGTTTAGACAAATGGCATTTCATCGCATCCAGATGTCTTTAAGCAACCACCATCGTTGCTTTCCAAGGCGCAGGCTGAATGTATACAAACATCTCCTCATAACTGCATTCCTCATCTGGGCCTGCAAGCGTCACAGCCCTCGTCACTGAGCTTGGAAGACGGCCAGGAGAGTTAACATTTGATATTTAGAATTTTTAGGTGATCCTCACATGGGACTGAAGTTTAGTGTAGTTTTTTCCACTCTGCCAGAACATAAAAAAATCAGTTATGAAACCAGAAAGCAACACATGTCATTTTTAAAAGCTCTTTTTTCTGAATTAAAAAAAAAAAAATCCAAATAGGACAAGCGTACAAGTGGCAGGGAATGAGGTACACCCTGGACAGGCATTATAAAATAACACCGGTACAAAGGGCCCCGAATAAAGACGCCCACAGGGTTGAGAGAAGGAGAGAAGAGGGAGAGCGAAGGAACAAATCGTCTGATGTTCTAAGTGGATAACAACAGCTCCTGCTATGCAGCAGTGGAGGCACAGAATAATTTAAACCAGCTACCCGGCTACCCAGCCCCTCCCTCCCCTCCCTCACCACTCTATTCTTATGTTAACACGGCTAAAGCGGAGTGGGCCACCCAGCAGCACAGAGCAAAAACTTAAGTCCACACTTCAGGAAAAATAATCCATCTCTCGGCCTCTCTCTTTGCAATGTAACTTTACTCACTTGCACACACACAGACATACTGCTTGGTAAGGGAAAGGCTGAAACAGATACAGGGGGGAGCGCACCAGTACATTTACTGTGCCTTTAAAGCATATTACTTTTCAGACAAGAGTTTGAAGAATAATAAACCCGGTGCTTAACTGGGCTATTTCCCCTTTCAGTTAATGCCATGCAGTGGCAAGGCGGGGGCGAGAAGAATTCATAAGTCTTTAAATGTAGAATAAACACTGCTCTCTTTGTTGATTGTAGAGCTCTGTTGTGTTTTTTTGCGGATCTTGCCCCCCTTCCCCTCGTTCTCTTTCTTTGTCTGTCTAGCTCTCTTTTTCCAATTTCCAACCAGAGGAGCTGCTGTTGTGTTTGGTCTCCAAACAGCACATCTGAGGTACACACCTCGCTGATATTTTATAGGTTCAAATCCCCAAGAATGGGAGAGGGAGAGAGTCATATTTTATACCGGCAGTTTATTTTAACGGGGGCTTGTAATTAACGCAGCATGTCCTCTATCTCCCAGCCATCTATGCCAAGGCATTTATTTAAACAACTTTATTGTGAAATGTTTGCGTTCTCAGTGTTCGGCCAGGGCCCACACACAGAATATTATTTCATACTTCAAGGAGAGGGTAGGGGCGTGTGGAGGGGGGGGGCTTGGAAGAGTTTACGCTTAGAGCAGTTATTGTTTTTGATTACAGCAAGACTTTTTAAAATGGATCAAGCCCAGTAACCTTGCACACACACACACACACACACACACACACACACACACACGCACACACAAGCAAACACAGTCTCACACATCACACACCGACTCGTACTGAGGATGTGAGAGGCTGAAGGAGAACCTGTTTACAGAAGGGGTGTGCGAACCTGAAGCCTTCGCTCGGGCCAAATGTACAATCTCAGCATGATTTATGGGAGTAAGATCACACTATTTATGTCCAAATGAGAGCACTTGTTTAATGCCACTGCTTGGGGGCTTCTTTTTGGAGTTTGTGTTTGTGTTCTTACAGGGTTTAATGGAATTTGATGGGGAGATTGAGTGTTTACATTTTGTCAAAATGACCCTGAGTTAAAACGACTCGCAACACACGCAGGCTGTTCTTGCAGGCTATCAATGCTACTTAGAAGATCAAACTGTGAGATATGGGCATCCTGTTAAGACCCACATGTGTTGATCGTGCTGTTACACTCGATTGTTTCAAGATCATCTGTGATCTTGATCAATGACGATTTCACAATGTTTCCTTATCTGCAAATCAACTTTAAACTTCTCAGATGTGCATGGCCGACATGGTATAACTCCCAGAACATTCGCTACGTTTGCACACATTTCTAATTTGCCCTTGTTGTTCTGTGTATGTGACTGCAACTGCCAAGTTCCACATGGTATGAAAGACCAAAAAAAAGCCAATGCTCTTCTTATCTTCACTGTGTGGTCTTTTGCACATTTTATTTAAAGTGTTCCTCATAAAAAACAAACCCTAAGTACTTATTAAAACCCCATTTGGGTTACATAATAGGCTTTAAAATAAGAGTGCAACTAATGTGATGATATATGCAAAGCAGTCTAGGTCAGTGTTGAAATATTTGAGTCAATTCTTTGACCTTCATAAAACACTCACAGCAGATATTCTATTCTTATCGTCTAATAATAGAGCATCCATGCTTATAATACAATATCTTACAGTGCCAGTGCATTACCATGCCTGCTGTCCAGCAGATCAGATGGATCACAGATTGCCTTGGGGATGCTAAGTTTAGTATATTCTGCTGTTAACACACATAGGAGATTGACAGGGGGAAAAAAAACCTGCGAGAAAGAGGGAGAGAATGACTCATGACAAAGGTTGCGAGTGAGTATAGCTGCGCTGCTGCAGCCTGCCGAGCCACCCAAAACACTTCAACAAATGGATTTCAATAGAGAGTTAGTACAAGTGATGCCGTGGGCACTGCTGCGTACAAAGACTCCACACACCACAGCCTATTCTAGTAGACGTGCACACATTGAAACATGTTGCTTTCCTTACAACAGCAGCCTGATCCCACCCTTTGTGCTGTCTGACATCAGCTACTACTTTCCTTTTTAATACAAGAATCGCAAAGGCCTAATCTCAGGGCTCAAGAATCAATGAATTATAGTGGAAGGTTTGGTCAACGCTTGCTTGTGGTTATTAGAGTTTCCAAAAGTAGAACGCAAGGTAAAGCTTTCAGCTGTCAGGCTCCTCTGTTGTAGAATCGGCTCTCTACTGGGGTTCTGGAGTCAGACACAGTTTCTATTTTTAAGGTCAGGCTTAAAACTTTCCTTTTTAATAAAGGTTATAGTTACGCCTGGCTCTAGTGACCCTGAACATCCCTTAGCTGTGCTGGTATAGGCCCAGGCTGCTGGGGGACCTCCCATGATGCACTGAGCACCTCTTTTCTACTCTCTATCCTTCCCTTGCATTTATACACCACTATTAAGCTTTAACTTTGTATCTTGTGTCTTTCTGCTTTTCCCTCCCTGTCCTCTTTCTGTAGGTATCTCTGTCTCTGGATCTGTTGTTACTGGCCGTACCAACCCGCCCAGTGTTTATTGTTCGAGCTTCTCACTCCTCATCTCTTTCTCTCCCTCCTCAGCTTAACCGGTCGGGGCAGATGGCCGCTTACCACGAGTCTGGTTCGGTCGGAGGTTTCTTCCTGTTAACAGGGAGCGTTTCCTTCCCACTTCTGTCAAGTGCTCGCTCACTGGGGAGTTGTAAGATTTCTCTCTATAATACTGCGAGGTCTTGACCTTACTATGTAAAGTGCCCTGAGATGACTTAGATGTGTTCTTATTTGACATTACATACAAAAAAACTGAACTGAACTGGGGGTAAAAAAAAAAAGGGAGGGAAAAAAAGGGATTACTAGTCCTGCAAACATTGTCAACACAAGATAATGCAAACACTCACTAAGGCATGCACTCTAAACTGGAGTGTCAATGTTTAAACCACAGAAAAAGTCACAGTTTATATTCTAGCTGTGCTACTACCAGCGTGAGTTACATCTGTGCTGTTTAGCATACCTTCTTTCCGCTGGTGTGTAGAATGATGCAGACTCCTACATATAAAAGGCGTCCTTGAACAAGCTCAAAAATGCAGTATTATGGTTAATGTCCCATTCTCCTACACATTACAATATGCAAGATCTTATTCAGGTTCAAAACTTAACTGACTTTAAGGATTGCAGTTACATGGCTGTTTCTAGTTGGGGAATCTTGACTTCTAAACCTATTTGCATTCATGTATGAAATGGGGTAAGCTGTATGTGTGGGTCAAAGACAAGTAACAAGCTGTTGCCTTTTATATGAAATGAAAACTAAAATACTACCTGCACAAATCCACTTTTTTGATTTTGTTGTGAAAACATATACACTAAGAGGAGACAAGACGCCACTCTGCCAAGAGAAAAAGCTGCACTGTATTAAACGCTTGGTGATATCATCATGATGAGAAACACATATGAAAAAAACATTCTTATTCTCCCCGTGGATTCAAGTGAGAAAGAATGAATCTGCAGAATCATTTTATCCCAAAAGGAAGCCACAAGCCTGACCCACGCTGGCTGTTCAGGTTTGATGCGTGTGCTGCTTCAACGGGCTGTGCTCTCTTGTTCTGACCTGTAAATGCTGCGCTACAACTACCTTAAACCTAGTTTCTGACCAGACAGACCAAAGTATGCGAGCAGGTGGAAAATGTGTGCCTTGAATAAAGTGTTTCTTTTAATAGGAGCTGCTGGGAGCGCAGAAATAGTATCACTTGTGAAGGGTGAGGTCAACAGTCAGCAAAATCATTTTTTATTTTCACTGGAGTTCATAATTTACAGTTAAAGTTTGCATCCCAGCTAACCTGCACTGTGAAAATACAGGCCTCTGGCTTTCAGTAAATCTCTGCATTGGTGAAACTCTTGTTTTCATCTGCCTGGTTCACTCCCTTCCTTTTTATTTCCTTCTTGCTACTCTTTCCCTCTCCTTGCCTTTCCTTCTCTCACTTCGTCTCCTTTCAGCGCTGCCTCAGTCTCCTGCTCCCCTCCTCCATACGGAGGTGAGAGGCTATAAGGGGATAAAGTGAGGTGTAGACACTTCTTTAGCCTGGCAGAGGCCAAACAGATCGAAGACAGAGAGCACCTGGCTGCTGGGTAAACCGTGAGCTAAGAACATCTGTCTGATCCATCCTTCCTCATCATCTTTCCTTCTCACTGTTACCATCACCGCTCCTTCTTCGTCTTCTTCTTTTGATTTTACCCATGTACCACTTCTCCCAATGAATCAGATGTTTGGTTGGCTATTAAACATAGAAAACAGCTCGTGTCCGACATGCGCTCACACAAATCCAGATATAACAATGTGGAAATGTAACAAAAAAGAGACAATGCACTGTGCTGCAAGTAAAATAATCTCGGTGTAAAATGTAACTGGTTTACTAACTGTTTGATGGCATAACTTACACACCCCACACATGCTTACACACAAATAAGCTCCCGAGTGCTCTCCAGCCCAGCAGGCAGGGATGGTGGCCATTCACCATCGATCGTACCTGGATCCGCCAAACTCTGGACTGTGTCATTCAAACCTTTTCAATTTTTAATCACCGGCTCCAACATCAGAACAAGTCCCTGCACTGTCAAATACACACAACCATACACACACACTCAAGAAAAGAATGCAAATGCCACTAACCCACACACACACACCTGCAAATTCACACAATAAAGCGCACACTATTACCACCCACAGTACTTCAAACACTCTCATCCCTCCATCCCTGCACACACAAGTACGTGGACACACACACATCTCCCTCCATCACAGGCAAATGATACAGATGCACGTAAGCTACAAAGCATATTTCGGCAGACAACAATTTAAAACCAAGGATTATTCTCTCAATGCCAGCTGACAAATAATATTAAGATCTACATGCATGCTGAGACTGTGTGTTTCTGTGATTTGTGTGTGAGTGCGTGTGTGAGAAAGAGAGGGAGGCATATTAAACCATGTGTTATCATCTGGCCCTGTCTTGTGCCCAGCCCCAGACTGTAGCCAGTTTTGACCTTGGGCTCCGCCATATTCATTACATCATTAAGTTACCTCTTCATTAACTTTTCATTGTTTATGGAGGAGGCATTGGGAAACAGAATAGATGGAGGTGTGGTGGTGGTGGTGGTGGGGGGGGGCTCTTTATCAAAAAGCCTTATCCATGGCTGGGCATCTGGGCCCTGCCTGCCTCACTGTCCCTCTCCAGCAGTGTTTGGCGAACATATTCTGGAGACTGGACGAGAGGTTTCTGTGGAAGGCTGCTGGTCGATTTACCAAACTAAAAGACCAGAAATATGCGCCCTGTGGGATTTTTGGCCGCACATTTTCACTTGTGAAAATAAGCACTTAAAATAAAGAAGTAACCACGGTGATTATTTATGATCTGCTATCATGCAACATCATCCATCCATCTATGTGAGATCTAATTGTGAACATATTTGTGAGGGCTGGCCTTGTAGCCACCAGGCGCTGTTGTGCTTCCACACCACTCTTGCTTTCTGTCATTAGCGATGCATCACCCCGACAGCAGACACAGATTGTGTTCAAAAAAAAAAAAAAAAGAAAAAACTGTCCTTGCCAGCCACCATGTACTATTGCAGGCGATTTATAAATGGCAACTCACTATACGGCATTACTCACTCATTCTACACTCTTTTTAATCAGTACTGACTGGCCAGACTCCACTGCTTCTCTTCAATAACATGGACATCCCTTAGTGTTACAAGTTTTTTGAATTCTTATTAACTCACAGGTTTTCACAGAGACAGTTCAGAGGGAGAAAAGGAGACATTTATACGTGTCTCATTGTGAGCTCAGATATAAAAGTGCTGTTCCAGATACAAAGTGTAATTCTCTCTTTCTGAAACGAGCTGAGGTCAAATCATGGTTTTGTGCAAGTCTGCAGGTAATAATAAATTATAAAATTACGATCCACATACTCTGAGTGCAAGGCTGACTCTAAAGATCACTTACCAATTACTGAACCTTAATTCATTACAGGAAATTAATCATGTTTTCCTTGTTCTCCCCGCGCCTACGTGGGTTTTCACCCAGAGTCCAAAAATATGCAAGTTAGGTTAATTGGTGACTTGCCTGTAGGTGTGAATATGGGTTGTCTGTCTGAATGTGCCTGCCCTGTGATTGACTGGCAACCTGTCAAGGGTGTGCCATGTTTCTGGACGCATTTTAGCTGAGAAAGGCTGCAGCCGCCTCTCGCCTTCATGGGCAAATGTAGATAATGTATGGAATTCTGTCAATATAAAAAAAAAAAAAAAAAAGAAGAAGGAACGGGGGGAAAAATAAGACATAAACTGAGAATGTAAACAAAGTTGAAAATTACTTCCCAGTATTTGAGGTTTTGGATGCCATTTACTGCGATATCACTGCTTTTCTTTAAAATCTTAAACAATATCAAAAAAAAGTACACAAATACAATGTAAGATGTGTACTTGCTACAAATTGTGCTCTTTAAAATGGCACCTGATGCTAAGATGACAGATTGTTAGCCGATAGTTGCTACATAGACTTAATAAAAGAAGTGGATACTGCCCTTTGTTTCCCATGGACACAGTATCTCAATCCTAAAACATACCCTGCTTTATTATCTATTTTGCTCTAAATGGGGCTATAATTTAGAAGACACACATCATGCTGTATTGACGAGGACAGGAAACTAGCAATTGAGACCATAAATTCAGAATGAAAATGCTTACCAAGGTAATAAAACAAGTGAAAAGTAGGGTGATTTTCCCAAACCTTCTTTTTTTCTGAAGCCAAAGGAGTCGCTCCCTGCTGGCCATTAGACGGAATGCATGTTTAAGACACTTTTGCATTGGCTTCAATTTCTGACCTGGAGGCCTCAATTTAAGTCCACTTCTTTTATAAAGTCTATGATGTACCCCCTCTCTGCCTGGCTGTTGTAGCCTTTTGTTCTCACACATGTATTGCAGCCCTGAACTTTTGTGCGTATTATTCATTGCAAAGCTGTATGTGAGAACACAGATGATCAAATCAGTTGATCCAGACATTAAACAGACTTTACCCTGCCAGCTCCCTAGTACAAAGTCTGTGTAATGTCCGACTGGGCTCATGTGTGAATGGAACAGGTCACTGTCTGGAGAATTCACAGCAAGCGAGTGGGCGTGCTGATCACGTGTCATGCAACTGGCGTGAAACCAGGAGAACACAAACATCCGACGGCAAATTAAAAAAGGTGATTTACTCGAAGACATCAAAAGAGTCTAACTAGAGAGAATACAAGAATTTGTGTTGGGAATGGCCGATGCAACAAATCCTGGAGCGGCAAGACATTCTGCTGTTTGTGACTAAACTCTGAACAGGCTACTCAACCACTGTGTGTTTGGAACCAAAGCAAAGGTGAACAGCAAACAAAAAGCACTCAAAAGCCAGTACCAGGAGGTCGTTTACTGCAAAGGCTGGAGTGGAAACGACATCAAAACATGGCACTATTTTACCTTTGTCACTTGACGATCGCTGTGACTTTGGTTGGGAACGCGCAGATGATCTCCACTTCAAGAAGCCTGGAGATGCTTTTCCCCTCGAGTTTCCCGGAGCAATGTGATACCACTGGATTGCTTTTAAATAGCATGCAATAACCAGTTCTCATGTTACCAGACTGTCCTGAGATGCCATACAGCAAACAAGTCTATCAAACTGATGTCACTCAGTGATCACTCAGTTGTACGTAAGATCATATTTGACCCTTGTCTGTGTAGTTTGTCCATTATCCAGGTCATGGTAGTCCTAACAGCCTCAGTTAAAAAAAAAAGTAACTGGACTTCTCTTTTTTGTTAATGAAGATGGGCTTTCTGCAAAAATGAGGGACCTGTTCAGCGCAATGGACGAGGACTTTAGCTGGAACAATGGCAGCATGACGATCAGGTGGAAAAGACACAGGAGATGTCTTTCGGGAGTGAAGCTGCTTCATACTCTTTTCTGCTTGACTGTTTCTTGCTATCTACTCTTTTATTCCAACAACAGTCATCATTTCAGATTAGTCAGTAGTCATTTGCCAACTTCAGTGTGTTGCAGACAAAACACTGTGATTTCTCCAGCATACTTCTAGCGCCATAATTTGCCTACTACATCCTCCACCTTGGTGTTACCCCTCGCCTTAGTGAGAAAACATTTCTTGTTTCTTTCTCTCTGTGTTACATACTATTTAAAACACTGGATATAGTGATCTATGTCATCTAAGCAGGTACATTTTATCACATGAGCAACAATGACTGCTATTAATTGCCTTCTTTATGAGTCAAATGTATTCTTCGTCTGATGTTTCATCCGTTAGTTAAAGCATTTAGCTTAGCTTGTCATTGATACACACTGTACACTTTTTTATTTAGCTTCATCACATTTTTACACTCATATCCTGAAATGATCTCTTTGGATTTCCCAGTATTAGACTTGTTCTTTCACATGGGTTTGCTAATAACTTGTAGATCTAAGATAGAGGCTGAGATCCAAGATGTGCGGTCTCCAACATCCACCGACTGATGTGCAATTTGTAACTTAAACTGAAATTAAATCGATAGTCGAGAGAGTGGGATACTCCCTCCACAAAATCCAATCATCATGGTAAACAACAGCAAAGGACACAAAACATTACACAGTAGATAATAAGGTAAGAGGCAAGGAAAAAATTAGACCTTGTCCTCCACTCCACGAGAGCTTCAGCTATGAAATTACATAAACCATGTTTTAGGCACTGTACATGCCTATGAGGGAAAAACATGAACGATTGCAGCAACAGTGTGTGCATGTATGGACACCACACACAGCTCAGTTGATGGTATTTTGCAGGTCTTGTTTTCCAGCAAGTGACACTGCCGAGAAAATGGTGTGCAAATACACCAGGGCACTTGCTTTGAGTGTGGTTTATTGTGGCAGCAAATGAGAAGTGGAATAGTTGATTCCCACACCTGAAAGGCCTGAAAATGTTTCCCCTCCTTGTTTAAATCATTTTTTATCCCACATATGCAAATACAAATGTAATAGAATTAGATAGAGGGGGAATAACTGATCATTACACCAAATTACCAGATTTTGTTTACGTTAAAAATCAAACACAAAACTGAATTGCCTGAATTTAACAGCTAATTATTATTATTATTATTATTAGTATTATTAGCAGGCTTGCCTTACTTTTAGCATCTAAAATTGTTGCACAGAACATTACATACAAGGCACTTCAATCTCCCAACAGCACCATGAAAGGAGGAAGTGAGGCAGAGCATCAGAGAGAATGTGAGTCGTGAGATGGTTTTTGTCTGTTTGACAGGTAACATCCAACCTGTTTTCTTCTCTGTCTCAGAGACAGTTGTGTCTGCCTCAAAGCATTACTGTCAAGATGATCTATGATTAAACCACTTTAACCCTCCTTCTCCATGTAGCCTCGTGGCCATTTTGAAACCAGTTTTGAATTCTGGAGATGGATGTTTTGAACTTGTTTATGCTACAGATCGGTTAATAAAAAGTATAAAATCAAGGGTAATTATCACTCAATCTTAGTTGGAAGATTCTTTTTGTTCAGTGTACTCTACTTACTGTGTGTTGCCCACTTCAGTCTGCTATTGCTGCTTTGCTGCTCCCCTAATGACGCCCTGGCCCCACAGTGCAAGCATTTCATTATTTGGTCATTGACTCTGTTCTGACATGCAAGTTGGCAAAATCTGCTAATCAGCTTATCTCACCGTATCTATTATTTGTCCTCTCTCTTTCTCATCAGTTTACAAAACATTCAAGAAGGGGTTTTTCATTTTAGCTAACTTCTTAAAATGGAAATGCCACATCAGTTGTTGCTAATTCCATACTTAACTTGATGACAGACATCATTGTTAGGTAGTCCTTACTCTGCCGAAGGAAAAAAAAGCATCACCTTTGTGTGGCTGGTTTCATCAGGTCAGTTTCGGAAAACAGTCTTTCAATTAATATTTTTCATATCACAAAAAGTTTAAGCTTATCAGCTAAATAGTTTTGAACCAGGGTGTTTTGAATTTTAATAAAGCAGGTTATGAAAAATAAGCAGGACAAACTAGCTTTTAGAAGCCTTTAACCGTTTTTGTTCTATCTGACACGGAGAGGATCTGTGGTAAGCAACATTTAGATAGACTAGTGCAGGGCCCATTCAGAGGCCCACATTATAACTTGACACTGCACTCCCTCGGGTCCCTAGGAATACATCCGCCAGGTCTGAAGAAGATCGGATGTACAGTTGTCGAGGTATGGGAAGAACAGACACACACACATATACACACACAGATTTCTTCATTTACAAGTGAGATCTAAGTATCACATCAGACTCAGTGACAGACAGACACAATACTGAAGGACTGATTAGGCCCCCAAACAAATCTTGAGTTCGACATCCTTATAACTGAGGCCTATGCAGAAAGTACAGCACATTTGTGAGGCAATCTCTCAAACACAGGATTAACGTGCAGAAATGATCATAAGGAGTTGCTTTCTGAAATAATACATAAGTCTGGTTGAGTTTTTCGGAGATGACGTTTGTAAACTTCATTATCATATGATTGTACGTCTGAGTTTTCTGTATATTCTGCTGTGGTTTTCTAGTTTAGCGTGATGCACGGCACAGCCGTAACGGACTCCAAGTGATTTAACTCAACTTTGCAAGTGCAACCAGCATTCAAAACATTTCAAAACAGATGTAGATGGTTGTTTCAACTGGAAATATGAGTTGTGTATAAAATGCAGAGGTGATGACTTGGATGAATAGCGTTAATGCTAACGCTGTGTACAGTGTGTCGTCATTAGACCACACACAGACCTCACACGCACCCACAGCAATCAGAGTGCAGCCTTTGCTATCTGACAGAGAGCACCACTTGGGAAATGAGGCACCGTGTGTGTGCGTGAGTGTGTGTTGTGCACATGTGTGTGAGGGAGAGAAAGACCTCAGAGCCCTAGGGATAGTGTGTCACATAAGCTCCATCACAAGGCTGCTTTATTGAGCCTGGCATGGGTCAGACCCCTACTGTCATCTTCAAATATGCCTGCCACCTGCTCACACACACACACGGGCACACACATGAACACTGCACTCACATACATGCTCACACATCCAGATCTGTACACGCTCACCATACACAACACACTCATGCATACACAAACCAGCACACATGGCTTGAAAAGAATTCATCTGGTGTTTTGTGGTAATTGCAACAAAAACACCAAATCTGGACGTGTCACGTTCATTTCCCAAGACCCCAGAGTGGAGGGCTAATTTCAAACAGCCTCCCCCTCTCACTCCACAGACTTCTGTCCTTTTTCTACGCTCACCCTTCGTTTTTTTTTTTTTCATCCTCTCATTTCAGAGGGAAAAAAAGGCAGTTTTCTACATGCTAGCCAGTTTCACAGACGGTTATTTGCTTAATCGATATAAAACCGACTGAGATTCTTTGTTTCTCTACCTGGTAAATGTGCATATTACTCATAAATTATCAGAGTGATCAAATGTGCAACTTTTGTGTAAATCCCCTTGCCCTACACTCTTCATTACCACAAAATGAGCTCATGTGAGTAAAAGTGTGAGCGTGTGTACGTGAGCATCGAGTAGGGACAAGCTTTTTTTTTCTTCTTGCTCACAAGCACAAGTATGGTCGTGTGCATGGCTGCATGAATCGGTGTGTGCATGCGCCTGTTTTATGTGACGGTGCTCGTCTGCTTGTACAGATCTTGTGTGTATGTGTGTGCGTGCGTCTGCGTGTGTGTGTGTGTGTGTGTGTGTTCCCTGATGGAGATAAGTCTGAGTGGTTAGGAGGGAACAGATGTCAGCTGGTGTCGGCTGCCAGGAAGATTGAACAAAGCCAATCACATTGCCTTCTTGTCCAAAACGCATGGCAGAGGGAGACCTGCATCTAACAACAATTTGTGGCATTAACTCTGAGCATGCCACCCTGCCTGCAACTCTCATCACACACACACTCATCAGTACACACACCACCATCATCCTGTTTGGAATAAATATGGTAAACAAATGGTGGAGATATAAAAGATTGCAGGGGGAACTAACAAAATGGCGTCTGTAATATGATCTGCCCTTGTTGCCACAGTAGCTTAATCATTCATAAGCCTGTACAGTGGGAGAACTCGCAGGCATTACTGAATCTCTACCTGTTTCAGATGTCTGAATGCCGTACAGTGTGCATTGTTTTTTTTTTCCTTCTCTTCATCTCCAGCAGTATAAGCTCATCAAAAAAAGCATTTAAATCTTAACTGACTCACTGCTTCAAATAACTAATGTTCTTTTTCTTTCCTCATCCTTTAGCATCCCTCTGTCTCCTTTTCAATTGCTACCACTTGTTCTTCCTCCGTCGCACACAATCATATTAGCAGTAAGTTCTTTCATGCACCGGGATAAAAGTGTAAAAGCTAATTTGGGAGGAAAACACTGAGATCTTAATTCTTTTGGAAGAAGAGGGTGAGTCATGCAGAAAAGCATATTTACCATGTATCCTAAACAATAGGGAGTAGTGAGAGAGAGATTAACATACCCACACATTCGCGCATACAGAAACAAAAAAAATGTAAAAATATCTCAACTACAATGTAAACACAGACATATGTCGAAAATGTCCACTACGATTGCTTTTTAGAACGTGCCTATAATGAATTCCCTTTTCTCTCAAGCCAGAGTTTAATCTCAATGATAGTCAGAGCTTCTGTTTTGAGGAGGGGTGCAGCTGTCCCAGTAGGGGAGGCAGACAGAAACACATATCCCTGTTCGGCAACAAATTCAAGGGCTGAGATGTTACAGCTGGTCCGATGGGCAGAGAGTTAAAGCGGATAGTTCTGGGACTGAGATGTCCCATTTGGACTAAATGCACACAAGTCCAAAACTGAGTGAACCAGTTCTAAAGTCAAGTGGGCTGCATCTGATCCTGTCCAGCTTGTTCGACCAGACTTCATCAGATTCTTCCATCTTTGCAGGGACAGCTGAAACAGCAAAATGGCAAAGCAGACACTTCGAGGCAACTGAGAAGTATCCACTTATATGTGTGTGTGTGTGTGTGTGTGTGTGTGTGTGTGTGTGTGTGCAGTAGTCACCATGGCATCTTAGCCTTGACTGACAGATCCTTAGAGATTGTCTGTTACAAATCTGTTGACCCTTGACCTCCCCACTGAGTTGTAAAAACCACTCTCCATTTCCCTTAAGACGTTAACAGCCTGCCCAAATGGTGTGTGTATGCGCATTTGCTTATGTCTTTGTGTGTGCATGCCTTGTTTGTGTGTGTGTGCGGTGTAACCCTGAGGTTAAAGAGCAATCTGCAGCCAATTAAGCGCTTCACTAGGAGGGCCCTGCTTCCATGAATGAGAGGAATGCTCCACGAGCTTAAGAAAGAGGGACTTGACTGAGCGCTTTGAAAGGAGCATGTGTGTGTGTGTGTGTGCGAGTGTGTGTGTGTGTGTGTGTGATAGTGTGGTGTCATGGCTGCGACGTTTACAGTGCAGGTTTGTGTGCTGGTAACAATTAAGTGTCAGGGAGCTAATGTAAGGGTTTAAAAGTTCACCACTTACAGAAGACTGATTCTGAGCAGGGGAAAGAGGTTGAATGCAGAATGCCTGACCAAAAATGTACTGCCTGCTGAAGCAGCTACAGACTCCCAGACCTCTAAAGAACAACAGGTATGGAGGGTTAAAATTCACTGAATACTGATGTGCATCGACTTATTTGTTTTCTCTAAATTATATTTAAGGGGGGAAAAAAATCTGCATTCCAATGATAATTAAAAGAGTGTTTGCATTCTGCCACTTCTGGGTTTTTAGTTAGATCTTATGGTCTTGATTATTGTGAGGCTTGGAGTTTGTGATATCTGTGTAGCTGAGTGAAGAGTTCATACATAGTTTGACATGGTTTTAGTTAAATATTATGTGAAGAAACGTGTGTTTTGTCAGCAGTTTCTTGAAACAATCACATGAGGCATGTGTGTGAAAATTATATTCAAAGCCATAGAAAAGTAGATGGAAGCCAGCGAGGGCAGGAAGTGTAAGGGGCAAGGAGAGTGAAGGGTGGAGGGTGGAGGGAGGCTGGAAGGAGTGTATGGTCGATGTCCATCCCGATCTCCTTCACCTCCCCCCCACCACCACCACCACCTGCACCTCCTCCGAGCAGCCCCGGCCATCCATCAGTGGGTGAGCAGAGAGGATCAGAGCCCAGAGTAATGAGCCGTAAGCCCCCTTACACGTGTTGATGCGCCACTAAATAAGATCCATTTACCTGGACTACCAGCACTGCACCAGCGACTGGAGGAGTCGCCCTCCATCAGGCCTCAGACACACACCTCTTTGTCAGACAAACTTGTGCAAACTGGCTGTTTCTGCGCGTGAGCTCACTTCCGCTCCTCTCTTGTTAGCGGTGCTGATCTGTCCGCTGTGTGTGTGTGCGTGTGCGCCTTACTGATAGAATATCTATGTATATGCGCTGTTTGTGTGCGAGTGTGTATACATTAATGTGTGATTGTGATGATGTGTGTGTGTGTGTGTGTGCCTGTGGGCAGGGAGGACAGCAGAGTGATCCAGTTACTCAAGACAGACAGAAGCAATTGTTCTCCAGTTACAGAGTTTTCTCTGAGACTTGAGGGCATCACTGTCGAGTGTTGAGGCCATCAGGGAAGTCTCGCTTTAGACGATTACACTCGATCTGCTTGGTGTGTGTGTGTGTATGTGTGTGTGTGTCATGGCAGGGAGACCACAGTGTGACCTCCACTGCTCTAGATAGGCTACAGTGAGGGTTGCTCGTTTCCTTTATTCGGGATTTTGTATTTTTTTTTCCATTTAGTTTTCAAAACTATCAAGAAAAGTTGTTGTGGCTGCTTTTCAGTTTCAACTAGAGTTGTAGCAGATGGAAAAAAGAAATTGCAGTCCAAAATAGCAAGGGCCTGGTGAAGTAAAATCATTAGCTGGAATTTAAAATGTCAAACTATCTATCTACTTAAAACTTTTAACCAAAAAATAGATACACTGGCAACACAAAATGTTAAAATCCAGAAACATAAGAGGTGTCAGACAAGGTCTGCATTCAGGCCTCGATGTGAAAACCGCCCACATTATGGGGGGAAACACTGGTGACACAAAGCATCCCAAAACAAAGGAGGGGAGCAGCGAGGGACAGACAGGGATGGAGAAAAAACTGGAACAAATGTTCAAATCACGGAAAAAGGTAGAAATAAAAAAAGTGAGACAAAGAGAGAAAGCTACAGGAAGAAAAGAAAACAGGCAGAAAAAGGGGACAGATTAGTGAACAAGGCTTTAGTAGCGCTGTTGGGGTGAAAGAGAATGCCACTAATAATGAGATGTCTATTTTACCCACCAGCTCTCTGTCTCTCTCACTGCTACGCCTGTTTTCCTCTGCCCCCCATTATCAGTGCACTTGAACCCGGGGATAACAATGAGTTCACAGAGATTGAGAAGTGCCGAGGCCTTAATTGTATGTATTTAGTCACGCAAACAGAGGCAATGGCCTGAGAACGCCTAGTTAGCCAATGACATCATTTAGCCACACAGCCACTTTAACTCAATGGGGCTGCTGTGGCATACAGCTCTCTGACACTTTACGCTATCCCTGCTACCATTTCTCTGTGTCTCTCTATCTGCCTTTCACCATGGGAAGATTCTGCAGAATGCTGCTCTGTAAAATATCTTTAACATCATTATCTCATGGTATTGTTGTCTGTTTGGTTTTCTCTTTTTTTCACAAGGTCATTCTACATATAACCATTTTCATATTGTGCTTTACTTTGATTTTAACCTTTACTCTTGTAGAAACTGAAGTTCATTATTATTATTTTATGCACATTTAAGAAATAATACAGTGTAATCTATTGTGCATCAGAAAACGGTGTGTGTCTTCCTGGCTGTTTTCTTTAAACACAGACAAAAGGGCTTTTTTTAGGTTTAAAGGTCATGAATCAGTCGGATGATTGTGACTGTCTCCTTTATTAATTTAAATATTCGTTCAAACCGTTTAAAGAAAAAACGATGTGTTGGCCTTGCTCAGCGTGTGAAAACTGTTTATTCAAACACCAAAATTTGCTCGCAAAACTTTCCAAGAGTCGAAAATAATAGTTTTAAATTGCTTGCTTTGTTCAGAGCGCACAGTCCAAAACAAAATTAAAATCAATATACAGTGATAGAAAAAAAAAATATCAGCTCTCACTTTTGAGGGACTGGAACCAGTGATTGTTTGGCATTTCTTGCTTCATAAACATTCAAGAAATGTATTTTTTAATTATTAAAACTGTTGATTAACATTCTGTCAATCAACTGGACAGTTTATGAGCTAATAGTTTCAAATGCATTCGTGTAAAAGCAGATTGTCTTGAGGATTTTAATGTATTAGCTCGACAGCCTTTTGCATGTGTAGATTTTTAAAGCAGCATCTGTAATCAAGGGCAGAGTGGAAATGACCCCTTGCTCTGTGCTTGTGTGTTTGGATGACTGTGTGTGTGTGTCCTTGTGTGTGTGTGTGTGTGTGTCTATTTGTTTGCATGCATACTTTTGTCAATCAATGGTGGTTGCTGGCAGTCACAAAGATGATGATGGCACCGAGATGTTAGTGTGCCTGACTTGCTCGGCACAAAGAAGGGTATGTGTGTGTGTGTGTGTGTGTGTGTGTGTGTGTTGTGTGTGTGTGTGTGTTTCTGTGTGAGTGTGTGTGTGTGTGTATGTGTGTAGAATGGAGGGGTGCTTCTCAAGCAGGGATGTCAGCACTTGAAAAATCAATCACCATCTGGGCTCATTTCATACAAAGGACAGAGGGAGGGGAAGAAAACTCACAAACACACACACACATACTTCTTGCATCTTTCATTTCATGCAAAGACAACAGAGGGCAAAACTGTACGGCGGCTCGGTGCCCCTCTTGTCTCCTGCCTTTCTGTTTTAAGTGAACACTTAACTCCTTGCCTGGATCCTGCTGGTATAAAAGCAGGTGCAATTTTCTCCTCTGCCCCGCACCTCCGCCTGGCCATTTTCAAATCAGAGGTTGCAGTGGTTATAGCGAACAGCAAGTGTACCACTGAGGAGGGAAAGGGTCGAACGTCGAGGGGTGTTTTCAGTGGAAAGTACTGGCCACACTGGGGCCTATCTAAGCCATTAGGGCAGTGCTATGTGAACACACTGCATCAGAGCTGGTGTGCAAGGTCACCCAAAGCAAACAGGGATAAGAGGCAAGAAAAGCAAAGATTCATCTGCTTGAGTTAGCACCTCAGGTCAGTGGGTTTACCTCCTATTCACCGAAGCACGGTCCTCATTTACAGATGCTGCTCTGACTGGCTTTGAAAAGCAGTTTTCAACTTCACATTGGGCACCTTTATATGAGAAGAGTGAATGTTTTACACAAACAAGAATTTTAAAGTGTACACAAAAAAGCGTCAGAGGTTGAAAGCATGTGTGTGCATGTGCATGAGTGTGACATGATTTTTGCTGCGGCGCTGCCTCCTTTCAGTTGCACAGCTGTGTGAGAAATACCAGTGGCAGAGGCTGCTGATGCAGCGAAAGCATTTAATACTCGACAAACAGTTATCTAAGCCCATGTCCAATAGCTAGACACCACTGTAATGTGACCTACATACTAAGTGAATAAGAATTTTTTTGTATGTCGGTTGGGGTGCGGTGGGAGTACAGGGTGGGGGTTTAGGAGTGGATGCGAACAGAACTCATTCAAATGTCAGTAATAAGGTGGCAAAATATTCCTTTTCGCTCGCCTTTTGCCTCCTTCACTTCCACTCTTTTTCTCCTTCCAGAGCAATAGAAAAAGTACAGTATAATGTAACAGAACATATTGTGCCCTCCCAGGCATTGAACTCTCCTTCCTTTGTTCATTTCTACCCTCTGGAAAGAGGACTCGCACTCTTTTTTCAAAGAAGAATTACTGAAATGGTGGGGAGAGAGGTCCCATATTTTGCTTTTTAATTATTTTTTTCATTGGTATATAACTGGTCCAAGCATTTGACTCAGGGATGTAGCAGAAAACAGTTTTACAGACAGAATTTGCACATACTATTCCATATAAATGTACTTCCAATCCTCATTATAAATAGTGAATAATGATTTTAATTAAAGAAGAAGATGTGGTATTTAGTTTTTCTTTTAAAAATGAAACCCTTTTTTTTCTAGCATTGTTGTCTGTCTCTCTGTTCCATACAACACTGGTTTGATTTTCTTACCACTTAGGTGGCCAAAGGGCACTGTTGCACTCAATTCGGGATTTACAGCCCATTATGCTGAATTTGAAGCAGGATTGAACAGATTCACTTCAGAACAATTTTGATGGGTCTGGTCCCTGTCTCAGCTTAAAAATTGATGAATGAATAAAAAGCACAAACACACGCTCGCTCGCTCACACACAACACACACACTCAAACACACAGTCAATCTGCCTGGCCACGTCAACAGAGCAGGTGTCCTTAGTAATGCACCACTGCGCACTTGGATCTCTGCATCTCAGAACAGAGGGGAAAGAGGGAGGAGGGAAAAGCAGAGAAAGAAATAAAGGACAGTTAGAGGAAAAGGGTTATTTTTTTCCAAAAGTTAGAAATCCATCTTTTTTTCTGACTAGAGCGGGGAACAAGTGTCAGTGGTAATGGCATTATTTTTCATTGTTTGTTTACTTGTAAGTTTGCTAACTGCTGGAATTTGGAGGAATGATGAGGATTTGTCACCAGACCAGAGGTAACCGAAGCTATGTGCATCTGTCTGCCTCCGACTTGATTGTCACAACACACCAGTGAAACTTGTTTGAATGCACCTAATTTCTTTGCTCAAGAACAGCAGACTCCTACACTCGTTATTTTGGGGATGATCAAAAACACTGAGATGATATCAGACAGACAGGCCCGCAAGCCCAACTGAGGAGAAACTAAGCAGAAAAAGATGTACTTAGTAAAGACCATGCCTTTGCTCCCTGCTGAGTTTCAGCTACATGGTACATAAATAACCATTATGAATCACACTGTTTGGTCTCACCCTGCCGTTTCTCAAACAAGATCCAGTTTCCATTTAGCCACAGTGGCGATGAGCAAACCTCCTGCGACGTTTGAAGAATGCAGCAAAATAAAATAAGTTACGAGTTTATTTAGGGTGTTAATTTGCTAAAATGTACTAAAAAAAAAATCTGGTAATTTTATCCAGCGCTGAGAGTCACATTTTTTTAGCTGCATGGTGTTTACATCTCAAGTCAGCTACCTAATGGGCTCGTGTCTAGTCTAAACCTACGAGAGGCCAGAGGGCGAACTAACAACACAACAGCCACGCAGCTCAGATGAAAAGACAAACTTCTATTCAAATAAGACCATTAGTTTGCACAAGAGATGAAGTCTGAGAGTTCTATTATTAAAAAGAATAAGACTCTGACAATGTGAAAGTTTGCCGAGGTCAAATTTGCCAACAATGGGTTGGAAATATCCAACATGCCGAGAGAGAACGCTCACTTCTATGCAGTGTCATGGATGCATACCTGCGTTGGAGCTTGTTGCTTTTCCTCTTCTGCACCAGCTCAGAGGCAAAGTCTCCTCAGCCCCTGTGGCCTGAGAGATTACCCTACACAAACTTTATCAAGTGGCAAATCTATCCTTAGACCACGCATTTTAAACCTTGTAGCAAAAATCAGGCCTCCATTCAGAGGATCTCCTTTGTAGAACTTAAATACATCCCAATGTGTCCATCAACAAAGGCCTCTACCCTTCCTCCTCACTCTCCGTGACACTTTAAGTTTAGGATTGTTCAGCGGGCCTGTGGGTGGGTTTTTCATTCTTCCCCATTCTTCCTTTATTTTGCTCCTTCTTTAGAGCATTAGGGCGACCAGCCATTGAACTACAACCGCTACTATAAAAATTAATCAGGATTAAAATGACCTCACACACAAAATTAAAGTTCCCCAATGTACACAATAAGGGCCTGTATCTTTTTTAAGACATTCTCAGCTTCCTTGGGAACAGGATTGTTTCTTGACAAAGTGGTCTCTACTCAACAATGAGCACCTTTCAGACGCACACAGGGACTGCCTTTAGAGCTGCAGAGGGAGACGGATTTCACATATCAATCAAAAGAGGTGGGGGGAGGCTCGTTTGGTGAGAGTGGTCCTTCAGAAACCATGAACACATTTGAATGGGGTATATGCATTTCTCTCTTACTACTATTCATAATAACAGAGGACACAGGAGTAGTGGAGAGGGAGGGGATTCCTCTTAACACCTTTTTTTTGCTGCCTTGTCTTTCCCTATATGGGGACTGTAGCATGGCTCCTCAGTCTGGCCCTGAAAAAATAAGACGGTAGAGGATGCATGGATTGTACAAGTTCGAAAAAATAAAAATAAAGTTTAGCTTGTGAGGACGGCAAGGCCCACGCTATTCAGTGTGTGTGTGTGTGTGCAAGCTTTTATGCTCTTAAGTTTGTACATGTGCGGGTTTGTATCTGTCTGTGTGTGTGTGTGTGTGTGTGTGTGTGTGTGTGTGTGTGTGTGGTGTGCGTGCTGGGGAAGAAAAGGCGGGTGCACTTGGCCGCTGCCACCCACTGCGCTAGCCATGCACACCATCGCCGCTAATCATGTTGAAAATGAATAAGGTGTCAGAGCATTCTCAACTGTATTAAAGCACCTCAACCCAGATATGAGGTACACAACAAATTAAACAGACTGTAGTACTCTATTAAAGTCTAAAGTAGTAGTGTTTTTGACAGCTAAATTTATAGGCACTCGCTGCACGTTTCACCCTTTTAACCTTTGAAGCCTGGAGCATTCAGATCATCTCTAGCATACAGTTCACAGGAACACAGAAAGAGTAGAGATGACTAAAACCTGCAGTTATCTACAGCGAGATAGCAAATTAAAACATAATCAGGAGGCTATTTTACATGTGCGCCCAAGCAATAAGAAAATTATGTTTTAATATATATTACTATGGCTACTATGGCTTGAAGTCAGTTGCATCGTCAACAGAAAACATGTACAACAATCCAGAGACCACTCCACTGCTCCTCAACGATACTAAAGCAGCACGTTTTTAAAATAATTGCTGATTCAAACACTCTCTAAAGCCAGTTCATCATTATTTATTTTCCAGAGGAACACCTACATATGTTTGTACAGTACAGTATGGTGTAAAAAAAAACATGTTTTTTTAATTCAATAAATCAGTAGCCTTTGATGGATTGTCACCGTGACTACATGCATCTACATGAGAGGGAAACCTGGGAGGGTACCCCACACTTGTTCAACGGCTTGCGGATTACATCATTTCTCTTTGCTTAGACCTCAGTCTGACATTAAAGTAGATCTCCGTGTAACTGGAAAAAAAAAAGTATTAGTATTCATGTGGCGCATGTGTGCTATTTTTAAATAGGGGTGCTGTGAAAGTGTGGAATTGGGGACAAGGCAGCCTTGCACCGGGCCGTGACACAGACTTATGTTAAACCTAATTAGATCATGATAATAGCTTTAGGGCCCCAGTGATCAATGCTAGAGGTCTGTGGAGATGAACTTTCCTTAAGTTTCATGCTGCGTGCTGGTTGTACTCATTTTTTTTGCCACACACACACACACACACACACAGAGTCATGTTTCCTTCACTTCAGAGGATATTACATTGGCTTACCCTAACCTTAACCCAAACCTAACCTTACCCTCACCTGACACCAGGTTTTGACCCTTAAATTACATGATTTAGGTCATTGGAGGGGGGATTTGATTTTCAAAAGAGGGCCTGGTCCCCACAATGTGACTATGTCAACAGATTTTTGTCCTCACAACACACACACTGTCACACACTCCCACATATATTCGAGTGGTTTGAAGACACTGTAATCTGCGGTGGCATTATTTTAAATCTGTGTTTGCATATCCTCTGTCTGTTTAATGTTTTCCAATTGATTGTAGTTAGTTAATCATAACCAGTGTACATCTACCTACATTTATATACAATATTGATGGTGAGTGTTGGACTGAAATAGGCTGCATCCGTTCTACAGCCACCGCCGCTGTGATGGGTATGATTCCTTAGCACTGGAGATTCATGAAGCCCGTTTGACATCACCGTGAATCATCCAAGCCTCTCCTATAATGCAATGCGCTCCTAATGTGTCCAAATTCCAAAAAAAGCACTTCCTGATTGTGAGCTGCTTTCAATCAGCAACCGTATGGAGGAGTCTAGTTTACAGCTTACAGACAGCTCGGATCACTCTCACTGAAGACAAACAGGATTCCTTATGCCTCCATTACTAACTAATGTAATTTGTGTAATGTAATATTTTAACATGTCTGCGTCTACCGACATGCTAGCTAGCTTGTGATTAGTCTTGATACTGGATGCTGTGGGAATCCCTGTACACATCAGCTAAGGCTGTATCAGTTGATGAATCTCAACACTCCCCCCTTCTGTCTAAGTACTTCTGCCTATCCTAACTCAGGAAGGGGTGTCGGCAGTATATTCAGGAGAAAATACAGACACTGGATGACACTTGCTTGTATTGTGGTTGTGTTTTGCACTATAACTGCCTATAGACATGCTTTAGTTTGAAATCTGGCCTTTTGAAAGCTCACCCACCCATTTAATTCCACAACTGTTAACTGCTCAGGCTGGTGTGCACTCAATGAAGACCTTTACCTTTGTGCTTGATCAAGATACACAGCAAACTATTTGAATCTTCTCTGAACAATGTCGTGCCACACCCTTGGGTCAGGTCTGGGGTTTCTGAGAAAATTAGATGATACCAACTTGCCTTTTTAAATCCCTGCCATTACTCAATTTAGTATAATTGATATACTGGTGTTTAAACTCTTCAGACTAAACAGACTTTCATGCGATATTTTGATCAAATTCCACACGATCTAAGGGAAGTTTCAGAGGCTCATTTTATTCTGACAAGGCTACACATCCAGGGAAACCTAATAAACTAAATACTTAAAGGGATCTTCATTATTAAAAAACTCAATTTTAAGTCTAGTATTGGCAGAAGAGATTACTGCGTTAAGAAGTTTGTCAACCTCAAGTTCGTGTCTCTCCTCTTTGCCAGCCACACAACCATGTTGGCTTCCAACAAGATGAGTCACTGGGGTTGTTTGTGGTATCTAATGACGTCGATTCCTGGCCACCTCCTGGAGGATGTATTCTGGGTACATCTATACCTGAAGAGACTCCGGGGAAGGATCTCAATGGTGGGTCTAGCCAAAAGGACAACAAAGCTATTTTATCTAGCCTATGCAGCATTTATGAACTGATTTCAGGTCTGCTCTAGTGCACAGTGGCATATGATTCTGTGGGTGAACATGTATTTTTTGGAAATATACTATATCTACTATGTGGATGGATGGATGTTTGCTCTTTTGACACTCAGGCCTCATCACCCTTTATTCATTACTATTTGCCAGAGGTCAACTTAAGTCATAACCTGTTACACTGTGGATATTGAACATGTAGCATATGCAGGCTGTTCACAAAGCGAAATGTAACAAGTTTGTGTAATATGAGCAAGTTGACATCCACCGACTATAGTAGACTCTGCAAGTGATAAAGTTCCTAAGCAACGGACAGTTAATAATGGAAATGAAATGCCTATGAGGTGATTACGAAGTGGAAACCTTGTTGGATACAAAGTGGCCAAGTAGTCATTCCTTATGTACCAGTAATTTAACTTTAAATTTCTTTTGGGAAGTTTATGACCCACTTCTGTGTAAGAGGGCCACGCATACCTTGCACAAAAAAATAGAAGACTGGTCTATTTTTGCATTTGCATCGTAGATCACTTGCTGCTCTCGCGCCACTGGTGTTGCCAGTTTCATTGATTTCAGTGGAAACGCGGTGTAGCAGCAGCCGCTCCGCCAACCGTCCACATACATTACACTTTCAGTGTCGCCATGGGGTTAGTGCTGGGTTAGTTTGTCTTTTTAGTGGCAGAGCCGGGATCATTCCAAAATGGCATGCTATACTGCTCTGCCTGCTGCCTAGCACTGAGATGATGAGTGGTATTTCAAAACTGCCATACCTGTTCAAATGTGATTGATGTAATTATTTAAAAGTGGTGAAACAGCACATGGCCCTTTGTGTGTTTGTTTTATATGCTGTAGTTGTGGTTAGAAAGGAGCTCATCATATGGGAAGTGGATGAATAATTTACTAAACGCCCAATCTAGACCACAGACGTATCTGTCTTTTAATAAAACAAGCTGTCTAGACGAAGGTGTGCTGGATGATAAAATGACCCCTTAAAACCCTCTAACAAATAAAGGGATAACACAATTTAGAATGCAAACTCCCTGGAAGAAAAAAGGCATCCGTTGGCTTGGTGCTGAATGGTGAGGTGTTAAGCTTTCCATGGCGACATCTATCTCTCGCCACCACCTTGAGGGCATCTTTTAAGCAGAGGAATTTAGACATTACATGGCATTAACCTCATTAGAAAACACTCTTTAGCTGCTCCAAGATAAAATTGATTTACAGCTGCCATTTCCACCACTGCTCTCGATCAATGGTTAAACTATCCCTTTTATGGCCCTGTGCACACTCTCTGCTCTTTTCTCCAGTTTTCTTTAACTGCTCTTTAATTTCTTTCCTCCCTCCACTCCTGTCCCTGTGCCAGGTATGTAGTCACAGAGTGGAAGAGAGCTTGTCTCTATTCCCCAATGGTCAAATGTGGGACTTTTTGAAAGGCGGATAAACACAACAGAGTCACTGGCAGATTCCTTGAAGCAATTAAGCACAATGTTGCTGTCTTAGTATTTTCTAGATGTAAGAGTCAGCTAATTTTGCATGGGTGGTCTTAAGTGAGGTTATATCTTCACAAAACATTGCAGTGTTTTTTTTTTAAGGTACTGTATTTAAGAAATTAGATGATACTAGGCAGCTGTAGATGCATCACAATATTTATGGTATTATGGTTTTTATGGCCTGGATCTTACAGAAAGACAAGTTATGTTTAAAACCATTTCCTCCCAAGTGGTCCTAATACTAGAATTGGGCCGAACGCTCTTTTAAATGCGAGTGGGAGCCGCCATTTTGAGAGGTCACCAAGCGTGTTCAACTATTCTGAAAAGGTCAGAAGTTGGAGTTTCGGAATGTGTCAACGGAACAAATGTAGTGTAAAGTATGCCTGAGTAGTAACGGTTGGACTTTCAGTGTCCTACTACCGTCAACGACTATACAAATTTTCTCTCATGACACTACATGTTCAGCATCATTAGAAAACAGACGGTCTGCTCTTTCTAGCCATGGCAAACAATCAGTAAGGTAGCCAAAATACAGCCCACTGATATGTGATCACGTTTGATGTGACTAGTTCCTCGAATTAACTCCAAATTCGTCTTGTTATTCTCTTACTTACGTTTGTTGCCAGTATTTTACACCGTAAAAGATGGTGGAAAGGAAAAGGGAGGCTGGTATTCTGCTTTCGATGCCAAACAAAGGTGTTGCAGTTTTAAAAGAGGTTTATTTCACGGCCTTTTCAGGAGGACTGCTACATAGCATCCATGTGCTTATTTGGAGATAATATAGTTGTACATAATATAAAACTGTCTGTAGCAACACACAGTACAACCCTGAAATCTGTTTGTAAATTGTTTTAAAAGTGCGTCATCCTTTGGCCTTTGTGTGGTGTCATAGTTTCAATGTGACTACTCAGAGTGAACACTTCTGTAGTTTTGCAAGAAAGTCGCCTGCAATGAGAAACAGTCTACATCATTTGGGGGTAGAAATGACATGTTGTCTTATTAGCGCATTGTGTGCGGACAGCCAGGAGACAGAAGAGTTATATGGCACACGTTGTTTCCAAATGGCTACAATGGAGTGGCCTCCTGCTACAACTATGACTAACTAACATTGGTGTGCTTCATTTCTGTTGCATCAAATTTGGTTGAGTTACAGTTACGGACTTTCAGTAGCTTCAATAGTATCAGTGCCAATGACTCATTGTTCTAAGGCAGTTATTCACTCTCTAACTTTTTTTAGGCAAAAGTTAAATAAAATGCCGTTCTTCAGTTTGCTTTGGCCTGGTAATGGAAGCAGAGACTTACAGCATTTCAAAACTTCAAAGGTGTCCATTACCCTTAGAAAAATTGTTTATTGTGGCCTTTTAGTTGTGGACTGATTGAGTTTGGGTGTGTATTTAGAAAAAAGAATGCCTGGGACTTAAGTGGTTAAATGAAGCTTAGAATGTTGGAGGTGTTACCGGATTGAAACATGTTTCGTGGAATTTGGCCCACCAGCGAACTTAAGCTTAACACTGAGCCTGGTAAGCGTCCAGCCACCTGAAGTCCCCGGAAGGTCAGTGCTCCGTTCCTCTCATGAATCATGCATGCTGCACTCGTATTTCATTCAGTTTCACTCGGTTTCATTCAATTTTTTTAGTGATAGTGCACTTTATGATCTCATAAAATAGTAAATGTAAGCCGTAGTAAAATTGTAATGTCGCAGCTAAATATGAAATCCACAGACCGTGTCTAAGTCATATGTGCTGAAGGATATTGAGAGATGTGGTTGAAAGTTTCAGGAAAAAAAGCAACCGAGTGAATTTTAAGTTAATTTTTTTTTTTTTGTCACAAAATTGTAAGTGGTTTGTAGCGATTGGGCAATTTGACTAATTAAGGGAGTTTTTGGAGGAAGATTGGGGAGTTTGGATACACAGTGCTCTATGAGGCACATTTTTTAAGAAAACAAGGGCCACTTTGGCTGTTTCCACATGAAGTCAGCAAGCAAGACTGTGTATAGCTCAGCCAAACAGAAAATCCACAATCCATGTCTGTGTGGCCAAATGTCAATATATGCACGCCCACCTCTGACAGCTCAGGTTTATGTGGACGTTTAAGCAAATCACGCAATGCTGTATTTCTTTGACAAATCAATATGACCACCATTTCAGCTTTCCTTTCTTCCCTCCCTCCTTCTTGTGCTCGCTCCCTTCCCATCGCCCTCTGTCTGCTAGAATGGATCCGCATGGATGGAATGATATCAGATGGAGTGATACGCCCTGCAACCTCCTTCCTACCCTCCTTTCACTACACATTCGACACATAAATAAAATATGTGGCCTTTTTGTTTCGATTCACCATGGTGTTAGTTCTGAGAAGGAATATGGTGCACGGGGCTCACATGGAGCTGTTGGTAGACAAGAGGGAGCTGAGAGTCGGCTGGTTGCCATCACTCACTGTTCACAGGCACTCTACAAAATCCCCTGAACTTTCCGACATACGCATTTGTTAGAGTGACGCAGTCAGATTCTAAAGAATGGCATTCGAAAAATAATGTGAGTGCTAAATTATTCATGCATTTTTTGCCATAATGCCTGACTTTACAACGGCACGCAGCTGCAGACACACTCACACACACACACACACACACACACACACATATACATATATATATATCCTCCCACTCACATCTAAATTATTGCAGATCCATTTAGTGTCGGCTTCCAAAATTGGGAAAGGAAAGCATGAGAGAAGGTGACGTGAGAAGAGTTCACTAACTTTGTCATGCGACTGCATTGAGATGCCAAACCAGCCTCACAGTCAGTCCCCACTTTAATATCAACTGAAATAAATCTCTACTAAGGCTACATGTATTCGGCCCGCTATTAACAGATGAATGCAACATGTTCATCCGCACCTTGGCTAGATATTCCCAATATGATGGCAAAGGCAATTCCACAGTTGGACAAGAAATAGCTGCTAGGTGAACTAACCTTGCATCCTTGGAGCATGCCAGAGTGTCAGGCCACACAGGCCTGCAGGGTTTCCATTTCAGTCAGTTGGACTGACAATGCTGTGGAGATTTCAAAGCTTCTCTGTGTATCGTCCTATACTTGACATGCATTTTTTTGCATTTTCCTCCCTGCATCTGAAGTCCTCAAACATAGGTCAAGTCACAGACACATGCGTATCAATATTACATAACCTAGGCCATGGACAATGCACAGCTACTGGTCTGGACACAGGGGAGAGGAATGACCAATGCAGTGAGACGCAGCCAGCTTGGACTTAAAGACAGAGTAACCCTACTACATCGGATAACTAATTGGATTAAATCTGAATTATCAGTTGATATGCTCACGCGGTCCCTCTATATGTCCACTCCCAGACATCTGCTGCATGTGTGTGTGTGTGTGTGTGAATGCCCATGAACATGTGTGTATATGTGACATTATCATTACATGGTGATCGTCATAGATGCCCCACACAGTGTGTGAATAACATTCTGTATGGGCTCATCAGGCATCTCTCCTCCCCACCCCATCTTTTTGCTCTCTTTTCACCCTCTATCTTCCTTCCTGCCCGCTGCATTTGAGTTTCACCCATTCATGCAAGACTTCTGTGACTAATAAATACCCAAGAGAGTCCACAGTTATTCCCACTACCTTACTCTCCACCCCAATTTGACCCCCTCAACACACAGATTTTTCTCCCTTCCCTTTCCTCCCACCCTCCCACACTTCCTCTTCCCTGAAAGCCCTGAGTCACCTCAGACAGTCACCTCAGACAGTGGGTGGGGGTAGTTTCTTAGACAGCGTGACAGTGTGCTTAGCCCCGTTAAGCCAGCTTCAGCTCCGCTTCTGGTCGGCACTGATCAGGGATCCCTGGGAGAGAGAGGGAGGGAGGGAGAGAGAGAGAGAAGATAAGGAAAGTGCTGAGTTCACCGCCACCACTGCCCCCCTCCCTTCCCTCGCTGCTTCTAGCATCCCCTCCTCAGGAAGGGGTTTCCCCCCTGGAAAGAGGAGGGGAAGGTGAATCGACTGATGCACTGCTGACTGTGCTGCAATAACCTCTGACTACCTCCAGCTCCGTGTTCATTCAACTCCTCCTGTTGATCCATTTTTTAAATCCATCCTGCTCTCCAAACCATTAAAGATTTAATTTTACATTTTTTTGGATTTATCTTTCCTACATTTTATAATTGTCACCAACATTACATAACAATATCCCACGTCTGAACCAAAAAAAACAAGTTTAATTTTTCAATGAAGCTATAGTTTATGAAAAAGGATTCTTGTTTATCGATTGAATATAATAACCAATGCAATGGCATAAGTGGCATTACATCATCCCATGAATAGTAAATACTTGTTGATCACTAAATTGCAGATTTACTTTTGTAAATAAAAAAACAACAGGGTATCTGTCAAATTCCAAGAAGCATCCTTTAAAAATGCATTACAAGCATCCATAGTTTAACCTGTGCCTACAGGACAGCAGTCACACCTCCCTGTATCGGGGAGATGGCCACTGACGTTACAGTGATGATTTCGTTTTCTTTCTGTCTGTATTTGCATGCCATTAAGACTAGAAATATGATTGCAATCATAGACAAAAGGCATAGGAACATTTCTAATACTGATACAGCTTACATAATTTTACAACCAACATAAACTGACTTAACAACGGTAAAATTAGAATATGGCAGAAGTATTTTAACACTGATGCACAAAATATCAAAAAGCTTCTAATGCACAACAGGTTTCTGACTGAATATTTAAAAAGAATTTATTTTAAGTAATGTACAGCATGTCAGCACTATAAAAAAACAAAGGGTACTGTACAACACAATACTATTGCATTTTATTTTTATTTGTTTAGTAGAATACAGCGGGTCGACAGTTTCCTGCTGGTCATTATTGAGGATTAAAATAAATGACATGCAAAAATAGAAGATCACTTTTTGGGGACCCATCTTATGCTTCATGGGGTTAAAACGACATAAATCGACACATAAATGTCGTTTGAGTGCTCGTGGATCCTGCTTGGTCATGTCTGTCATGCTTTTAACTGCAGGTTCAGGCTTAAACATATTAAATAAAAACACCCTGCATTGTTTATTCAACGCACTCCTCTTTATTTGTATATTTTACATTTGATTAATACTATTTCCTCATGAAAACAAAGATAATGCACTTGACTTGAGCAACATGTATAGCATTAAGTGCTTCATCCGTCTTCTGCTAAGAAAACCTGTAAAGCAAACTCGCTTTTCACTCACAGTAAGCTTGTTTTAAAGATCTGAACTCCCCCTACACATTAAGGCATTAAAGGAAAAAAAAATGCAGCTCCTGCATAGATCTGCAGATACATATTTCATGCAGTAGATATCCAGGTCATTAAGCAACATTTTGACACCTCTGTTATTTACTACCCCAAGCGGTTTCCTACCTCGTTTAATCAGACTTTACTAAAACACGCTGACTCAGAGAGAAACCTTGTTTCCCTTCTTTCTCTCCGCTGTTTATGTTTATCTCCTCAGCTCCATTCTGCTCTTTGGCTTTCTCTCTTTGCTTACTTGCTCATATTTTTCAGAACGTCTATTTCACATGCGTCTGGGGTTCAGAGGAGCTGAGACACAGATCGCAAACGAACAAATAAGTAAAGCAAAGTGAATCAAAGACGGAGAAGGTCTCAGCTACGTGCTGTAAACAGATGCTGAGTGTAACTTATCACAGCGGTCAAGTGATAAACATAACTTTGTGCTCTTGACGTGTTTCACCGAAGCAACTGGCGTCTTCTCCTCCGTCAGGGAGTGATATTTAAAACATCCAAAGTGGAGTGCACCGTTTTTGCCTCAGAAGAGGTTTACCTTCGATTTTCTCTGCTGGGAAGGGATCACTTGAGACAGGAGCGAGAGGCAGATTGAAGGGAATAAGAAGCGGCTCAATACAAGTTATCTTTAATGGAAGGATCCTGGATGCAGGGATTCGAGAAAAAAAAGACATTTTGGAAAAAAGAAAAGAGGGACAGAAGGGGAAAAACATAGATGTAAAGTGTTGACAGCTGTGTTTGGTGCAGTCAGATTCTGGGGTCAGGTGCCGATGAACACACACACAAACAAATGTTCACACGGCACACATATATTAGCTGTCCCTTGCTAAATGAAACTTGGATGTAATATTGTTCTTGTCACGATGACCATCTGATGTCAATTTCACACAGCAGCGGGACCCTCTGCAAGCTGCTCTGTACACCAGACACCCTGATACCAAACAAATCCAACACATATACAAAAGGTGTACTAAAGCTACGCAGTCATGTGCACACCCCCCCATCCCCACCCATGTCTACCCCTCCCTCCTCACGCACACACAAACATTCACACACTAGGATAAGTCATGGGGAAATGGATGCCCATGTTTTGTGGGACCACCTGTTCATCCTGGATACAAGTCTAAGAACCCAGTAAGGGTTAACCCTCTTTGTGGGAGGGAGCCAGGATGGTGTGTGTTTTGTGCGCACGACTTTACTCGAGTGTGTGTGCGTGTGTGCGCGAGCGTTGGCACCGCCCCATCTGAAACGTGCCCCATGAGTGGCAGACTGGCTCAGGCTGTCCGGCTGGGAGGGAACAGAGCCCACTGCTGGACCACCTCCCCAGCAACAAACGCACACACACACACACACACACACACACAGACACCTATAATCCTATGCATGTTCTATGGGGAGCATCTTTCCTCTCCATCTCCCATTCCAAAATACCTGCTCTAAAAAAAAAAGAAAAAAAAGAAAAAGAATGAACGAAAATGTAAAAATCAATTGTGGTCAAGCTTGGACAGTTAAATATAGGGGTGAATAGAATTTCTCTCAAAATCAGTGATAATGGACTAAAATGACAGCTTATGGTGTGCTTAACCCAGTCTGTCTGTGAATATTATAAGCATTTTTTCCTTTAAATATTACTTCAAAAGGAAAAAAAACACAAAATAATGTGAAAAACATATACAAAGCAAAGTGAACACGCAATGAATGTAGGCTCATTTGAGTGACGCTTCATTTTTTCTACAATAAATGACTGTCCTACTCACCTGAGGCTGTTCCCAACCCCTACACCCCAGCGCTCAACGAGGCACATCAGTGCTATGCCATCAGTGTAAGGACCGCACAATCATCCTGACCTGCAGACACACTCCCCCCCCCGTACGCACACACACACACACACGCGTGCATTCACACAAACCACCTTGAATCGTGGCACCACCTTTGAATCATGAATCTCATCATCCTCATAAGTGGCTGAAAAAAGGGGAAGTGCCATCACTAACCCACCAGCGCCCCATCCCCCACACCAACAAATAATCACCTCCTAGGAGGAAACGAGGAGGAGAAAAAAAAACAGCAATCTTGTCTTTCAAACGAAAAGGGGAAAATATTTTAAGGGGCAATGAATTTCGTGGAGCTGAATAGGATGTTGGTACATGTTTTACTAAAGGAAATATAATGGCAGACTATTATTAGATCACATTAATCACGAGTGTGCCAAAGGCAGTGACAGCCGTGCTGAAAAGGATTGAAAACGCTGGTAATGGATATAAATTACCCATTGTGTGATAAAAGGATTTTTTCTTCTCTAAGAAGGTAAAAAGGAATAAAACACTAAGAGAGCCACTAAACGTTGTGTGTACATATTTGCATGTGTATGTGTATGTATGTGTGAGTGTCCTGCTGCCTGTGTGTGTGCAATATGTAATAATACAGGGTTATCAGTGCAGGATTAAATTTTAAGGGAATCAGATAGTGACAGTGAGGCCTAGCATTAAAGGCGCCAGTGACAGAAAAGAGGGAAGGATTAAAAACAGATTAAATTGGTTTGTAGTGATGGAGATGAAAGGAAGGAGGAAGAGAGGGGGGAAGGAGAGTGTGCTTTGACAGAGGTCTGTCGGGCTTTTGGCACGGTGATAATGAGTCACATCTCCCATGCACTGTTATTTATCGCCGACTTGGCTCGCAAACAAAAGATCAATAATTTTGAGCAAATCTAATGTTGTCTTCAATGCTAATGCGCTCGTCCATCTCATCTGCCATCTTCACCAAGGAGATGGACTGATTCCCTGTTTATTTGGAGATCAAATGCAATTGTATCACATGTCTCTAATAACGGAGGAAATCCCCCCCTCCATGTAAATATGTGTGGTGCCTTGGATCATGTCCATGCATATGTATATACAGTTATACAGTCATGCACAAAGGTGTCATGTATGTGTAAATGATAATATATGGATCGAAAGGGCAGCGGGTTGCAGCACCATTTTTCTGCATCAATCTTCATTTCTTCCTCAGACCTTGCTTTTGAAATATGAAGTGTGTCAACGGCCTGTCCCCCCACAACACAGGAGGCACATGAACATCCGTCAAAGCAACACACCCGATGTTCACCAGTTAGCCCTGCAGCACAGAGAGATGAGAAGACAGCAGATCCTTCACTGACAACTAGCCCTGGGTGAGACACTTCCCAGCCACCTGAACTCAATCAGGCCCCAGTGGAGGCAGCATTTGGGTATTTCATTTCATCTCTGTCCCCTTACTCACTCAAGGTACGTTTGATTTATCTCTCAATGCCGCATGCAGGAACGCAAATCGCATTTGGAATCTAGTGTCACTTTTGTTATGGTTATCTACATAGGAGCTGCTTGTTTTGGTTCTTTTCAACCTGGTTGGGCGTAGATCAGGGCAGACACTAATATAAGCGCTCAGAGGTTCAAATCCGCCGTCTTCCCCCAATCTACACGGCTTACGCTCACCCTCGAAGGTTTCTCGCATTTCCCAACTGTTGGCTATGTGTACAGATCATTTGGGACCTTCTCTACTTTCCTTGGCACACCAGCGTCACCCCACCCCGCACCAATATCCAGCACGATGATGGTAAAGTCAGTGGCAGGTGTAATACACTAAGCTCCTTCCCCTTCTCCCTGGGTGAGGTGTGAGGAGCAAAACAATGACAGACAAAGGTCACCTGGCCCACAACGCCCCACCTGCTGAGGTGTTGACCTGCCAAACACATCCCTGAGGCAAGAGGAAGAAAGGAAGGAAATAATAAAAGAGCGCGCCAAGCAAGAAGAAATGTTTGAAGAAAAAACTAAATATCACAAGCAAGAAAGTGCCCGGTATCAATCAAGATAATGAGAAGAGCTTGTCCAAGTAGGATTTTATTGGTAATCAGAAAGTTTTATTAGCTCTGGAACCTTTTTTTTTTTTTAAAGTGAAATCAGGGAGGTTTCTTTATTGATTCCCATCTTCACCAAGCAATGCAAGAAGACTTCAAGTAATAGTTTCTTTCACTGACAGTGACATGAGAAAATATGTGCATTCAAATGACTGCCAGTTATTGTCATCTTAGGACAAGAAATCATTTTATCTTTTTATGGTTCTGCGCCTACAGATACAGGTCCTAACTTTGGTAAATACAATGTTGCTGAATTTTAAAAAGTGCAAATTAAAATTTCTATAGCCCAAAGTGACACTGTTTGAACTGATTTCCTTTTTAAAACGCGCTGCGAGTGTGACTTTAAATGTTCTAATGCACTGGTTTACCTTGTGTAAAACACTCTGAATTGCCTTTGTGTCCGCAAGTCATTTACAAACAGACATGCATTGCCTTCGATTTAACATCGCAGGGAGAAAATATTTGTGATTTTGGTCTTGGTGAAGGACTTCAGCAATTCATGAATCATCTCTTCAATTAATCCTTTCAACACTAAAGTGCATGTAGCTGCCTGCGATGTGCAAATTTGTTGGGTTTCCCGCATTAGCACAAGTTTTCAATAGGCAGTCGTATCAATGTCTTCTTGAGAGTGTGAGAAAGAAGGATCCTTGATAGAGCAGGTCAGGACCTTGGCAGGTGAAATAATAAAGCCTTGACATAAGGCTGAGAGTAGGGAGGCACACCACGACCCAGTGCAACCCAAGGCACCTCCCAACTGCACCTAATTCTCTCTCTCACTGTGTCTTTCTTCCCCACTGTTTACATACCCAGACACCTACAAGCATGGCAGACTTCCTAGATGTTCAGAGCAGTGTCAGGGCACAGCTAAAGGTCAATACGCCTGGAAGCAATGCAGACACCAGCAACAGTGTGCTGTGTTTACACTACAGCCTTTTTTTTCCCTCTTTAATTAAATGTCCTTAACGCAATCAACAAAACAAATGCTATGCGTGAAAAAGACAGCCTCACCGGACATGTCATGTATTGTTTTCAAAGAGCGAGCCTCCTCAAAAATCAGAGAGCAGCTCTTAAATAGCAACACGAATGCGAGCAGGGATCGTCGCTTAAGCCGTTTTTCCTTCACCCTGCTTAATTGGCATTCATATATCAATAGCAAAAATGCTAATACACAGAGACAAATGTGATGTTAATGGCACAGTCACATAGACTCATCAGTGTGAAGGAACAAGATTGTGACTGACACAAACACACCAAATAACAGGTCAGTGTCTCTGATTCAGCAGAGACACATGTTGCGTGCACTCATCTCGAATTGTCTGTTGGAATACATTTTACACCAACAGAGGAAACGCGTCAGAGCCGTCAAAGTTAGGTGTATCTCAGCTGGATATTTACCAGAGAGGAAAGATCCTGAGTATCCCTGTAATGACCACCTTCCATATTGTCGTAATCATTATTGTCACTGACAGTATCACTATCATCATCAACACCGTCATCTGTAATCATCAAGCCAATCAGAAGCCATATTTTATTACAATGAATGTGGCATGGGTAGTCAGTGGTGATGAGGCGGTGTTAGGATGCGTTCACACAAGCACGTCTGTTTTTTTTGGTTTGGTTTTGTGATTTTTTTTTTTTTTTTTTTTGGCCCAAATGGTAACAGATGCAAACAATGCTGATTCAAGTGGAGAACCACAGAAACACTGTTTGGCGCATGATGCCACGTGTATCATACATCTGACTTTGATGATGCTTCCTAGCAACAGGGGCGACTTAGGCTCCACCCACAGGCAGCCAAAGGCCCACTGAGGACCTCAAAAGGACCACAATCAGCGTTCAATCAATCTACTTCGAACTTGGCACCGCACTTCCTTGCATCCCCAGCCACACACCCACAAAGTTGGAAGTGGACCGGATATATGGTTGTCGAGGTGTGCAAAGAACAGACACACACACACATGCACGAAGACAGACAGACAGAGATTTTTTTTTATTTATTAGTGACATTTTGCCAAAACTGCCTTAAAAAATTAAACACCATCTCTACTTTACATGCGGTTCAATGAATGCATCACTTGCTGCACTGTCACTGATTTAGGTTTTCAGGCTGGGAAAACCCAGGGGCCCCTCTGGGAGAAACCACTAAATTACACCTATGCTAACAATCAAAGTCCCAAACAGGCCACCCAGGTGCTACATCAGGCTATTTGAAGTTCTTTACCACCTTGTTTAACAATACGTTCACAAGGTTCAGGGTTTAAGCTCTGGATTTTCCGGTTCAAATGGAAAATACAGCTTGCTGTCTTTATCATCATGTAGCACACCTCCTACAGTTGGCTGCTTGTTTCACCTACCAGACAAAGGGCTTGAACATATTATCACCCCCAGATTGATTGATGGGTCTTTATACTGACAAACACTAGAAAAGAGCTAAATCAGAAAGTAATCAGCGTTGTTTGGTATTGTTAAAGAGTTGTTTATACATTAATCTTTTTACCCGAAAAGGAATATACATCCAATGCCTGTGTTTAGTGCCGGATAGCAGCATTTAGTGTGGAGGAAACATGTATGATCTAATCTAATCACTGCATATGGCAGGTATGATGTACTTCAGACTGACACCAGCCAGTGTTGCGATCGGTGCATCCCTATCTCACTGAGCAGACTGCGTACATGAACCAGTCGAAGATCCGGGCTAGACTGACATCGCAACAGCAGCTTTTGGTTCCCAGCACCTAACACTCCGTTCGTAGCCCGAATATTGCCTGTGGGATTTCACCGCACTAAAGAGTCATGTCAAAGATCTCGACAACGCATGACGTCTCCCTCAGCCACTGCTGTCATGTTCCCTCTGCTACTCATTTCCACCCCCCCCGCCCGCTTTTCTTTCCCCAAGCCTCTCTTGACTTGAGCAGGAGACTTTCTCCCTGAGTGTTTTGTCATTTTTTTAAACACACATATCAAAGCGGAGAGTAAAGCGAGGGGGGAAAAAAAGACAGATGTTTCTCTTATGCCTTTCTACTCAAGTACAATGAAGCTATGGAAAGGAAAGAGGGAGAGAGGGAGAGTGAAAAGAGTGAAAAGACATTTGCAGAAATCTTTTTGCAATCCACATCCTTTCTCCCGACGACTGGCAATACATCATTTGTATTGATGCAATATTAAATTTCAATATCGCATGTCAGAAGGTACAAAATGATAGATCATAGCCTAACTAAATGAATTATTAAAGGCCTAAGCTGGCTATGCTATCGGCTTCTCTTACAATCAGCTGTGTCAGAAGAGTGCAGTTGGTGATACTGGCAGCATTTCAAAGCTTTGTCGTTTTTCTTTCTAGTCGCATCCCAGCTTTCTTAATCTAGCTTTCTGTCACTTATTAATGTTCCCAAGGAACTAAAAACCACAGATCTTTCCCACCCAATAAGCGGAGGCTTAACTCACGTCCTTTTATTTCTCCAGAAAAAAAAAAAATCTTTAAAAAATGAATGAATAAAGTCATAATTAAATATTCAATATTGAACATAAGATAAGCATAAGAAAATATGTTCAGCTTTGTTAGATATGTTAAGCGCAGAGGAGAGGAGAACGCAGCCATGGTTGAGGCGCTGACTCTGTGTGGTATGATTTATGTGCTCTTTATGTGCTCTGCGACCCTGTAAGTTTATCTCTGTATTCCCTGTCTGATAGAGTGACTCCTTGATTGTCTCTATGCCTTGCCACAATAACACTGTTTACCGGACTCGGTGGTTGATTCTAATTTACGACCCGAGTCAAAGGTTGCATCTTTGAAGCCTTGTCAAGCTGTGGTTGACGGGAGAAGACAGGAGGAACAAAGAGAACGGAGGAGATGCTTTTCCTTCAGAAACAATTAGATTTCACAAGCACCTGGTTTTTGTGCACCAGCCTTAAAAGGACAATACCTTGGGCTTACGTTTCTTTCGAGCTGACGATTGTAAGCTCCATCTTGTAAACCTCCTGAACCTGAAGAGGTGTTTCCCAAAAGCATCCTAATTGAAGACACGCTTAGAAGTGATCGATGAGTAACTCGTACCCAATTCTAGGCGGTTAAGATCTTCCAAACACTGCAGAATCTTTATACAGGAATAGCACTCGCAATGTGACCTGCATATTAGTTTAAATATCTATAAATTGTTATTCCTCATCTTAGGTTTTATATGATATATATTAAGGGTAATGTCTGTCCTAAGCTCCATTTCATCCTGATCAACTCCAAGTCTAAAATGTACTTTTGTGTCATTCACAACACTTACGCATTGTGATCTATGCATTTTTAATGCTCAGCAGGACTTAGAGACAGTTACTAATGCAAAGTTACTTTAAAGTGTATTCAGCATCATCTTCATCAGCACCACAGACAGATGACGGTAAGAAGCTCTTAATGGCACGCACATGCACTCATTCTTAAGTACTGCTTTGGGAAACGCATGTGGAAATTTAAGAAAGAAAACGCAATTAACTTCAAAGATCAATCGGGAAATAGGACCGCAGAGTCTTTTGAAAGGCAATTATTGGAGTACTTTTATCAAAATCTCAGAACGAGACCGAATGATACTGAACCAAATTTGCAGGCACAAACATGTTAAGAATTTTATGTATTTCATAGATTTTTGACTTTCCCTGTTCTGTTGTGTATGCACTGCTGTTACAGAATAACCAACTGTTGTCACATTGATTTTGGGTTCTTAAAGCTGTTTACACAGAATCCAATGTGAGGCTGTTATTTCATGTATAGTTTGGCAGAGCTGAGCGAGGATTCAACCAGATGCCATCCCAAATAAGGGAACAACCACCTCTATTTGGGATTCTAATTAGGGGTTACATACATCTAAATCTCTCTTTCCTCTACCTTGATGTTTGTTGACGTAAGTCACTTGGACTTCTATATTATATCTTTTGTAGCAAGGATTCAATATAGTGCTTAAAGGAATAGCTCAGTGTTTTGGGAAATACATTTGCTTTCTTAGCATGAGTTAGATTAGACTATTGATATGACTGTAATGCCAATATGCTACATATAACACTGGGGCCAGATGGTGGGCTTAAGCTAACCATAAAGACTGAAAGAAGAATCTGGAAGCAAAGCAAATCTCCCGGTGGCTCTTATATGAACCCTATGAGCCCGAGGCAGTTCCCAGGCTAATTTTATTTAACTACCTTTACTTTTAGGCTTTTATTTTGATAATTATGAGGTCGAGCCATGCATGCTGCATCTTGTTCCGATCCAGATCTTCCATCATTTGATGATAGTTCCAGATTTTTCATATAAGCCTTTACATGAAGAAAAAAAATCCATATTATGAAATTGTTTCATTTTTATTCTAACGATATCCCTCCATAATTGTGCGGATCAGAACCATTTGGTGGAATATTCCATGAAATTTTAAAGAAATAAGTCACTATTTTATTCACTGAAGTGTTCAGATACAGTAACCTCCCTCACAGCAGCCCCAAATACATGATGTCATAGAACATGCCACTTCTGGCACATTCTGTATGTCATATCTACGCTATTTTTTTTTTTTTAGCTTTTTGCATGCCATTTTATGATGTTGAAATTAAACAAAACATTTTTGAGGTTAGGGTAAGGGTACAGGGGGGTTAGTTTTTCCTACATCCTTCTTCAAATGTTACACAATTTTACTTTTTAGTATTGCAGGAGTTGTCATTTGCTGATTGTCATAGATTCAGCTCAGCAAAAAGCCAAGTAAATCATAATATATTCAAATATGTGTTAATTTCATCAGTATAACCAATGACACTGGTCGATGATCTATTTTTCATGACAACACCAAAAAAATAATTTTTTTCAAAATGACAATTAAAAAGAATTTATTCACATTTTTCCTCCACAGATCAAAGCTAAGAGATGATTCAGGATGGATGAATGGAAGACACCGTTTCAATCTAAGATCTTCTTCAGTGTACACCTGAGGAATCATACACTGTGGTTCTCTATTAAAACACTTTTGTCTACCTCCAAAAAATATCTCCTGCTTAGAAATAGATTCCTCTCGCTGGCCTGTTACAGTACCCACATACGACGTAACATTGCTAATGTAACACAGGTTTTCCGTGAACACTTCAGTGAATCTTCGTCTGAAAGAGGTGTTGGGTAGGGTTTAGTGAGAAGAATAAGGGAATAATAGTGTTAATCCTAATGCCAGTTGGACGTAGAGAGAAATTGGTTCTGTTCAAACAGTCAGAATTTAGAAATGATGACAAACATTAGTCGTATTTGGCTAAAACTAGAGCAGGTTTTGATCAGTAGACTGAACCTAAACTGGATCAACAGCAGGTGCCAAAATGAACACTGACAGATGTAGAACTGTGACTGGACATATTCTATTAAAAGCCACAGTTTATTTCACTTATGGGCGCAAATCCTATATAGCCATTTTGTAGTGAAAGGGACATACTTGTTCGAATGAAGCTTGTTGATACATATGCAGAGCAGGACGGCCTCGCTTTATGCTTATTTCTGTGTGCATTTGGCCTGCGCGACTGTTAATTCTCCTGTGCTCGTGTGATGTCCTCAATCCTTAACCCCCATGAGGTTTTAATTGCAGGGTCCAGATTGCCAGGGCTGGTCAGGGCCTGGCGACCCCCATGAGAAGTCACAGCCTCCATTTAGCTTCCAGATCCCATGCAAACGAACACAGGGCCCCCGTGTTATCGTGCGAGCACTGGCTGGCAAAATGGCAAAAATTCAATTTTCATCCCCCTTTTGTATCCATGCCTTCTGTCTTGCCCTAACGATGCCCCCCCCCCACCCCCTCCCACACACACACACACACACAAATACACACATGCACACAGCATGCACACGCACACACACACACACAAACCCCTTCTCTTTCCTTCTCCCTTCAACAACAGAACACAGTGGAGTCGTTAGGACCCTCTCTTCATTACTTCAAAAAACCAATCATTAGACACCAGAGTATATACGTAATTAGAAAATCACTTCCTTTGCAATCCCGGCTAAGTAGTTTACATACTGTAATTACAGGGACAAAATCAATTTTTAATCATTTCACTGATTGGGCTCATCAGCTCAGTAGGAACATTGTATCCTGCTTGTTGTGCGAAAGCAACATCTGGGCTAAAACAATTACCCTTTTGTGTTCTAGAGCGGCTCTGAAAATGCCTTGCTGCCACTTCCCCACGTCGTGGACACTCTCTTTCTATCTCTATCCGTCTCCAGACGCCTTTCTCCCTTCGCCTTCATCTTCCTTTCTTTCCCCGTCTCCCTTTCTTTTTCTCCTCCTCCCTCTCTTCTTCTCACTCTTTCTCTTTCACTCCCTGCCCTTGACTTGGACATGGAGGATCACATTTAAAGCTTTATAAATCAATACGCTATAATAAGCTGCTCTTGACAGAGCGAGAGAGAAAGGAGGGGAAGGGGAAAAAAAACAACGACATATTGCTTTTTTAACACCTCTTGTGTTTTTTTTGTTTTTTCACGTCCCTGCTATTGTCATTGATGTTTTTCGATTATTTTATTTTTACATTGTTGCGAAACTAATTCTGTTCGGCCTCGCTGAAATATCACCTTACATTTGTACACTATGCGTCGGGGAGGAGATGTGACAATGTCAGTAACAAATATGTAAAAACAGAAATCTCTCTCTGTGCCATTCTCTGTCTTCTTGTCGAAGTGAGACATAAATACATAATCCAACTTCAAACTGCTTTGTATTCTTGTCTGAGAGAGGACCAATCGATCCACATTAGGCTGAACTCCCTCTCTCTCACTTTGAAAACTCAGGAAATCAGATTTCAGAGGGGGGAGAAAAAAAATCGGTTAATGCATTGATCACCCGCGCTGTATGCAAATCACATTTGCCTTTATTTTTTTGCTGATCAATAGCATTAATTAACGGCTTCGTTTTAACAGCGCCCCACAATCCCGTTAGACACCGCTGTCGACCTCAGAAATCATCTTTCCCCCCCGTCCCTCAGTAGCCATGGAAATGAACGGCGCGTGGCAAGGGCCATAAATCAGGAAATCCAATTTGACCATGAGCTCCAGTAGTAACAGTAAAATATGAGTGCTAACACAGCACACAGGTAGATCATCCCTTACTGGGCATTCCATTGCTTATTTTACGACAAAAAAAAAAGAAAAGAAAAGAAAGTTTACAACGAAATTCATGGAACTGTTAAAGGGACTCCTCATGAGGAGAACTACACAGCCTGTTCAAACCCCTTCTGTTGCTCTGGAGGAGCTTTTCAAAGTCAGAAAAAACAACCCGGATTATGTTACACTGATGTCATCTGGGTTGTCTCGGTTAAAACCAGAGAGTTTAAATTCATAACAGAAAACTAGTATTAAAAATGGGGGCGAGAAATTAGATGTGGAGATTTAAGATGCAGGGAGGACGTCGCACAAAAAGCTATCGAGTTGCGTTTGGGAAAGTGTGAGGTTCAGAGGTTTTAGTAGTTTGGTAAAACCAGAAGTCAGGATATCTCAGCTGCTTTGAGGTCGACGATCCCCATTTTAATCTCCTACACTCCAATTTTTCACTCCTATCACTGTAGTTGGACTTTATTGGTGTCCAACTTTTTTTTATTACACTCATTTTTTTATTGGGATCGTGCATTTCAAGAGAAACATGAAAGATTTCTCCAACTGTTCACATTCTCTAACTTTGTACCATTACACAACCAACAAATATCTAACTACTGTATGTCATCAGAATCGTGTGTGAGTGCGTGTGTGTGTGTGGTTAGGGGGGTGGGAGGGCTTGTACTAACCAGCCTAGCTGCTGCCAGGGATGCTAGTGTGTGGGATTAATAATGGACTCTTTTTGAAATTATTATTATTCCCAAAATGCTCTTTTGTGATTTGCTTTAAAGGGCATGCATGTGTGTGTGTGAGCGGGGTGGGGGGTGGCGGGGTGTTAAGTGAGCAGGGAGGGGGGGGAGGTTGGTGAGGAGGGGGTTTGAGGGATGGCTTGCTTGCTCATTTAGAGAGCTTTTCCAATTATACAATTAGTCAGGAATGTAGGCCAGCAGCCTTAGTGTTCTTCCTGCTCCCCGACCCTGGATAGCTGGTGCCCTCACCTCGCTGCGTATTCGCCTGTGTCTTTCTCACTTGTCACGAAACACGCAAAACAGGCGTACGGACCGGAGAAATAATACGCAACCGCGGATAAGCGAAAGTGACATCGGCGAGTCCACGAGGTGGGCGAGGCAGCCGGCGTCCCAGTGGTGCAAAGCTAACAAACGCTGGCCTTCTTTGGGAATTGGGTTACGTGTGGACAGCGTTGGCAGAACGCTGCGGTGCTAATAAAGTCACAGGGTCGGGGCTTCTCTGGTCAAATACTGCTTGCTGTGTTGAAGTGTTTTTTTTTTTCGTCGTTGTAAATCCCCCCACCAATTCCCAGCATGCCCACAAAACCCCACCACGTAGGGGAAGACGAGCACGCTTAGCGGGATTGCCGGTTTGGGATTGAACGCACAACGCTAGCTGCTGCTGATTCCTTTTTTCCCCCCTCTAAGATGAAGTGATATGATAAATGGATTTATGATGAAGAACAAATTGTTTTATAATTTGGCCCCTTTCTGATTGTCCCCTCACTTTTGCCTGGCTGCTACCAAGTGTGCCGTACTGGGTTTAATATGAAGCAACAACAACAGCCAAGTGCCATCTGTTGGCATGCGGATTTTCTGTAATCTCTCTTTACTGATTACAACAATGACTACACAAACCTCTTAAATAATTATCCCACAATGTAAAAAAAAAAAAGCTAAATAATTATAATCATTAACTCCCACCAAGTCTGCCACTCCTCCAGCAAATGAAGGCTGTCAGAGAGAGAGAGAGAGAGAGATAAAAAGAGAGACAGAGTGAGAGAGAGAGAGTTTTTTTTTCTGTTGTGATGCCAATCATGTCTTATTTATACCAGCGGGGTAGAGCACCACACAGCAGTGACAATCTTAACCCAACAACATTCAAGAGGAAACTGTGGCAAAATTGACCTTTCTCCACACACACCACCCCTGCACCTTATGTTCTTTCTTTTCCTGTTTGCTCAAAAGGAAAATTCAAAACCTAAGATGGAGTGGAGGTTACATCATTGCTGTGCTCCGACAGAATTTATTGTTCATCGCTCCGAAATAAAAAGAGTAATTGTGAAAAAGCAGCTTCAAGACTTATATGAAAAGATAATCATTTCGGTGCAAGTGGCACCTTCTGTTGTTTCACTTCGGCGAGCGCGATGAGCGGCTCAAAGTTGCAGTTGTTTAAATGAAAGTGAGGAATACAAAGCAACACACTGCTCGGATATAGAAGCCAAAAATGCAAAAAAAATCTATTGATTTTTAACAGGTCATTCTGATAAATGTCGAAAATGACTAAAAAGAATAAGAAAGCAAGGTTAGGCCATGTTAGTACAGTGGACTGCACAGAAATCATCATAATTAGATTTTTTCTTGGTTTTTTAATGCAAGATTTAAATCAAACCTCTTTTTACTTCAGTTAAAGTAGTAATAAAAAATAATAATAATAATAAAAAGGCGCAATAAAGTATTTAAAGTGTGTGCATTGGAAAAAATGCCCCTCCCAAAACAAGAAAAAAAATAAACTTATTTCAAGGCACTTTTACCTCGAAATAAGTGGAAAAAATCTGCCAATAGAACAAGTGAAAATCTGTCTTAAAACAAGTCCCTTTCATCTTCCTGAAATGTTACTTTTAAAGTGAATTTATCTTAAATCAAGTGGGTTGAGACATTCTGACCAAAAATAAGACGAATAAACTTGGTAAGATGTTGAGTTTTTGCAGTGCGACATTAATATACAATACAATATATCACACTGCATTATGGTGGAAGCAACATTTTGACACTCTAGGGGTTGATCATATGTTTTTTTTTTTTTTATGTAAAATTCATATCTACCTCTGAAACGCAAACAGAAGCTTATTAAGGGGCAGAAAAAATGACAGCACTCAAGTAATCTACAAGTGACTTCACAGTTGCTCCAAAGTACGGTGCTTACATCGCTGCTACAGATAAACATGTTTCAGAAGTTGTTACCCCGCTTTCATCTGCAGTTTTTTTCTTTCATGTACGTGCATATAAATCCTCATCTGTGTGTGCGTGTGTGTGAGAGAGTGTGTGTTCAGGTCTGCTTATGCATCGCTATCTATATAAGTCATCTGCGAGTGAGTGTAAGCGTCTGCAAGTTTGTGCTTTGTGTGAGAAATGGTGTGAGAATACGTCAAGGGTAGCATGTGTTAGCTCTGCTTCCAATATGAGGCAAATCTGTGGCACATACCTCCAATATGACACAAGCCAAAACGACGTGACTCACCCGAGCTATATTTGATTAATAAAACTACAGCCGGCAAAATGTGTTCCTAAACAGCACCTCATCACCGAGGCATGGCCTGGATGAAGCAATGTGCTGATGTTACATGCTATTATTACAAGTATTAGTCGTAGTAGTAGTAGTGGTAGTATGAAGATAAAATATTCATGCATGGAGCATGAAATCTGACTTGATAAAAACATTTGTCAACATGTGACATTTGCAGCAGATGATGTCATTTTTCACTTTAGCACAGCGCGTGCGAATGCAGGCAGGTGAGGGCTGGCGATGTGACGGGCTCGGCTAATCCTGAAGAGGACAGGTGCCACATATGTTTAATGCCCGCTCTCCTGAATCTCATATTAAACGTTAGAACATGAATTTTCCAGCTTCAAGAGAAAAGGTTCCCATTGATTAGCACTTTACAAGCAATCAATTTTTACAAACTGGCCTGACCCCCTCATCCCTTTCTCCGTTTCTCAGGACGCCATCTCCCAGGACGATGGTCGTCGGCGAATTAAAAGAATACAGAGACGTGAGGGCGGATGAGTAATTGTGGGAGGAGGAGTGACGGAAGGGGAGGTATGGCGGAGGGACGGGTATGGATTGAAGGGATGCGAAGATGAATGTGAGCTTACCGAGGAAGTAAGAAAGGGAAGAGGGAGAAAGTTATTTGTGTCACATGAGCGCGATGACAGTAATGATGATGATGAAGATGATGATGGCATGCTGAATGCAGACAACCAGGTAGGATGAAGGATTCTAACCTCGCCAAGCAGACGTATAACCTGGCTTATCATGTGATCTCATCAGTGACATACACAGACACACTACAACTGCCCATCACTGTGAGAGACGGGGTGGCCTCGCCTAATGATGGCTTGCACCTGTTTACTGTGTCACCTCTGTTTGCTTGTCTCCCTCAGCTACATGAAGAGGAAATGACAGAGCTGTGATTTTTTTTTGACAGATTGTGTGTGTGCGTTCGTGTGTGTGTGGTAAAATGTAATGAAGAGACTGTTGCCAAACTTGTTTTGTGTTGCAAATCTCTGTCCCGGGGTTGTTCTGCTGTGGCTTTAGATGATCAGCATTATACAAAAAAGTGACACAACAAGAAGTGGAGCAGTGAGTTTCTAATCAGCTTTAACTCTGTGTGGTCTGTACACAGATTGACCCAAAGCCTGTTTAGCCTAGCTTAGCATTGGGGACTGAGGAAGATGGCTCGCCCAGCTCCATCGATGCCTACACTTACAAATCTTCCATAATGCATCTGATTTGGAGGTTATCACGTGGTTTAAAAGGTGTTTTCAGTGAGCCTTATTCCCATACATATGGGCAGGTAGGGACCCCCTCCACCTTCCAGTAGGCTCAGTAGGCCGTTATCACCCCATTTATTGGCGCTCCATTATCACCTCATTTAATGGTGGTGTAGCCATGGTTTACCACTTAGAAAGAGAAACAAAAGTCCACATTTGGAGGTCAGAGAGTTTGCACTGAGTGTGAGCCTTTTTCCTGCATCATAATTCTAGTTTTATTCTTTATAAGTCTCAAGTCTTGTTTTAACTTTTGGTTTCACTCACAGTTTTTCACTCTGTGTTTGGTTAAGCTTAGGCAGCTAAAGTGCTTGGTTCAGTTTTAGAAAAGGATCTTGGTTTGGGGTTGAGTTTGCCTCATGTTACAAAGCTCCTTTTTTTCCAGTGCCGGTGAAAACTCCATTGGTCTTACTGGAGATTTTATTTATTTACATGACCACAGGAGGTCGCCTACATTATCGACGTTACTTTTTGTATCGGGATGGATGGCACGCCCACTGAGCCTACTGGCAACCATGCATGTGTATACTTGAGGCTAACTCTTCCTCTGGATTGAAAACTCGCTATGTGAAACAGAAGAAAATATTTGCCTTTTCTAAAAAGAAAATCCAAAAATTACTAATAACTGCATTTCCCAAATATTCCAAGTATTTCTATATGTTTAGTTTTCTATTGGCTCATCACATAGGTCTACTAATCAGCGCTAACCTTGACTTTAGCAATTAAAGTGACAAACATTTTAGCTGCTGATGATGATCAAGATGATGACATCATGTCAGTTTCAGAACAATATTCATGTTAGCTTTAGACAAATGTCAGAATTAAAGGTTTTAAGCTAACCATCTCAATAAGTCTGCATCCATTATTTGGAGCAGGTAGTGAACATAAGTGCAAATAAAAAATCCAAAAGTGTCCTTACTCGGCTGTGTCATTGTGTTAGATGCATTGAATTAACCTTCCATGTCTTCTGCTCATTTCATTTTCAGGTTGGCGCTACAGTTCGTAGACGTTAATTGGGCGGTGGTGTTACCTTTTCGTCTGACAAAACATGATCTCACGTCTGATACTTTTAGGGTTTTAATTTTTTAATAAATTGAGTTACTTGAAAATGTTGAAAGCTAAACTTAGCCAGGTCCAATAGAGAACTTAAAAGCAATCAGATCCAGAAGCAGATTTAACAGTGGGTTTGAATCTGATAAAATGCTTTTAAACCCCAGCCCTGACGTGCGCTAGCAGCAGTAACATGAGCCAAAGGTGTCTCTTTGAGTGTCCATTTGTGACGTCACCAACAGACCCTGCGTGTCCCTCCCCTGCCAATACGAAAACATCCTGTATGAGCTTTAATGCCCATCGATAGATAAAAACCCCCTCAACCATTGCCACCTTTTGCCGTCTTTGTCCCAAATGGTACTGAGCTGTCAATTCAGTCGTCTTCCATGCAAGTGAGAATACATCCATGAATATTTGTGACGGGAGGCTAATGGGTTTGTGGCTGGAAGGTTGTCAATCCAAGTTATTTGTCTGGCTGGAAAAAATTGAGGTGACGATTGTGAACAACTCACTCCGTTCTATAACTTCGATGCGCCCCAGAATGAGCCACTCTCCCACCAACAGACGCAGCAACGGGGAAACTCCCGGGCACGAATGTCTCGGCGGTGGGACCGAGAAGCGCAGCGCCGCCTGAAAAAGTGCACGCCTAACTGACTTTGCGCAGATAAAGATTTAAATGAAAACAAAACATAAGTGCACGGGGGCTGTAAATGTGACAGACACCTTTAATATCCTCCCCTTTCCCCATGATCAATCGGTGTGATCGTACCTGCGTGACTGCCACCTCTCCAACGAACGCCGGATGTGAGAAGGAGCGCCGACAGCTTCACAGAAGGTGGGACGACAAGAGCCTGTAAACAAAGCACACACACCAGGAAATTCACAGTCACCCGTATTTGAAGCTTGACAAGTTTGCAACACTGGCGACAGAAGAGAAATACCCATTAAAAAATTGTCTGCTGATCCCCCTTCCCCACATAACCCCCCCACAGCTTTATTTTTCCTCAGGATTTCCTGTGAAGACGTGATGTCATTTACACATTCATGAATAATCTAACAAATATATGAACTGTAATTGCTTGTGTATATCAATCTTTTACATTTTTCATTTTCTTCTTATTATTATACCTTATAATTTGACAGCGTAATATCCAGCTGGAGACGGGCGAATCGCGCTGGGACGCATACTACGGCGCACATGGCTCGTCACTTGAGAAATAAAACACAAAGTTGGGGCAAAAATAAAGACAAACAGGAAGCCTTTCTCTCACGGGCAGGGGAGAAAAAAAAAGTGAGAGGAGCCTGTGAAGCTCAGCAGAGGATGTTATCTGATCCAGCCTTGAAGCCTCGCCGCTTAACGCCAGAAAAATAATCAGGCTGACATAAAGTGTATTAAGTAAAGGACCACCACTCCCCTTTGACGTAGCGTGTCACTTGACGAGTGGTATTTGAGCCGAGACCTCATAGAGACAGACTGGCTTTAACTTCTGGTTAAATAAAATCATGCAGGATATATTCCCTAAGCTCGGCAGAAAGTCGTTATGCCCGATCGAGGAGGAGAACCTCGGGAAGTTGTATTGCTTTGTTCTTTGGTGAAGAAGTTAATTTATCCATTTCTACGCAGCTGACTAAACTGCTCCTGATTTACATTTCATTTTTTGTGACATTTCAAACGTTTGCTTAAATCTGTCGGAGTTTGCTTAGATGCTAATCTGCGAGATTTTGGTTTTGTATGTTTACCTTCAATCTAAGAACTAAATGCTCGACGCTGCCTCGTTCCTGAACTCCAAAGATCACCTGTCAGTCACAGTCTGATCTATACCGTCATCTTTTTTTTTGGTGTTTTCTCTTTTTTTTCCCCCTTCGGTGACGCACTCTTTCCATTAATATGGAAATGCCGTGTTATTGCTGAAAAATTTTGACTCTCAAAGAAGGTCCTAAAGAGGGTCCGGCTAATTCTCATGGCTATTCCGAATGTGGGGAGGCAGCCAGGCATGAACGCATGAAGCTGGCTCAGTCCTACAACAGTGGGATAGCAGGGGGGGAACACAGATGTGGAGGGTCTGCAGGAGGGCCACCCAGATTTACCCACCACTACTGTTTCAATGGAGCATCAAGAGTAAAACTCACACACAGCGAACACACACACACACACACACACACCCACACACTTACACACAAAGCCACGATGTTGCCTTAAGTCACAATCTAAATTGGCTCCCAAGGGCATACCGACTACCTTGTTCACCAAAGGCATTGTGTATGTTTTCTGAGTGCTTAGCATATGCTGCCGTAACCTGAGATCTCTCTCTCTCTCTCTCTGTCTGTCTCTCTCTCTCTCTCACTCGTTCTCTCCTTTTCTCTGCCTCTCTCGTACACACACACACACATGTACACAAACACACAACGCTGCAAAGAAGTTGCTCTGTTTTCTCCTTTTACGTATTTCCCATCAGGAGATTAATTAAATTCAAAATAGTTCACATCTACCTATTAAACCATGTTGCACCAGCCGCCCACCAGACAAACATCGACAGAGACGCAACTCCAGGCAGGGTGACTGGGTGGGGGTGAGCCGGGGGTTTTGTACAGGGGGGAGAAAGTGGTAAGAAGAGAGGAGAAACTACAAGGAATTCCGCTCAGATCACAAACAGTAAGAAGTGTCAGGTCTGCTTTTCATACTGTTATATGATATTGGAATACTGATGTGTGAAGGTAAACACACCGATTCTCTCTGTCACATGCAACTGGCGTGATCTCGTCGCGGATCAGGTGTGAATTGATCAGTTTAAAAGCTCAAAATCTATCAGGTTGATTTCCTGGATGCACTGCAGGGACGTTTGCAATGTATATTCAAATTATTATTTACAAAATCTTACTTTATTGCCATTTTCATGATCAAAATGGCATACGGAGTCAGAAGAGTGTCTTCCAAACTACATTCAAAAGCAGATGTACCAGGCAGCTTATTGTTTTACCAGAGTGAAATACCACAGCAAAAGCTACTAACACTTGATTGAATCTGCTACATCTCTGATTTGATATAAAGCGCACTGCAGAGTAATGAAAATAGCTAACATTTTAAGACAGTCTAACCTTTCCTGTGTTTACCTTATTAAAGAGTGTGTACCTTAACTGGTAGAGCAATACACACAGGGGGGAAAAACAATGTGTATAAAGCTGGCAGTGTTTAAGCAGGCGAGCGGTAAAGTAATAGGCAAGAGCAGTGAAGTGTTGATTCTACAAAAGATGCGGGGGAAAAATTGCACCTTAGTGCGCACACACATACACACACGCATGCATGCACGCGCACACACACACACACACACGTACAAGCAATCACACATACATGCACATACACACACGTACACATTCCCTCCCCCTACTCAATATACTCCCACAACACGGCCGGCTGCCTGGCAGCCGGAGTTAACATTTTCAGAGAAAATATTCCTTGCCTCCAATAGTCCGATGTAATTCATTTTCCATCTCTGTTCATTAATCATTGTTAAAATTAGTGATCCATTTCTTCCACTCTGCCATCTGCACTCAGCTTCCTAACAAACATGACACCTCAGCGCATAATAAAAGCTGACAGCTACGAGGAGGCCTTTCCAAATAGCTTTCTGCATATGTGCACCTCCATGTCTTGATGCTGTTGTCAGACAAAAGTAGGTTATTTAGACCACTGGCTGGAGAGAACTGCATATGAGTATGTGTATATGAGTACAGATGTGCATGCTCAAACATATATGAACATACATGTACATTGCATGTCTGTTTATAAGTGGATACACTCATTAGTTTCTAGACTATGCAGATACAGTATGTGTTGAAGAGGCAACTCCCCCCCCCAAAAAAAAAATCCCACAAAAATCATTTCAGAAACATCCATTCCTATGTACCAGCATATACACAAGACTACAGATGGGCCTGCTCCTAAATGGAACATGTTCATATCATGATAAAGTACATCTTCCTCCATATTTAACAGCAAAGGGGTAAAACAGTGAGAGAGAGGAAAAGAGAAACATCCAGCAATCATGGAACTGTAAAGAGCAAAAGAAGCAGAGAGAGAGAGGCCTTAAAAGTTTTAAGTATCCTGTTTACCCCAACAAGGGTTTTGCTTTAACTTCAGCTGGAACATTGTTGTACTTTTCCATTCGCATTTGCTTCCCACAGCTGTGGCGTTTGTGTGTATTTGTTGTGATACTGTATATCAGCTCAGCTACGTCCCAATCACACTGAGCTAAGCTAGGAGCTAATTCAGCAGACAGGAAGAATAAGAGAGCGAGTTAGTGGGCAAGAAGATGCCCCTTTCTGCTCACTGGCCTCATAAATATACCTCTAATTCATTTTTTAAAGTACCGTGATAGAGAGCTGTCCCTACATGACCCCTCTGACACCTTTGTCTTCAGGCCTGAACACATTTGGATTTAGGTGCTTGAAGGCAGCACGCTTAACACCTTGGAATACGTAAAAATTAGGTGAACAGTGATGTCACCTGTTTTTTTCCAGTGCATTGATTGCTCACACACTCACAGTTTAATGATGCGTAAAGCAAGATCACTCTCTAATAACTGTGAATTCTGCTGCACTTGTGGAGATGAACAGGTACGTCCACATCAGAAACTCAGGCTACAAATAAAATCTTTTCTGCTTTATACTCTGTCATTACTTATTAATGCAACACAAGTGTGTTGTTTATTGCATCATTTCTATTATAAATGAGCAACTTCTTCACCTTAAACGAATGTTAAATCATACAACATAAATTTTAAAAAATCATTCTAAAATTCACCAAGCCACTGTGAACACCGCCGAAGCCTCTTTCTCTCTTTTGTGCTCTCTGTGTTGCTCTCTCAAACATGCACAGCTTACTCAGAGTACCTTCAGCGTGTCTCTTGTTAACACTCCCCCCCCCGAAACTGTCCCTTCTCACATCCACACACACACATATGCACGCATTCACAAGTGTGCACACACATGCACACACACACACACACACAATCACTTGTACGCACACTTAAATTCAACAATCCAATGCCGCTGTAGTCCTCTGATTCTCTTCTGTACACACTCAAACACACACACAGGCAGGATCCCTCCCTGGCAAGGTGTGTGTGTGTCTCTGCCCGAGGCACAGCACATTAATCTATATAATGCCCTCAAAGAGAAGGCTTTTTCACACCGCTAACTGCCAAGGACTACGAGGGGCAGCGGCTGAGCCATGATTCAGCTGTTAGCCCAACTGGCGTCCCTGCGCACACGCACAACGTGCACCCCTTCACCACTCTCACATCCCTCTCAACACACACACACACAATATGTGTGCAGGAGTATACACACACATCCTTCACTGGGAAGAAAGACAACACACACAAGTCAACTCACAGGACACATCAATCAATACTAAAGCTGGGTATCAAACCTCAACACTTTTATAGTATAGAATGAATCGTGTTGGAGAGCATAAAAAGATCTGCCTCTGATTCACACTGTCCTTTACTTATTCCTTGATCAGATCATTCCTGACTTAAAATAGAATGTTGCTGAATTCAGATTTGCAGTGACATTAGATTTTATTATACTCATCATTATTATTATTATTATTATCTATGGCTGCTTGATTATGGAAAAAAGTAACATTTAGCAGCCCTGGTCAGCATGGATGGAGTGTTGCCTGTATGAGGTAAAGCTCAGTGCTTTTGATTACATATATAATGGTGGCTGCTAAAGTCAAGAGTGCCCTGTAGAATTTTTAAAATTCCACCAATTAAATCCAAAGAGCTCCCAAGCAAATAAACCCAGAATCTGTTTCCCGAGACTGTACCTCCTCCACTATTAGCAGACACTACAGACACTTTACTGATGTTACCTTGCAGGATTTCTGGGCTTCACCATTCTCATATTTCAAACCGTAACCTCCTGCCTTTGTGTGAAGTTGCCCAGTGTAGATTTAATATTCATTTGTTGCATGGAGGGCCACAAAACAGACAGCCCAGAGCGGTGATTGGAGGACCAGTGCTCAGAGACAGACGGCGAGCAGAAGAGCAGTTAAATCATCTTGACATTCACCAAGAAGTAGCCACAAAGAAAGCTACTGCTGCTGTTACTTCTCCCATCGACTAATTTGGTTCTACTTAACCCCTAAACACCCCTCGTGCACACACGCAGAAGTAGATGCAAGGCAGAGCTGAGGCCGGCAGGCACGTGCACGCGCACAAGAGCACACACAGTGACACATTTAATTCCAGGTTCTCAGCACATCTGAATTACAGCAGCCTGATGAGGGAGAGAGGGCCAGGCCCCTCTGGACTGATTAGCATCATTTAAGAAAGTCTTCCTTTTCCTCCCTCAGTGACCTCTCACTCTGACACCCACCTCGCAGCCTACAAGATGGGTGGCTTCCCCAGCAGCACACTCACATACATCTAACACAGGAGAGCTCCAGTGCCTGTGCCTCCAGGGCTGTTATTCCTCCAGGTTTTCATAGACAGCTGCTTGTTACCTTTAGATTCAGATTTCTAAAGGGACAGAGAGTCGCGGCGCATATATACATATATATATTTATATACGTCAGAGGCCATATGATGCAGTTTTTTCTGCGTGTGTAAAGTAAATAAGACAGAGCCTGTTTTATTTGTGCATATTTCCCCCCTTCTAAATTATATAAGCCTTGCACATGGCTTAAAATTTTGTAAAGCTTTTCTCAAAATCCTACTTATGGTTGCCATTCTGTGCCAAAAAGTTCATCTGGCCTGTAAATTTAAGCATGGATTACAAATATTCAAATCATGAGCTTACTGTTCAAATAAACATTTCCAACAGGGAGGGGAAAAGTTGCAAGGCATACACTTTCAGCATAATTCCTTCTCTGGCACCTCCCCTCCCCTCTCTCCTAATAAAACAACCACAAAAAAAAAAGAGCAGGGGGAAGAGAACGGGAGTGGGGTGGGCTGGTGGTGGTGGGGGGGGGAGAGAAAAACAAGAAATGCAAAAACAAAAGACTGAGTTAAAAGTTTGGCTTCTTCATTTACCGTGCGGCTGGATAAACACCGTTGATGAAATATGTAATTAATGTAATTGTAACCACCTATGCAATTACAGTCAGCCGGGTGGGCTCGACTGTGGCCCCGGTACTCTTTGCCATAGGACAATAGGGCACCTTATTACAGTTTTAAAAGGGGGAGGGAGGGAGAGGGGGATGAAAAAAGGGGGGAGGCTTAAGCTGGTCAGCTGCTCACCACATGGTAGAAATAATAGGGACTGAAGTCACAATCATTTCAGCTTTGGTTTAGCTTCGCTAATCACTGCACTTTATACTGGACAATATAAATAACTGACAAACTCCTGAGCCGAGTTATTAGTGATATACACATGGAGTGACTGGACACAGGGTGTGATGCCGGTCGAATTTGTGTCTTTTTCTTTATAAAAAAAAGGCAAAGTATACTAAAAGTAATACTCAGAGAAGAAAAGCAGACTCTGAAATTATTTGTGTTCTATATCATATGCTTTCCATCAGTATGGACTTGATCCCATGCATTTAGACTTGTATTTGAATATTCTGATATTGTTAGTGCACTCTATGACCTCCTGTTCCAAGTCTAACCGGCAATGTCACTATCAGCAACCATGAAAAGAAAAAAAAAGGCTCAGAATAAAACCAGCCCTGGTCCCATATAGGCAGCTACAAATTATGGATAAAGAAAAATGTAGCATTGGTATAGATAAGCATATTGTCACCAGAGTAAAGACAAGTCAACATTTGGCTTAAGGTGCAGACCACTGCCAAGGCCCATTCACACTGACAGCCGGTGTTATCCCAGGGATTAAAATAGCCTCTTCTCTGCTACCCGCCCCTGCCCAGCATTAAAGTCTTCCACATTTGCAAAATTGCAAACAGATGCAACTCAAGTACCTGCAAATAATCTGCCAAGACCAATTTCAAAAGGGAGATTTCAGAATATGCGTGAGTCATTAAAGGGAGTATTATTTCAGCGATGAGCGCGAGAGGGCCAGCAGTGGATCACCCAACCAGATGGGTTCTGCTGCCTTTTATTCAGGAAGAAAGGAGCCGACGTGTTCTTCATCTCCCCCATTCCCACCCAAATGAAGATATATAACGTGTATGAAACAATTACGGCAGAATATTGGAAGTTTCAGAAGAAACCAAAGAATGTCAAATTTCCTTTCGAGTTTCTCAAAACAATCTTTTCATCTTTTTTCCCCACTGAGGACGCTTTGGGATGGGGGCTGATGAGGGGAGAGCTGGGGGGATTTTCGATGTAAACGAGGATACAGACACAGAGATCTGAGGCTTTTATTGTTTTGTATTGAGTGTTAAATATGAAAAAGAATTAAAAGGTAGACGCCTTAAAAGGGGCCTGTGGCGTATGTAAATGAAATATGTTTCAGAGCCATAATTTGCGACTGCTGCTGTTGTTATTTTTCAGACAGCTATCTGAAGTTTTTTCCGCGTGCAACTTTAAAGCGATGCACAACAAAGCTTTCACCAATTAAAGACGATTTAACACCAAGAACTGCACCAAACTTCATTAGATACTCCATCCAGCTGCTGACAAAAAGCCATTCAGAGTGCGTCTTTCAGCGTCCGTTATGAATAATGTATCATCAAAACACATGCTTTTTTTTTCTCACAGTAGCCATTCGCAACATTGACCGGCCTTTATAACAAATGAAATGTTTATATCAAATAGAATTTGATTAGGTGACTGGTTATTATTTCTCGTGGGGAAGCGGAATAACAATCTAAGGCACTTAAAAAAATGATCAAAATCACCAGGCCCTTGAAACAATACACATTCAATCAAATTCTTCATAATTGTAACAGTAGGAAGCATTTTAGGCATTCCACCCACAACAAACAGGCTTTGTTCTACTGTTATGAGAGGCAGCGAGGGGACACAATCAAGTGCGTGAGAAAGTCAGGAACGCAGGATTTCAAGCAATTCCTCCCTCTTTCTCTTTCTCTCTTTCTATTCACCCCCCCTCCCCCCCACCCCCCTCTCTCTTTTTTTTTTCAGGGTCGCCCATATTATTTGCTTCCTGTTTCATTGTAGTTGGCAAAAAGAGAATTTGGTAATTGAGTGGTACAGAACACGTGCCCTCCCTGCTCGCAGATGACAGATGGATTATAAAAACTTCAAAGGCAAGCATTTGGAGCACCAGGGGAGAGATGCTAGGTATTTGAACTATCATTCTTTACCCAGGAGACAATGACTGCCTGACATGGTGCATACATCAAGGAATAGTGCAACAGCACAGACATAATCCAACACACACATGCACACACACCCCTCCTTTTACTCCTTTTCCATCTCTCTTCCTTTCCTTCTCCCTCCCCGTGCTATATATTTAACATCCTGTTCTGAACAACTTTGCGCCAAGCTCAGGAACATAACAAGTGAGGGGGGTAATGCTGATGATGAGAGTCTGGAGCAGAGAGACGAGGCGGCACTGAATCTTATCTTTGCATTTTTTCTTTTCTCGACTTGTCATCTTTGTTGGCTTTTTGCCGCTTTCATGGTTCAAACTGTGGCGTCTCCTTTCCCTTGCCCTGGTCAGTAAAATAATCAGAGCTTTAGTGGTGGCTTTGTGTTTTAAAAATACAGTCAGATTAGCCGGCCTTGAGGAAAACTGTAAGCACTACTGTACTGTATGTGAAGGGGAGAATGGTGGGCGGCGATGCCTATAATCATCTTATAAGCATGATTTATGAAAAGGGCCATCTGCTTTGCCTTACTTAAGCACGGAGGCAACCTTTAATAATATAAGGACATGGGGAAAGGAGGGGATGGAGGGGTGTGAGTACAAACAAGAGGGGGGGAGACTGTTAGACACAATGACACACAATGATTTCAAGAAACTGGTAACCCAAATGCAAGAACCCCTCTCCCCTCCCACTTCCCTTCGTCTTCTTCTCCTCCTCAGCATCCAGCCATTAGTTCAGATGGCAGCTAATCACCGTTGACCTCCCCTGTCACAGTATTTAACCCCGGCCCCTCCTCTTGACCCTGAAGGAATTAGCAGCCTCACTGTAATACACACACACACACACACACGTACACACACAAACCCTCGTATGAAACTCACAAACTATCTCGCAGACGGAACAAAGTCCCCCTCCATATAGTCTCCACAGTGATTCACACAATGAGTTTGCAACCTCAGTTTTCATCACCACACTCTGTGACTCATGAAGTGAATCCGAAGAAAAGGAATTGGAAAGAATTGCAGGGTATGATTGTTGCACAACTCATAAATCCATAAATGGAACTGCACCCAATTGATTATATGGTAAAATCAAATAAAATGTCCAAAATATGCCCAGCAGAGCTTTCAAAGTTCAGTCCAACTTGACATATTCAGTTGGCGTGTGTTCACCATCTACCATATCTACACTTGAAGGCTGATTTTTCTTTTTCCTTTCAGAAATGGCTAGTTCTCTGACACGCAGTCCCCAGACTTGTTGCAAAATTAACTGTCTGATAATCAGCAAATGGTTCAACTGGGCTTTAGCTCTTGATTATTTATTTATTGATTCCACTTTCAGTTCATTTATTTGTCTATTTGGGGTGTGGAATTAATTTAGTTAATTGTCTGTTAATAAATGTACGAGGAAAAAAAAGTGAAAAAGGCTCCCAAAAAAACTTCCAAGCATCAAAGTCAGCATCTTCAAATGGCCTTTCCCCTCCCTAGACCAACAGTTCCAAACCCAAAGAAATTCCATTCGCAATGCATTAAAACAGAGAGCTGCCATAAAATTTCACATCTAAGACGCTAAAGCCAGAAATAAAGTTGACAATTTTTACCCGATAATTGCATTAAATATTGATTACGGAAACTGTGCCGCTTAATTTTATTTGTCAGCACTGGGTTTTCGCTGTTGTTCATAAGGAGAGTAAGCCTGCCGAAATCTGTTGGAAGCAAGCAACTAAACTGAATTAAAGTGGTGGCAAAATGCATTTTCACACATTTAGAGCGTCTGACAGCCAAGCAGCTCTGCACTTGATTGGCATCTCCCCCACCCCCCCCACAGCCACCGCCCTGTGACCTCGCTGTGACCTGGAAATGGCTCCCAGTACGGGGGGGTGGGGTGGGAGGTGTTGTCATAATGTAACCATACGGCATATGTTATTGTGCCACAAGTCCCTTACACACACACAAACACACACACACACTTCCACATGTAGGCATACACACACAAGCCCCTCCCCATGTGGTCACCTTTTCAGTGTCCATCAGGATTGTTGGCCTAATCCTCGGCAGATCATCTCATCAATGCCTAGGCTGTTTATGTGTAATGGATCCCATCTAAAACCCTCTCTCCCTAATGCCCAGTGCCCCCCGTTGCCCTCTCTCCCACACCATTTGACCCCTTCCCCCCACAGGCCTCCTAAAATCCCCTTCCTCACCGGTGTCACACCTTTTTATGTCCTTGTTTTTGTTTTGTTTATTGAATTTTGGCAAATAGTCTTCGCTGATCTAGTACCAGACTCTGTGCAATAAGAAGAAAGGCACATTGTGGCTGCTGTCATGTGGTGTCAGTGGCATAAAAGAAAGAACACGATACATATATAGTTATTTAAAAAAAAAAAAAACAACTCTATAAACTCAGTAGTTAGCAAATGTTCGATCATGTTCTCCGTTTGAGACTGATTGCAAAATTATTACTTAAGTGCATCTTTAAAAATCATCCATCAACACAGTTCTCATGGTTTTTCACCCTTCCACGCATAGACGTTAAATATATATTTATAATTCGGAATTTTTCAAATCGACACGTACCGCATATCTATCCTGACATGCTTTATTCAAAAATATCAAATTTTTATTGTTGTAATGGCGCTAACTGAATTCAAACGTACTTTCTACGCTACTCCTTTCTGGGCTACGGGAGAGGTGAAACTAAACGTGAGATTTCCGCAAAAAATTTCCCTGACAAGGCCGTCACACAAACGCTACGATCTTTTTCCGCTCTTCCCATCCTTCCTCGCTCTCCTCATCCTCCTCTTTCTCCTCCTCCTCGAAGCCTCGCAGCATGTGTAAGCAGAAGCGCACGTGCTCCCCTCGCCCTCATTATGAGCTAACTACGCTGTTTGATTAAAAGCGTGTACAGAGAGGAAGAGAGAAAAAGAGAGAGAGAGAGAGAGAGACGAGGAAGAGGTGGGGTGAAGAGAGGAACAGGCCGAACCTCCATAATTAAGATCACTTCACAGATTACCTCCGGCAACAAAAGCGCGGCAAGCGGCCGCCCGCAGCCTCAGAAATTGGATGAAAAAGGGGTGTTGAGGAGGAGACTGACCTCTGCCGGGCTCCACATGAACACAAGTAATGGCTAAATCAAATGCCCCCCCCTCCACCCCCTACCTCCCAAGAGTAACACAGACACAGGTACTGGTACATACCATAGTCACGGAGACGGCAAACTGCGGAACAGCGCACTTCTTACAGGCAGAGGCCGACACACATGGCCGACTCGGCATCTGAAGGCTTTCACTACATGTCACGTCTGCTAAGTACAGCGCCTGGAGAGGAGATCCATCCGCTGGCGACTATGGTGCCTCCTCAACTTTTTTCCGAGAGAAGGACACGATTGCCAAAATAGCAATCAGTTATCGGTTTCAATTTTTTAATATTTAAAAATAACAGGCTGCGCTTCATACAGTGAAACTGACATATTTGCTGGCATGTTCTATTCTTGTGGGACACACTACCGCACGCTTAATAGGAAACAGTGGCGCTACAGAAATCTCAAAATATCCCACTTAAAATTACCACGACAGGAGGCTGATGTACTCTTTTTTTCCTCATTCTCAAGTTAGTTTTTAATCATAAATCTGAGCACACCCACCAAGGATCCAGTCACTCATGAACTAACACTTGAAGTCCATGTAAAGGATATCGCGAAAAGTACTTCGGTAGAAGGCAAGTGGAACCACAAAAGATCTGTTGCCTTCTACCGATGCACTTACGATCCCATGGATGACTGAGAATCTACACGGGTTCTACATTCAGAGATTTCTTACAAAATGTGTAAGAATTACATGACAGTAATTCATTTCTGAAAACCTGTAAAAAGCCCCTGAACTATGTGTTACATAGCCGTAGTTCTCCCACTCTATCGCAACTTACTACGCCCCCTATAGACTACAGCTTGCTACCTAGCTATACATTGGTCTCCAACAGCTTGAGATGAGATCTCCAAAGATGAGATCAAGCAGGTGGATTGATTTGCAAAGAGCCTCACTAGTGGAGACCAGAGGACCACCACCAACACCTGCCTCTGCAGTGACCATTTTACACTGGGTAGGCTGACAACATGGCATTCACAGACAATCCGTTACTGGCGAATGGGGCCGAACCGAGTATCTCCCTGCCAGGACTTCATCCTCCCGTCCTGCCGTCCTCGGTAGTCCATACTCACTGATGAGTATAAGCCGTCTTGTGCGCTTAGTTTAGTACAGTAGGTAACTTAGTTCACAGCCACAGTAAAAATACTGTGCATCTACATTTGGGACTTCACTGCTGACCCATTTGGTTAAGTCTGTTTGCACGGTTGGTACGGTTCAGTTGGACTGTTGTAAAAGCTGTTGATCAGCGCCTTCAGCAAACACACCTCCAGCGTTTCTGAGCAGAGAATACTGCATCATTTTTTACAATTTTTAATGCAAATTTTGCATATTTGCTGTTTTTTAATCCTTTAAATTTGACTGACTGGTTGATTACACCGTTTACTCTGGTGTGACAAACACATCAGCCTTTATTACTGCTTTACACCTTTCTTCTTTTGCTCCCTGTACTTTCCGCCTTCCCTCCATCAGTTTCCACATCCTACCTCTCAGTGTTCTTTCGCGCTGTTCACCTCGCCCTCCTCAGTCCACCTCGCTCCTGCCCTGCAAACCAATTCTGATCTGTGGCGTAAAGGGGGGGGAGGCCATTTACTCTAATCACAGGGATCTAGCAAGAGCGCCTCAAAGCCCTCAGGGGCTGATCGGCAATCAGAGAGATGGAGGCTACAAGAGGGAGAGAGAGAAATAAACTCTACCTCAACTTCAGATTTGTAGAGCAAACCACTTCTATCCCTAATCCAAAGCAGCTCTGCCATGAGATTGTCCTGTTGGGGGGATATGAGCACAGAGCTGAAGGACTTCCTTGTGACAGTGGAAGTTCTGGTTAAGGTGGTCGCAGGCAGGGTGAAGCATGGAAGCATTCAGCCAGGACAGCAAAGGGGGATATGAGCGTATAAACGACTGCGATACTATTTGTGTGGCTTTTTACGAGGCCGCTTAGCGATTTCAGCGATTTAAGAACTCCTCCACCAGGTTCACTTTCTGTCTGAATGTCTGGTTTAATTCAACGTGGATCTCATTTTACAGTTGTGGCCTTCAATCCTACTCATTAAGACGACATTTTACGCAGCAAAGTAATTGCTGAGATTAGAGAACGTGGTGGCATTGCATCAAATAAGTCAGACACGGTGATAAATGAGGCGAAACAAGTGGTGGGATAATCAAAGGTGTTCTATATAAGACGAAAGTTTACCAAGTAACGTAAACCACTTGATTTGGGCAGAAAGTTAAATGTGCTGGTTATAGCTTCTCGAACTGTGAATGCATACAACTTCTACAACACTACACAAGGAAGGTGGATTGTAGAGATGGATACCGGACTTCAATGATGACAGGTGAACTTGAAGATATTTTTGAAGGTTCTGCTGAAGCTTTACAAGATTTAATAATAAATGACAATGCTAACACTATGATGTTTTGGGTTTTTTTTGGCTAAAACCCAAAGCGTTTGGACGGAAACCAAGCATTTAAAAAGCTACATTTTTAAGAATTTTACATTAAAGCAATTCATCCCTATGGAAATGGAATGTGGGTACCTAGCTGCGTGCCAAGACGCAATTGGTGTCAACCTAGAGCTGGTGCTAGATGAGGCTCATTGAAGTGATTAATCCACTGGGGACCATGAATACCATTACAAAATTTCAGCTTATCCACAGCCTGTTGAGATTGTTTAGTCTAGACCAAAGCAGTAGATTGATCAGTCATATTGTCATGCTGCTGGCATGGCTAAAATGTAATAATAGACTAGTAATGATTATTTAATTAGCTATTACTCTGAAATGTCCTCACAACATTGTTTCAGGTGTCTTTTTTAATGGTTGTGTGTAGAGAAAATAAAATTTGGATCTACTGGAGACATGTCTGTTTGCTTGGTTACTGATACAATCTGGAAGCAAGCCGACTGTTTCACTGGTGCAAGTTCTTTGGTGAGTGCAACGTTATCATATGCCACAGAGATGACCAGACCATCTAATCAATAATAAACCATAACTACATTTTAAAAATAATTGTGATGTGGTACAAAACATCTTCTACAATGCGGAGTTCTGATTATTCACTGCACAGTCGAAACTGAGAAATCACAAAACTGTAAGTCTGCCTTTTCCTTTTCGTTTTAATGAGTGCCACAGACTGATAGATGTTTAGAAACAGCGAATCTGCCGAAAATGACCTCCCAGTTTTGGTGACACGCGCTGTCAGTGGTGAGCAAACTTAAAAGTTTGAATTTGCTCTCACCCTTTGAGCCTATCAGTGTTATCACCCACGCCACGGATGCAAATGTTTCAAATGTTTATTCTCTCCCCTCTCGATCACATGTGACAGTCCTATTTACCAAAGCAGCCGACAGACAAGCCGAACAAGGGCCCGAGCCCCGGCACTTCCACACAACTCTCCCCATTACGACAAACGGTGGCAACAACACAACAAAAGAGATAAAATGCAGTTCTGAGGCAGAAGAAAAACAAACCGCAGCTCACGATCAGGAATAACAATAATAAGATAAAAGACATGGATGAAAACTAAAGAGGAAGATGAGTGGGAGGAGGTGGAGGAGGTGGGGGGTGCTGGAGGGAGAGAGAGAGAGAGAGATGATGAGGTGGGCCATTTGAAAATAAAAACAAATAAAGTGATTTGAGAAAACTGTCGGAAATTGCGGGAGATCTGTTAGGGTTTCTTTTACAGCAGAGGTGGGAGCGCGTCGTGTGACTTAAAAAGAAGTATTAAAGCGGAGAACCGGTCTCCGGGGGAATTCTCCCACATCAGAGAGCTTTCTTTTTAAATTCAACCCCAGTAATAACGCAGATAAATAATAGATAAATACTATTTAGTTCCCATCTTGCACAACATTTTTTAAAGTAGTTCATGAAAGACTGACGGCTCCTGGTGAGCGAATGCACTTACAACAAACACACATGCTCGCATGCGTGCGCCCACACACATGTAATGTGTGTTTTACCTAATTAAATAAAACACCAGGTGGGATCAACTGATTGTGAGTGTTTGCATGTGTGTATGAGTGCGTGGACAGAGGGGGGAGAAAAAAGGAGATGCAAGAGAAATAAGGAAAGATCAAATATTTTGAGAGAATTCCATTAGGTGCACATCTATCATGAGTGGCTTCATGTGCAGTCGATGGTTGGTTTGGGTGCAGTGACAGAAGAGGACTGATGCTGCTAGGACCAATATATCAGTGTCATCAGTATATCATTTAGAGTTAATTAGTGATACCTGATTGAACATTATCTCTATCAAAGCATGCTTTTCTTTTTTCTTTTCGTTTTTTTTTTAAACCTACACACTCGTCCCTTATTCTGTGCTGCAACAGGAAACCAACTTGCACAGAACTGAAATGCTTCACGTGATGATAATACATTCGCTCACGGCTTCAACGTCACGTCTCGATTATTTGGGATCCAGGCAGGGTTTTAAACGTTGCGGTGCCCGAGCTCTTCAGCACCCACAAAGCTGCTGCCTGTTCCTTGTTCACACATTCCAGGGCTCTAACAACTGTGTACTTACCAGCTTTTTCACTCCCAAACTGAGAGTTGTTGCATTTTTTCACCACTAATGTTGTCTTAAGTATATTGTTTGGAGATGTTTGCAAGGAGGGTGTCGCGGCTTTGTTGACAACACCAGGGAGGTTCTTGGGGTTTTTTTTTTGTTTCTTAATAAAAAGAACAGAAGATTTAACCCTCCTGCTCAGGCTAATACTTTTCGCACAGCCCCTAAGCTCGTCTAATATAGTCTGATATTTAACAGAGGCCTCTCGCTGTCGTACGGTAATGATGATAATATAAAAAGCACAGAAAAGGGACTTGTTTCTGAATACCCTGAGCTCAAATAAGGGCAAAAATAAACAAGTACACATATTTACCTTTTGAAAAAAGAAAAAAAAAAAAGAGCAATCCTCCGTCTCTGAGCAGCTACGCCTCGGAGATGTGGTCGCGGCTGCACCAGGCGTTTACAGAAGACTGCGTGTTTAAAGCCTGGAATGCTCATTTGCCTTTTGGGTTTACTTATTTACTTTTGCATAAACAGTAATGTGGTATTAAAGGGCTTCTCAGGGGGAAAGCTGTGTGTGTGTGTGTGTGTGTGTTTTTAAATGCAGCCTTTTTTTAAATGCTCCCTCAGTTTGCTATATTAAGGAATGTTGATGATTAATGCAGCACAGATCTAATTTCTCTTGATTAATAATAATAATAATAAATTAGAAAAATAAAGCCAGACATGAGATGAGCTCAACCCCAGCAGCACCCCCTCCTCCTCCTCCTCCACACACACACACACACACACACACACAAATACACTCTCCCCCCCCCTCCCTTGCTCAAAGTCATCAGATACAAAATGAGCATCCACGGTAAAATGAGAAGCAAATAATCACAAAATTCCCAACAGACAAATATAAAATGTAAAACGACTGCCTTGATCAACTGGAGCCCAGTAATCTTTAGCACCAGCCACAGCTGTACCACCACCACTGTCACTTGAAATAAAAACTTAAACCTTTCACAGCTTTCGATTGAGTCTTTAATTCAGCCTGATGTGACATTAAAACCCTTTGGTTGACTTCCACTGGCTGTGACAAATGTACCAGCGCTTAATAGAGGTGTGCAGACAGGCCGGCATTTCAGTGACTTTTATCAAACTGAATTTATCAATGCAGGCTCCCAGGATCTGTGGCAGCCGCTTGTTCAGAAGGAAGCCTACAGATACCGTTAAGTACATCATCCTTCCTCTCTGTCTCTCTGTCTCGCTCCTTCCCTCCTTCTGCTCACTGTGTTTCTCACTAAGTGTTTTTTCCCCCACTCGGTCCTGTCATCACTCTCCCAATTGTATATTTAACTCGCTCTACGCTGAATCTACCATTGCGTGGATGTGATATTTTGTAGACTAAGAGGAATGCTTTCCGAGTGCCAAATGCACGCTACAGGTAAGTATTTTTAAATCTAACCAATTTAAAAAAAAACATCTTTTTACGCCTTTTACTTTGAAAGATCACTCCTACCATTGCGGGACATTTTGATAATTTGATCATTTTTTTAAAGCTGGATGTACATGGAACTGATGTACCCTCATCCAATCCAGCTTGTGTCTGCAGCTGTTGGGAGACACCGACGCGACTGCACAGAAAGATCTCACCGGTTCCCCCCCCTTCAGATTTGCGCTGACAGCGTCTTAGCTCCCACTAACACCGTTTGACTGGGAGACAGTCGATTCGGGGGAAAATCGACTGCATCGACTTCAACTGCATCAGCTGATCTCATAATTAGACCACCATTTACCAAAAGTGGCAGAGAAGTTCTCTCTCCCTGTGAAGTATTTCTTCATCTATAATTGTATCCTGTGAACGGACGAGTCTCTGGATCTACAGTCTGCTCTACCTATAAGTAACTTATTGTCATTTTCAGAAGCAGGTCCAGCGAGGATAGAGAATCATAAACAGAGCGACAGACGGCATAAATGAGAAGAGAGGAGGAAAACGGAGGTATAAAAGGATGATGACAGATAGGAAAAGTGAGGGTTAAGATTCGGAGAGAGGATGGAGAGATGACGGGCTGCGGCAGAGAGGCGGGAAAAAAAAAAGAGTGAAATGGTGTAGTGAGGAGAGCGATAAGGAGGCTTTTGAAGGGTCCTCTCAGATGCTGGGATTGCTCAGTTCAGTGCGATCACAGCCTCTGAGGTACTTGAACCCTGCCTGCCATTCCTCCACCTCTCCATAGAGCTTCTGCCCTGCAAACCACCTGTAAACCGCTTTGACACATGATCCACTCCCACAGATGTGGAGAGGAAACACACATTCACACACACACACACACACACACACACAGAGCGGGAGAAATCGTTGCTTGCAGGCAGCTAAGCGCGCACAAATGCTTTAACGCACCATCAACATTTGGTTGTTTTTTAACATTAGCACTTGATTAACAACTAGCTGTCCCACTTTGAAGTGGAGGGGCACTCACAGCCGAAACAAGAGAGCAACCTAATAGTCTCTCTCATGACACGTTGATTAAAATGTGAATTTTTTCCCTTTTTCCCCCCCCCCAATCTATGACTGTCAGTTTTGAAGCAACAGACCCTTCAGCGAGACAGGACAAATAACCTGCTATTATTCACGGCCCTCACGTTGGCACAAAAGTGGCACTAGCAGGATTTTAACCTTCACCTCCTGAAAGGCCGGAGAGAAACAGGACATGTCGAAATCTGGTTAAGCAATTAGACAGACGCCTGCCACAACAACAAACAAGTGCCAGGGAGGGAGAAGTTTTAGGCAAACACACACATAAATGCATGCTAAAATTTGGAAAATGTTACTAGAAATGCAAGGGGTTCCTAAGCAAGATCTAAAATACAAATGCACATGTGATAAAAGTGGCCCTCAGTCGCTGCAAGAAAACTACGCAACCTCCCCACGCCCCCAAAAAATGGAGAATAAAAAAAACAACGGCTCCTGATTAGTCTTTGTCAAAATATTTGCAACAGAGGAATTCCACCAGGCAAGCGTGGAATCGGCTCTTCTACAAAAGAGCCATCTTCCCTGAGTAACAAGTTGGTGCAATGAGTGTCGACAGAAGAGGAGCTGAAATCCCCCCTGGGCTAGAGAATATCCCGCTATTGTAGTCTTAACCCGCGAGACCTGGCTGGGAATGTACAGCTTTCACAGTCACTTCTCATCCTATTTGTAGCACTGCTGCTGATGTGCGAGCGCCTGGGCCAGAGCAGGTCACTCCTCTCCCTCGTTTTATCTCTCTCTCCGTCTTCCTCGCGCCGTCAGCCGCCCGCCACCTCTTCCCTTCTCGCACCTCTTCAGAACTCTTTTCAAAAACAAGTCAACAAATATTTGAGGGCGCATTCATCTATATGTAACCCCCACCACCGCCACCACCACCAGCAGCACCACCACCACAACGCCAAACCACTCTTTTTTTTTCATCTTTCTTTTTGTATTTTTTGTTCCACAAGGCAAGTTTCATTAAAGATCCAATTATGCAAATCAGGTGCTGGAGAGGCAGTTGAATATGCACTATAATGGTGTACAGTAATCGTTCGACACAATATACGGCATCCGGGGCCAGATTTACGAGTGCAACAGAACTGGAACGCCTCCGTCCTTTGGTGAAAACCTCTTGATCATAATTAAAGGTGCAGGAGTTCTCTCCAGCATTCTCACACCCTCCCTTTCCCTGCCTCTTTTTTCTCTACTGTTTCTCTCTTTTTCCCTCTCCCTCCATCTTGTGCTACTTCGGCGTGCTCATTAGCAGAGGTCTGGAAGTTTACAGAGGTCACATCCGAGACGAAGAGCAGCTAAAGAGCAGACATGACATGTGCCTTGCAGCCAGTGATGGTATGTGAAGTGGGTAATAGACATGACCTGCCCGGCGCACACACGCACATATAACCTTCCATCTCATGAACACTTGAGGTATTTACCACTGTCTTAGCCGAGCGCGGCTGAATGCTAAGCAGTAACAATTCTCTGCTTCAGGACCTCTGATTGATGTGTGCTTGCCTGTTTGTGTTAAGCTGTTGTCTGTGGAAATGACACGGCTGAAAACACAGTGCCGTTCGACACATCAAAAGGGAAAACAGCCCTGACATTGCATGACCCATCCTTAAATCCAAAATGCTAACGAACTTTGAGGAGGGGGGGAGAAAAAAAAAAAAGAAAAGAAAGAAAATACCAAACTAAAGCCAAACTCAATAATGCCTTAATGCCAAGGAGGCTCAGCAGGGAAGCCGGGGCAAACAAAGGAGGAATATCACGGGTTGCGAGGATAAGGTGTTTTCCATTTTTTTCAGGACACATTCCTTGTTTTTGATATGAGTGCCTACTGATTGCAGCGGGAGAGAGAAAGGGCAAGGCCAGAGCACCGGCTGCACTTGTGAACATATACACACTGTTGCAAATGCGAACTCCCACGTCTGCTGACCTGCATGCACGTTCTCAGGCTTATTTAACACAGCTTGGGACTCTTCTGATAAGGAGATTTTAAAAAAAATAAAATAAAATCCTTCGTGCACCCACCTCCATGCCCAGCTCTCCCTCTCTGAGACCACTTCTTCTTTCCATCCAGACCTCAGCAGCCCTCACCCCCCACACCCCCCACACCCCAACTCCCTCGGCTGCCCAGACAGGCAGACGCTCCTTGTGATGGCACCCCGGCATGAGAGGACTGAGTCAAGCCTATCTGTCAGCGCCTCATCTGCCCCACACTCTTTATTCTTAGATCAAACTGACGTCCATGATTACCCCCCACCACCACCACCACCACCACCACCACCACCCCGACCCATCCACCCCACTTGCTCCTCCAGCGCTCAACCCCCCCCCCCTCAATTCTTACCAAGCTCCCAGGGCAAAGAACATACCAGGGAAAATATACACTCACGCAGGCTCTCACCTAGCGCAGTGCGCCGCACATGTACACAACAGCCAAACTGTACATTAACTCTCGTTCAAAAAAAAGGATTCAATAAGACTGATCATTTACACAGCTAGATTCAAATTGATAGCACATTTATTTCGAGCTAATGGCATCTTCCACATAACAAATTGCTTTCAATATTCACCAACTGAGTCAGAGGTAAGACACTTTCCTTGAGATTCTTCGAAAGTCTTTTTTTTTTTATTTTGATCCTAATATTTTTAAAAAATGTTAAATGTACTGTTGATTAGGAAATAGCTTGAACATGACAGGCTTTGAGACATCAACACTCCCCATCGGTTCAAAAAAAATCCATTCATTACAAATTGATTCTGCAAAATGAATTCCTTAAAAGGCCTAATCATAAGCAAAGGTCAGTGGCATAAGCGTCTCTAAACTTCATTCATGTCCCTTTCGATTTATCACTACTGTGGAATAAATCATGATTCCTGTTCTTTATAAAAGTTCGGCGTCACACCATGTGGGCTGGTAGAGGGGAGCAAATAAAATCATTTAACATTTTCGCTGACAGAAATTCAAACAAATGTGATGAAAATGGTATTGTTTGAGATTTCTGTCTAATGTGTGTAATCTAGCGTGTGATGTTTCTGGTCAGAGCAATCTCTTCTTGACTTCACATCCCAAATTTGATTCATATTTGATTGTGTGTGTGTGTGTGTGCGCCTGTCATATTAGCCTCACGCAGCAAATGCAAGCCCAGCTCGCCAACATCTTCCCTTCTCTGGCTTGAACTCTGGGGATCAAGGTCATGGAGCTACAAGGCTCAACCCAGCCTAACGCCTGTGTGTTACAGGACCTACAGCATCATCCTTTCCCCCCATGGGACACACACACTCACACACACACACACACACACACACACATATATACACAGACATACTGGAATACATGTGCATTGCCATGTTGCCCTGTTGGGAGAGTGAACAAGACAGATCCAGAATGGAAATGGAAATAACACAGTCAGTATCCACAGCCTTCACCCAGTAGGTAACAGAGAGGAGGGGGGTGGGGGGTTGCTTTCACAATGACTGCACATATCAATTAATGGCTGGCTGATGAGCAGAGCTGGCCTGATCTTGCCTGCCCACCACCGCCCTGATCCCAGCGGACTGGGAACCCTGGCCTTGCAGCCTGTACAGCTGGAGCCCTCTCCCCATAATTACACGAGAATGGGATCAAGTAGCCACAGTGAGGCTGCCTGTCTGACAGTGGACTGCACTGTGCTGCGGATGCATACATCACAGGGCGCAGGATAACTTGAATTATGTGTTGTCCAATTGATTATACACACATATTTTCTGTATTGCTCGATTATGTAATTTGTGCGACCACTTCACTGCGGGTTTGCGTGTTTGTGCGATGGCACTGGGGTGTCTGCTCATGCGCTCGCCTCCGTTATGTGCATTTGTTCGACGAGAGTGTGATTTTTTCCCAATATTGTTTTTCCCTCTTCCTTTTCAAAAATCTGAATGTGTACATGTCAGCGTGCGAATAATTCACCATGTGTCGGACTGACAACGCAGCGGCTTCAGTCGAGTGGGTCTACTCCACGGTGAACTGAGGGACTGACTGACTGACTGACAGCCTGGTGAAAAGAGGACTGATTTGATACCATCCTTTGCATGCCATGTTCTCTCTCCGTCTCTCTCCCTCCCCCCCCACCTCCCCTCCACTCCCCCGTCTCTCTCATCACTCCCTTCTCCCTCGTTTGCAGCTTAGAGATGTGTATCGGCGCAGTCAGTCACGGCCCATGGCCCCCTTAGCAATGCTGACATGGGCACAGGTGGGAAAGCAACTAATACAAGATCAACGGCGAGCGCTACAGACTGACTCCAAAGAACAGATTGCGAGCTCCGTCGGTCAGAAAGTTGCAGCACAGGAAAATGTCAAATTTCTTGTTCTGTTTGTGTGTGGTATTTTGCTGTCATAAATCTCACAGTGTCTCCAAAATAGCTCACCCACAGACAGGGATTTATCTATTCCATTCGCCATGAAGTGAAGATAAATAATCTCTGCATATTTTATGAGAATTATTTTAACGACAACAACACATAATTAATTGCATAATTAATTAGCAAGTAGTATGCAATATGCAATATAGCATGCAACATAAATTGACGGGTATATTAATGCAAAAAAATAATAATAATAACCAAAGTAGGTTCAGTGAATTTTAAATAAATTGCTAAAACAAACCACTCAGGCCTTGATAACAAATTCACTGCATAAATTCCTCAAGCAGGCCAGCCTGCAAAGCAAGTCCTTTTCTTAAACACAGTGTCTCTTCCCAAATATTTCACCCGAAAAGAATGACAACATTTCAACTTGTAGCAGCGCAGAGAGGAGCAGGAAAGGGCAAACAGGTCTGTGAGGCAGCCTGTACTGTCAGAGGAGCGGGGACAGTTATCCATTTGATATTTCTTCTCCAATACAGGATTGAAAGGAGCTGACAAAAGGGGTTTACGCCCAGACACTATTTCAGACATAATATCCGCCCTGTGCATACCATTACACAATGACAGCATCTCAACTCGCACAGTACCTCTATTTATTCGTTTTCCCCTCGCACAATGAATCTGAGGAAGAAGCAACTTTTTTTTTCCCATTTTTTTTTTTCTGGCTCGAGACAACTTCGGGAAAGGTTAGAGAAACAGTGGGAAACAATGTGATGGACATTGTTGAGTATTTTAAGAAGGATGCCATGTGTCCTCGCAGTCGTTCTCGCAGCGCTGGTGGCTGCTGGAAGTGGGTGGATATCCCAGGTCAGATCACTCAGGGGTCAACTCCACTCCCAAGAAAAGGTCCTCCCCACCCAAGAAGCACGGTGAGACAGGGGCTTTAAATGGGATTACAGCCCTCGATCATCCCTGGTGCCACTTGTAATTGAATCTATTTTTTAAAAAACAGATTTATTCAATACTGAGCATTCACATGAGCACATATTCTAACATGTGTGGGAATTCAGCAAGCGCTTGGAGACGTTTTAACGCACGACAAGGCTGCCGGATATTTAGGAAATCCTAAAAAATAAATAACCTCTTGTAAATAAATTCACCCTGAGCATTTAAAGAATATATGAGAGGAACTAGTGAAAGCTCAGTGCCCTACACCCGACCTCTTCCATCCCGAGGAAAAAATGTGAGCTTATGTGCTCTGTCATTTTATATTTACACAGTAACGGATGCCTATCGCTCTCCTGTAGCCCTTTTACGACTCGCTCTAACTTTCCCCCCTCTTCCTCTTTAAAAACCCCAAATCTCCTAACCTCTGCCCCATTCCCAGCGAAAAGTGACAGCGGTTTCCCCCCCACCCTCCCCCCCAAAAAAGGTCAATTTCACCGCCGCTAATGTGCCCGTTAGTCTCCACATATGACATTTACCCCCCCCTCCACCTCCTCATCTGAATGCCATCAAAACGTCTCCTCAAAGCATAATGCAGAGGCTGCTTATTCATAAGAGAGGTCGATCACTGCACAAAATGGCAGGTCTCACCGGCTCTTCTTCCATCTCACAAGTTTTCACACGTGGTGGCATAAAAAAAGAAAAAAAAACGCACCGGTAAACTTTAATCGCCCCTTTACGCATTCTTCCAGCCCGAGTGCCGTTATCGGTACAAGAAAAAGGGAAAAAAGTTTGCAGTGCACACTCCAAACGGGAACACGGCTGGACTTCTGTAAAAAAAAGTCTCAAGGCTGTCTCGCTGGTCTGTGTGAGCAATATTGCACACAATAAATAAATAAATAAAGAAAAGAAGCCGTGCGCCCCGAACGCCTTTTTACGCACACGCAGGGTTGTTGGGAGCAAAACATGCAACGGCAAAAACAAAACACATCCGAATTTATTTATTTTTTCTCCCGGAATTTAAAATAGTTCATTACGCGCTGAGTTGCAAGGTGTCGAGCTCGGCAGCCCCATGTCTTCTTGGTCCCAGCTGCTATTTTGTCGCTGCTTTTTTTTCTCCCCTCTTTTTTTTTTTTACGATCGTTCCTCGCTACGGATAATTACACTGTTATTTTCTAATCATGATTGGGGAGACATCAGGGACCCCCGCTGCGATGCTCCCACACAAACAACCCCAATCCTTCCCAAAAAACTGACTTCCCAGCGAAGTAACACACACACTCCAAGCCCCCGGTAAGACCCCACTTGCGTACTAGCCTATAAGCTCCATACTTCTTACCTTTTAAATTTGGCGAGGCGCCGGCTAACTCCTGCGCGTAAACGATGCGTTGTGCGAAACAGTGTTCATTGAATAATGAGGCATGTCCATATGATTTGACCGGATCATATTCTTGTCGGAGGACGGGGGTGTTGAAAAGTGCGCTTAGGACCTGTTAAAGATTGTCCACTCCTCGACCCCTCTCTCTACAACTGCTCCCCGCCGCGCATCATGAGTTTGAAATGAAAAATGCGGCTTTATTACTTGTCTCTCTCTTTCTGTCCCCCCCTTTCTGCCTGCGAACGGTAAACGTTTGAATTGATGCCGGTGGCCAGGCATCAGCGTATCCCCTTCATCTTTCAAGCTTGGACTCCCTCTATCTGGTAGGTGAAACGCATTGTACCGTTAAAAAAAAGGCACTCCATTGTAGGAAGCAGAGCCGACTGGTCTTGCGGTATTCGCCGTTGACGGGGGATAAAAAGCAGCTGATGAGCCCAGCGGTGATCAGAAGCCCGTTTAAAGAACGGATCCCCCCGCCGTTCCGCGTCCTCAGGTACCGTGGCAAGAAAGGGGGGGGAAAGCCGATTCACAAGCACCTTAGTTAGTTTCTGACCTTGAACTGGCCATAAACACTCTTTTTTATTTGAAAAGCTGCCCTCTGTGCATGGCCATTGAGACGCAGCCGGCTGAGGCACCGAGCGTTCAAAATTGGCTGGGATAACGAGCCCCGCGTTTAAAGACACCCAGATCCCCGAAATAGTCCAGAAAAAGTAGAATTTCTTACCTTTGCGCAAAACTGTTTTTCTTTTCTCCCCTCTTCTCCTCGCCTTAGAAACTCCAGGATAAATGAGTGTTTCCTCCTCTGCGTCCTGAGCGTCAGTCACCGCTTAAGAGAAGTAATGAGTGATAAAAATGACGCTCATCTATCTGCACTGTAACCTTGTGGCGTATTTAATGTAAATAAGCCTCGTTGTGCTGCCAATCCCCATGCATACAAACGCAAAACCGCTCCTCGGGGACTCGCTTTTTTGCCTGTTTTTTTTTTTTACCTCTCTCCTTCTCCCCCCCACCTTAAATGTTTTTAACGATTTATTCTTACTGCCTGAAAGCGCAAAAAGGGTATTAACATAATTATTAGAAAATATGATATATCAATAATGCGACTCGTCCAAATCTGCGAATGAATGAATTTCTACACAGGTTTTTTTTGGGGGGGGGAAAGGAGCAACAAACAAAAAAATCTTTCTGCAAAAAAAAGAAACTTTTCTCTATTTGGGGGGTGGGGGGGTTATTTCCAACAGGAGCCCTGAACTTGGAGTTGTTGGCACAACTTTTTTTTTGGTGATGCGTAAAAGAGGAGCCACGGAGAGAGAGAGAGACGTCCCGCATAGGCTGAACACTTCCCTGCAACTAAAACCTGCCTTTGCGCGATGGTTTTGATATATTATGCTTCTATAGGGGGGTGGAAGAGACTGAATAATGCAATTATAGATTCAGTGTCCCAGCGTTGACAAAAGACAGGGCTTCAATGGAGGCTTTGTTAAAGGATTATATAATGATTATGGGGTTATTATGGGAACGGTTTGGTAATAATAAAAAAGTATCAAGTGCTCTCTCTCGCACGGACAGCTTGTTTCCTATAATGTAAGTGCATGAGGAGAGGAGTGTGATAAAACAGACAGACAGACGGTGCTGCTGACAGCTAGTGGCGGGATGACGGCAGACAGCCTCGATTATTCAAAATGTCGAACCGAGAGACACATTAATGCCACTGACTGAGATGCGATCAGATGTCCGCAGAACCGGACATGGGCCCACAATGGAGGATCTCGGGGTCATATTCATAACAGACCCCCGTGCGTAACCCAGTCCCCCCTCTTCCCCACACACACACCCGGCACCTCTCCACCCCCACCCCTGTAACCCACACACACACACACACTCTCTCTCTCTCTCATGATCCTCTCCCCTCTCCATGCTGCCTGTGCCATGCTGTATGTGTCAGAGAGAGGGAGAGAGAGAGGGGGAGAGAGAGGGAGGCAGATACATGTAAATGGTCACTCAGAGAGCACATGACACTCCATCTGTGGCCGAGCATAATCCGCACCTGACAGCACATTAGAATCAGTGTTATTTTAATTGCATTCAGGAATTTACTGGAGCCCCTTTATATATATATTAAAGAAAAACTTTCTCCAAAAACTGCCATTCAATAAAAAACATCTTTTTTTTGTTTTACGTTTTCACACATGTAATTATTATCAGGTTCTTTGTTCTTTACTTGATATTTTTTTTAAAAAGATGCTTTCGCATTGGGGAGTCAGTTCATGTGCGTCCGTGCGCGCCCGTCCGTGCGTGTGCGTGTGTGAGTGTGTGTGTGTTCTGGGAGACATTAACAGATATCAGCTTTCTTCCCCTTCCCAGACAAAACATATTTCTCCCCCTTTAAAAGATACTCCACATTCATTATGCACTATGAAAATCAGATTCCCATGCTGTTCCTTTAAATGGTTATATGGAATTCAGTTTGATGCGTATGAAATTCTTTTATTTTTTTTCTTTTCTTCATTTTTTTTGTGCATTTTCCAACATAATAAAAAAAAAAAGTTTTCCTCCCCTAAAGAAATTAGCATAACCATTCCCCATCAATAATATGGCTATCTCTATGGGAGTGATAGCAGCGAGCAGTAGGGGTGTTTCTTTTACCGATTCTCCATGGATCAACAGCGCGTCATCAGCTCCTTTTGAACTTGTTATAGCAAGTCAAGTGATTCTTTATCGGCTGACAGCCCTGACAATCCATCGGGGATGGGAAAGCAGGTCAAATGGAAGTTGCCATATGGACTTAAGCATGCAAATTTCGAACAATACGTGGCACTGAGTGTTGTACTCTCACAGGCACACCACCATATATGTGTAAGCAGCCACGCACAACTGTTTGCCAGGTGTATTGTACGGACTGACATGGATCTCTGTGGCTTAAATGAACTGTGTGCAGAGCAAGAAAGTTATATTCACTTCAGTTTTATTTAGTAGAGCACCAATTATAACATCACTTTACATAGCGGTATGACACAAATGTCAGCTACATGAGGCCTTTAAGATGATACAAACTGAACATGCATGCATTTTATGAATATAGAATTGATTGTTTTAGGTTGTCATTTCACATTCTAATGAACACTGGCATGAAACTAAACCCACCTTTATATAAACTATAACAATCTAAATGATTTTCAACAACACTTTTATACAAATTTACTTGAATGTGGGCAAATATGCACTTTTATCTGCCATGTATCATGTTGATCAAACCAAATCTGTAGTTTAAGTCTTTCAGGCTGTTCCATGAAACATACTCTAGCTGCAAGAGAACATTAATGATATATATAAGTATAGTTTTATAAAGCACTGTATTTAAGTGGGGAAAGACAAACAGGGCAGATTTCTATTGCAACAGGTGCAACAGCTTCACATCAGCTTCCGTCAGCCCTGCAGTTTAACTTCTGCATTTGCATTAAGGCTTATACATTATGATGAGCAGTCATACGCTGTTGTAGCTCTCAATACTTCAGTGGATAAATTAATGCTACACATTTGAATGTTTTTTTGGGGGTCTATACAGTGCAGCACAAAACAATGTGGCCCGCGTTTTAATCTACTGACAGTCTTGCTGTGCTTTTCAGCGTGCTAATAGGTTTCATTTAAAATAAATGGAAATTGGTAAGCAAGCAGGGAAGACAATATATCACACAGAGAGAAGTTTGGTGCTGTTCTGCATTATCTGTTCAATTGCACAGCCTGTGTTTTTGTGTGTGTATTTGTGCTGAAGGGATAGGAGGCAGAGGGAGTGCTGGCCGGCAGTCCTGGGAGGGTCATCACTGCCTTATTACTGCCATGTTAGTGACTAGCAGCTGAAGATGGCTCCGCTCCCTGCCCCTCTGCTTGGGAGTCATCCAAGACAGCATGCTCCAAAAACAGACCGGCCACTGTTCTCTTCTCAGATAGATTAAGATGTTATTCCACTGCTCTGGCCATCTCTCTCTGACTCTCTGCCTTTCTTTACCCCTTACCAAGCCCAGATTTACAACATGCCCTCCTGTTCCTCAACATCTCCAGAGGCCTGATTGCCAATTTCAACTGGGAGTAGACACAACAATCTAAGAGCATGGGTGCAATATGATAGCAAGGTTTTCATGCTGTTGCCTGTACCGGTTTAGAGGGAACTACCAAATTATGGAGTTGAGGGCGAGTATGTGCATATGGCAAGTGCAGCGTGTGTGTCTCTGTGTTTGTGTCTGTATGATGACTGCATGCATCTTTAAAGCCAGATATTGTGCCCAGTTTATATTTAAATGCAAACACAGCCAAGACTTTGGCTTCCCCCAGAGGAAAAGAAATGCTTTTCTTTACTTCAAATTGAGTTTCTCAAAGTCTAATTTGTAGCAACCCTTTGATGAACAAATGTTTTCAGACTATCCTGCTATAATGAAAAGGGAGTGAGTGCAATTTTAAACAATCTGAAGCTCTGAACCCTCTGTGACTGTAAACTTTAAAAATTAAACTTTAGAATTTGTATCAATTACACTTTCAAGTTCTGACAGGGCCTTAAATAACAGCCAGGAGCGCTGGCTATGGAAAATGTTTACCACACCAGATTCATTTCCATTGCAATCGTCTCCTCTGCTGGTGACATCAATTCCTCATGTGAGGCATTTACATTTTCAACAAATACACACTAAATACACACTACTGTCTCAGGCTCTCCCCTGATGACTGGGGTCAATGAGTGTGCATGTTTGTCAGCTCTGATCGTTAATGAAACGCTCACACAAATACAGCACAGGCAAATATTTAGAGCCCAGCCTGGAGATTTCAAATCTGCGATTCTTCAGGGAGCGCTGTATTTCTTTATTTGCCAGGATAGAGCATATACTCAAGATCAGACTTGTTTGGGCTTGATGGATGTGGAGGAGCAGGAAGTATACTGCCTTTGACTGATAACCAGTGTGATTTTAATTTAAATCATATGAATCAATGTCTGCCCAGAGCCGAAATAAAATATATTTAAATGAAAACATCTGACTCTAATTGATTAAGAACAATGTTCTGCATAGTAGGTTAGAATATCCTTGTTTTGATACTGATTTGATTTCACTGTGTTCATGTGTCTTTGCTTTGCCCCAGTTTCTGCCTCTCATGTGCTGCCATTACATTTAAGCCACAACACAAAGCATCCAATACTCACACAGTAAATAAATATAAGTGAATCTCTGAAAAAACTGAGGGTTATTTAACAACACAAAGCATTTTTAGGATCCTGTGTCCTTCCACAGTTTGTACGTAAACCAAACTTAACACTTTATTAACCCTTCTGTCATGTGAAGAGTCAGTTTGACACCTTTTCCCAGTTTGAGTTGTTTGAAATACTGTCTTCTCTTTTCCTCGCTGACATTCTTTAACTTTTTTCATATTTAGAGTCAAGATCTTAGGTGGAAAATCTCGACACAGTGACGTGTTGGAATGTCTACCCTGAATTTGAAGGATTATGTTTGCAGGTTCGTTTGGTCCACATGTTTCCGTGCACTTGTATAGCTGCACGTACACAGCCGTAGATGAATGACGCATGCGAGTTTGTCTTTGTTGTTCGAACAAATTCTGTTTAGTTCGCTGCCTCTAGTTCGCTGGCCAGTGAGAGTAAAAACGAGCTGTCCCTCACTTCACAGTCCCGGAAGAGATTACGCCAAAGACAGATGCCACAAAATGAGCTCCAGAAGACTGAAGGATGAAACATGACTCTGTTTGTAGGCAGACCTGTAAGAAGAGTCATTCAGAGACGCTAACTGCTTGTTTTATACTTGTATGCTTATAATATAATATGCAACTTGTATACTTTCACTATTTTAACCACATGGCTGTATGAATGGTAGTGATTTTCTCTCCATCCACCACCGTGGTCCGCACTGGCAGACAGTGTAGATGAAATTTGGGTAGGACATTCATAGTAGCCAGAGGATGAATCCTGCTGACTTTGATGATCCCCTCACTTCGGCGCTGGTGCCATCCTGAGGTCGACATGTTTGGCTTTTAGTCAAATCACTTGAGAACTATTAAATAACTGCATACTAAAATTGACCATTAATGCAACATCCATGATGTTACTTATCACAAAATATCTTCTATGTGATAGATTGCCAAGGAGTTTAGTGCACGTGCTCATCGTTCAAAGACAATGAATCCTAATGATGTTGGTGACATTTCCTTTAGTGCCACTATGAGGTTCATATTTGTGGGTCAGAGAGAAATATTTAAACAGCCATTGGAAGTATTGCCTTGAAATTTGGTTCAGGCATTCATGTTCCCTCCACAGACTGTATTTAAGATAGATCTGTGCCATCATATATAAAGCTTTCTTCATCAGTGGGTTTGGAGCTCAGTGTGGTGGTTCTGGCTGGTGCCATCTTGGCAGTGCCTGATTCCTCCTAACTCCCAGATAATCCAAAAATGAGCAAAGAGGTGGGGTGAATGGAGCCGAGATGGGCCATTTAAAAGTCTCTGGGCCATGGACTGTACTATGATGGCACCCATCTGCCTCTCAAAGGGGCTGCACCCTTAATTATGTATAACTTGAAAACTTAATACAATTTAAATGGGTGAGTTAAATAAAAATTTCACCCCTGTACTGTTGTCATGAGGAGTAAAACTCTCCACAGTGACCAAAACTGTTTTCTGTAGCAGGCTGTGAACATGTTTATTTCTGTTGTCAAACTGGACATTTAAACACTGGGTTCTATGAGGACTGACTCGCTTTTGGATCCAGCCTCCAGTGGCCATTTGAAGAACTGCTCCTTTTTGCTGCGCTGAGTTTGCTACTTGGCTCCTTTCAGAATGAATTACAATGGTTGTAGTGATCCTCTGACTTTTCCTCTTGCGCCACCATGGGGACACATTTTTCATTTCATTCAAAAGAGTTCGGAAAAAACCCAAACCCCAGTCTCACCAAAAAAAAAATCTGTAATAACTACACTGATTTACATTGTAAAACATATTACTGTGACAAGAAAAGACTAAAACTTAGTTTTTTAGGAGTTATTCATGACGACAAACTCCCCATCCTAATCACTATAGCAACATAGAACATAACTAAAGCTTTTGAGCTTGCATTATTATATATTTTACACCAAACCCTGATCATTTCATAAACTTAATTCAGTGTTTTTGGTGCGTAAACCTAACCAAGTATTTTATTAAACCATAGACAAAAGTAAACAGTGAGTGGCGACACCACAAAACAGCAGAACCAGACAAGACTCAAACCACAGCCTCATGGGTAAGAGTTCTGTGAGGTACGCCTCCTTATGCAGACTTTGTTGCTCTTCTTTTGTGGCTTATATGACATGACACTGTCAAGTCAGGTGACATGGTTGCAGGTCAATAGAAGAGAATAGGTATAAAAAACATAGCCTCTCATAATTTTGCAGCTTTTATTGTGAAATTAATGTTTTTGTGGTGTTGACCAACGTAGCTATTAAACACTTTAGTGTGAGGCTTTGTTGGAATCCAAGATGCCAGTCACATGGTCATGTTTACTAGATATGGCAGCACCAAAACACAGCCAAAACAGGACTAACCTATCTGCCGACTTGACCGTTCTTTTCTCATAAAGGCCTTGCCCTTCTCATGACCACCATACCGCTGATCCATGGGTCAAAACAGTCCCTGTTTAGCCTCATGACTTCCTAGAGAACGCTTTCTGATCTCAACAGGCCTATCCACATTTGGAGTATTTATGACATTGAACGTCGTAAAAGTCAAAGGAAATTCTCAAATACTGACTTTCTGGGGTAGAATAAATCTGCTGATCTACTTTTTTGGAGAATATTTTTCATTAGTACTATTTATAAGCTCGATTATGCCACAGCTATTGGTGTGCAAGTGTGTGTGTCTGTGTGTGTGTGTGAGAATGGGTGAAATAGAAGCACATTGTGCAGCACTTAGACCATTTTTTACTCTCAAAAACATTCAAATATGCTGGATTTACCATGACTGTTGGCCAGTATTTCCCTTAAATAGCACTAAGTAAAGTGTCCTGCAGGTTAAGAAGGTTGAAAAATTTTGATTGCAATTATATGGCATTTGCATCACTACAAAAGACATTTTGTAAATTAATGAATGGTTTAAAATAGGATCTAATGTATAACAGACTAAACATTTTTCTTTTCTGAGTCTTTGAAGATTTTAGGAATTCCCTCAGAACAGCGGTAAGTCACTAAATACTGCTTTCAAGGTTTGTCAAAGATCAGCAAGTTCTATTTTTGGGAAACTTGATACTTAGTCAGGGAATCTGATGACGGTACAAGGTAGGGACAAACTGACTCTAATCATTATGTACATACATGTGTGTAAATGTGACTTGCTGTCTTTCTGACAAATAAAAACAATCGGTGGGAAAAGTTTGTAAGACCAAATGGGAAACTAATCAATGATTAATTAACTCCTTAGTTAGAGCCATGAAATGACAATTAGAAAATCAAAGCCCCCATGCATTCAGCTCATCCATTGTAAACGCATTCAAACATTCTCATCCTTTGGGGGATCTCAGTGTGGTCTCAGATTCGACTAAACTTTTCAATCAGTCAGTTGTTGCTCTAAGCTTTCGAGGAAATTCTGTTTTCCCCACAGGAGTGGAAAGGCACTCTCATGCAGTACAACTCACTGTCTCCTGTCCTCTCACCTTTCCACTGGAGTCCATATTTCCTGGATAGTGTGCTATCATATTTTACTATTACCTATCAATTGGTTTCTAATCGCAGTAACGAGGCAGCTAGCTGGCTGGTGACAGAGCGCTAACGGCCTCGTAGGGAACATTAAGGAGGCCGGGTTATGCTGTGGGCCGTTAACTACCTACAGGCACTGGCTAATGGCTCCAAATGACCTCCTCAGTGGCTATTAGCACATAATTAGAACCTGCAGACCAGTGGTGACCTCCGCCGGACACACGTGATTACTCTTCTCCCCATGTTCTCCCATATTCTCACCTCCTTCCCTTTCCTTTTCTCCCCTTCTCCTTTCCTACCCTCGTCTCTTCACTTCTCACTCGTCCGTTCCTCCTCCTCCTCCTCCTCGTCTCCCTTTCTCTAATGCTATAGGATTACATTGACTCCCCGGTGGGAAGACGACCACTAAAATTAATCTCTTTATGGTGCCCCAGCACAAAAATGCTCAAACCTACTCTAGGTGCTGGGAAATTGCATTAAAAGAGAATGTTCACCGCTATATTCACACAGTGATTGAATATTGTTATAAAAATTGTTTCCATGTCAGAGCAAATTTTACATTTTTTAAACCTTTTCAATGGAGCCTCGGTGCTTCAGGCCCTTTTTACCTTGCTGACAATTGCCAGCACCTCCTTGACCTGATTCAGCGGCACTTCCTTAAATCAGCAGATAATGTGGCTGTGCACTGAAAGGAGAAGCTAAACAGCAGCTAAAGTGCACAGTGTTGCCACACCACAAAAGAGCTCAGTCACACTAACCTCTGTGTACACTTCAGCAACAGTCTCCCGTTACCCAGAACAAAAGACACGCTAACTAGTGTCAGCGCAGGAGCGGCAGGAAAACAATGAAAAAACAACAAAGGAATGTGCTGATTTTTTTGTGTGTGTGAGGGGGAAAATGCAACACAGTACCAGTGCCTTAAATTATCAGTGAATTATCTCTGAGCCTGTGGGAATTATGTGGGTTATTTGTAACAAGCAGTCAAGGACAAGTGAGCCTCGTGTTACAACTATGACATGAATACTAAACACAAAAAAAATTCCTGGCCAACTATCTTTCCAGGCCATCTTCTAGCCTTGGAAATAAGAAGCAGGTACATTTGCTCGGTTCAGCTGAAGATGAGTGAAGCTGGTGAGGACGTATAGTAGAGAGTAAACACTGCTGGACAAATGCTACTGGCACTGCCACCAACACAGTAAATACAGCTGTTGTACCCTTGACCATGTCACTGGTTTGGCACAATAGCACAGTATAGTAATGCTGGAAAGAAAGAGAAATAGTGCTCTGTCAGTGTGCTGTAAAAGCCATACAGTCAAGGTCTTTAGGGAGACGCTCAGAGGACTCAGTCTGATCCAGTTCAGATCAAGGATCCAGACCTTCTTTTAAAGCTCCGTCTCACTACAACCACTGAAGACGATGTTTGATTTGACATAAGACTCAAGAACAAATACGAAATAATTATGACAAACTCAAACGATTGTAAAAGGTGGATGATATGGATACTCACATTTGTTTCAAAGTCTCTGACTCTGTAAGGTTCACTTAAGAAAAAAAGCCACTATTCATATAAAAGACCCAACACTGAAGTAAACCAGACACTGTAACTTTTAAATGTACAGCACCCCTTCATCCATCTATCATCCATGCCAGGTTATCCTGTGCTGGGTCACAGAGGACCTGAAGCTTATCCAGCTTAAGAGAGGCAGTGTACAGCCTGAATGTGTCATGTACGGTACAGAGCCCATTCAATTTCAGCCTATGGAAACAATGCTAAGAGCGGTGGATTTTAAACAGTGAAGGTGTGGGTCAGTGAGCTAAAAGACGCAAAAGTGCACCCTATGAGTGGAATTCTCCCTTTCACATCACACATTGATCACTTGAGCTTTTAGTAAAATATATAAACAAAAAAAAATCCTTATTAGTGTAAATGATAAAACTGTTACAAAGTAAGATGCATTACTTCCTATTGTTAACATGCATATGTCCAGTATACACATGTAGCACATACAGTGCATGCTTACACTAGTAAAAAAAACATCTTCTTAAGACACATGAACTACTTTGGTGTTTATCACCTCCTCACAGGGAAGTTCTTAAGGTTTTAGCCAATGTTAACATTTTATTTAGGCTATTTACAACATCTGCACCATCTCATTGTAGCAATGAAAAAGACTCTGCAGCAGACAGCAGTGCACACCACTACCCAACTAAGAAACACAAAAAGGCCAAGGAGCCAGTTTTTAGTGGAATTAGTAAAAATTTTTTTACAAACAAAGCTTTAGTTGTTTAAGAGATGCAAATGCTAAAACCATGTAATATTTTTTATAAATATGAGTTTGAGTTGAAACAGTCACCATGTGTAGTGATGCTAAGCCAATTAAAGTACAACTTTCTTGACCCGTCCATCCACCCTAACCTCCACCCTATTAGGATTTTGTCACCCTTGGTACCTGCATTCATCTTCACTCCTATCATAATCATTACAGATGCTACAGAGTTTGTCACGTGGACATATTTTCTTCCTTTCTTCTTGGGACGACGGTCTCTTTAAGTTATAAGTAATTTTATTTACTTTCTTTTCACAATAAGAGTCTTACACTACCAAATGCAAGCAACTTATGGCATGCACAAAACATTCATATTGCATAAATCATGTTATAATTTGACTTTATGAGCTCATGTTCATGCATGCATCTGGGGTATACATTTAAAAAAAAGAAACCCCACCAAGACTAGATCGCTATGATCGCCTCTCAGGGTCAGACCTGTCCAGTGCCCACCAGAGGTTGAAAACTGCTACTGCAGGTAATTGCCGGAGTAGGAGCCAAAGTGAGGTCAAGCCAAGAGGGAGTATTCAGATATCCCAATTTCCTGTCCTGTGTCACCAGGTCTTTGGAAGCAGTTTTGGACTGTGCTATGAGTTATAGACACGCATACATCAATGCATACAACCACACATCCATATACAGACAGAGATATAACGTTAGTCCTCTCTGAATTTATTTGTTTTCATTTGTCCTCTGACAGCAGTACTCCAGTCTGTTAACCGAAGGTCTCTCTCTCCGCTCAGAGGCTTTCATCTTCTACATCTGCTCATATATGTATATGTACCATAACTCATAATTTTACTGGGAAATCACACAGTGGTCGCAGCTTTTCTCTTTGGCACATTTCCCATGTGCAGCGATTCTACATGCATTATTAGGAGAGGACTTTTGCAGTATGGCTGGTAGTAAGGATCATGGCCTTGGTGTGGGCCAATTATTGTGGAGAAGGCACTGTGTCCAAAAATAGCCTCTAGTTTGGATGCTGTCTTGTTTCAGGGGGATTCTAGCTGAGTGTGACATGGCAGCTGTGCAGTGTGCTGGTCAAATGTTGGGCACGTGCACACACACACACACAAAAAAAAAACGCACAGTCACGCAAAGATATGGTAAAATGCAAACATTTATCCATGTGTCCATACCTATATTAGAAACATACAAGCACACTTAGATGATCATGCACACTCGCACAAGAATGAGAAAAAGGTTATCCCTAGTGTGCAATATAAACGGATGCAAGAATAAAGCTTTAACCAGTAAGAGAAGAGAAAGATGTTGGAAATTGCACTTTCATGTCATCCATATCCTGGAGATGGCTGCAAACCCCTGGACACACTTAATCAGGAAAAGGGCACACCTCCTAGTATCCATTCTTTTGTAATGGCATTACACCGCACAAGTAAGATTTAGAGATCCCTTAATGTGGCAGAGTCTTCTGCATAAAAGTATATACAAAGGTTAATATTGCAATAATATGTTCCTGGAGGGCATTGTAATCATTATCTCTCTGGTGGTATCAATTAGAAGCACTTTACTGCAGGTAATGACTAGGATTCCGGTGCAAAATGACATTATTATTATTATCCCCATCTATAATTTCAGAGTGGATACACAAGACATGGGGAAAAAAAGAAAAGCATAAGTTCAACCAAAGGTAGGCTTAAAAAGTGAGAGGACTTTTATTCTTGGACTTGAGGACGAAAACTGAGGCTCAATGGCTGATTCAAGTGTGTGTTTTTAACGTGAATATAAAAGGTGCAATTAAGAAGTTGCAAAACTGTGCTGATAAAAGCAAAATCTGTTTCTCATTTAAATGTGGCCTCCATCCCCTTTGAAGTAGTCTTGCCCAGCGATCCACCGTCCCAGCGCTCCTGCACACTTGGAAAGCTCCCTGGGAGTCAGTTTTGTAAGTGCGTCGCGTGCGCTGGATCGCCTCCTCTGTGTCAACTTGACCCTTCAACTTGAATTTGATTTTGGAGTCGAGTTGCAGGGAGCCAAATCTGGTGAGTAGGGCGAGTGGAGAGTGATGACTGAGCTGGTGTTGGCTGTGAGGGAGCACCCGTTGGCACGGCGGCATGTGCCAAGGTTCAGGCCATTTGCACTGTATGTTCTCCCTCAGATGGATCAGGATGTCACAGCAGAACTTGTTGCTGACAGTCTGACTAATTCACGGCACACAACTTTGTGCATGCTCTTGACTAGTCTCTACTGCACTAACTTCAGTCTTAGATTCTGTTGCTCTTCAACTTAAAACTCCTGCTTGCTCTCTGAGTCGTAGCCATAGACCAACTCTTGTCCCCAGTGACGATCCTCGACGTGAAGGTTGGGTCAGTTTGACACAGATTTTAATGTTTGTTGTCTGTGCAACTTTGAGGTCCATGGTGAAATGTGCTCTTACAAGTGGTCTGAAGGGGATTTCCAGAGTGAGTTTCAAGTGTAGCATACCAATGCACAAGAAGACTACTTTGAATGGGATAGCAGCCAAATTTTAATCAGATAAGGTTTTTCCTTTTTAAAGCCACAATCTCAGATCTTCTTGATCTTAACTCATGCACATGCATATGTGAATGTATCGGAAATTTCCAAGGGCCAAATAACACACAAAAACTTGCATCCTCTTATTCATAACTTGACTGTGTGTTACAGTTTCCTCAAAGAAGTTTGTGTCTTTGCATGAATACATGGGTGTGGGGGTACGAGAGAGAGAGAGAGATCTGAGAAAGAAAGCTTCAGCAACCTGGCAACAAATATTTGCATTCCTCAAAGCACAGGAGTGTGGTTCTTTGCTCTCTTCTATTTATCCAGAGAGACAGAGTGAGGGAAAAAACTGAAATGTCTGAAAATATTTGTATTTGTGTGTTTGTGTTTGGCTCCAAATATTCATAATCAGGGCTCTTTGCCTTATTGACCCCCATACTCCTCCCCACCCATCAATAATTTCAATAATTAAGAAACAAAAAAAAGCTCTTGCTTGTCCTAGTCGACATTAAGCACAGAGAAGTAAGGCCGCAGATTTTTGATTTAGCTGTTTTATATTTAATAAGCACACACAAGAGCCTCCGAGGTGCCTTTTTTAGAAGAATTTAATTGGATGTCGGTGACATCCATCATAGGGTTGTCATGGCATTGACCTTTCCATGGAGGCTATTCATAACCAGGAAGTTACATGAGCCAGGTTGCTGCCTCCTCCGTCACACCCACCACAATGATGCTCTATCAGTCACACCATCTCTCAGCTGTTAAACCCCAGATGTGCTCACCGACAAACAAATTTGCTCACCAGTGCTACTGTTAAGATAATATTGAACATCGCTTCCTTTTGTTTTTCGCCAGCTTCCGTTTTGGGTCGATATCTGTACTGTTAATGATAATTACTATAGGAGCGGTTGGTGGAAGCCTCTGTCTTATGCATGCTACAAGTGGATGCAGCTTTAATATCAGTGGCCCCAAAGAGCACGGAGTCTGGGTGCTTTAATTAACCAAAAGCTATGGAAAAATCCCTGCAAGTTAAGCAATGGCTGATGGAGGACAAGATACTTGGCCAGTATGAAAAATTTATAATAACTCTCTAAACATTCAGCTTAGAGGAAGAAAGAGGAAAATAGATAAGGGCCTAACATAATTAAAACTACAGCATCAATTTAAGCCAAGGTATGCAGTGTGACACAGCTTATGGTACAACTCCCTATAATCACATTTGCCTTTTGTTTATACTTAAATCCTAAGATTTCAATCTTGGTTGAGCTGACGAAACCGGTGGGTCCTAGTACAAACACGCAACTGTATTTATATTCAGGTACCAGAGTTCCATTCAAAATCCCGGCCACAGTGATCAGGGGTTCTGTCAAAAAAACGGTACGAAGGTAGAGTGCTTCCCAGACTGGGTGTTGTCTCTCACACTATGTGAAATGTGTGCTTGCGCTGGCTCTCTCTTCCAGTTTATATCCAGTACATGCTTGCATTGTTTTCCGTCAACCTGTTCTGCATGGGTACACAATTTTAATCCTCAATAATCCACAATTAAGCCTACTATATATAAGGAAAGCATGTTGCAGCGGCTTTCTACACCAGCAGACACAGAGCAATATTAGTGTTCATTTGGAGTTGTGTTTTAGACAAATGTAAGTCTAGTAATCATTTGCCCTGGTTAGATCTTCATTCCTGAGGGAAATATCTGGAGCGCTGGTATGTCACAAGCTAGTTGCTGACATGTCTGCTGTTTAGTGATAATCCTCTGTGGAAACGTCTCGACAAGTTCCACTTTAGACAGCAATTTGATCCCAAAATAATATAATTTAAATCAATGTCATTATTATTCTTTCATCTACGTTTTCAAGACAGCTTCATATCAATACATCAAACATGAGCAGCTCCTGACCGACCAATTTAAATAAAACTGAATAAAGCTACTTTGGAACATTTGATCTGGAGAGCCTCCAGTCACCTAGTTTGTTTCCTTCGCCCAGTACTGTGGCTGTTCTGCCTGTGAGACCGTGTGACACTCAAACGCATTCGATAAATATCATTTTTAGCTAAACAACAGGATTTAGACAAATTAATGTAAACACTTCATGAAAGACGACTTTGAAGTAAGTGAGTCATCTGTGCAAGCGCTGCAACAAAGGTGGATTATACAAGGTTGCATACCAACTAGCAACGTCCCCCTATCCACTGTATACATAATGTCTGTCACATTGGTTAGTCTCAACTTCCTCTTTATCTAAGCAATGTTACTGTGTTTTGTATATGCTGTCATTTTCCAGACTGTTGCCCATGACATATGAAAAGCAGTTCTGTTGACCGGTGCACCTGCAGTTCGGGCACGGATAATCTGGTCAGGACTCCGCTCGCTGCCACGAGCTGCATATCAAAGCCCTGTTTGCCAGACCTTGTTTAGAGCATGTGTTTATCTTATTGTCCCACCAGTGTATATGCATTCCTGAAACATCGTGAAGAACATTATTCTTGCACTGAGCCGCATTCAAAAACAAAATCAGGAAATCTGATTAGAATGGGGCCTTTAAAGCAGCATGCTGGAGTTAAACAAGAGCTAAACATGTGGTGAGAAGCAGGGAAATCCACATGTACTGGATGCTATGGCACATGTACACAGAGAACAAAATGTTTCATTGTGGCTGCCTATTAGAGAACAAACGCTCTTCCTCCAGATTCGAACCCAAACCTCGGCTACAAGGAGGGGAATACTGTTGTATTGTTCTGAGTTCACACAATGCATTTCTTGTGCACTTAATATCCCTAAACAAGGCACTGGATATGAAAGAAAGAGAATCTGGACACTGATAATCTCATTTAGAGAGAGATGATGTGCCTCAAGGTACATCCAAAGGAATCAACAGTAAATACTCAGAGCAAGTTGAGTGGCTAGCGTCACGCCAACAGAGCAATAGGCTGCGAGTCTGTTTAACGGAGCAATAACAGCAGAAAAGAGGGAGTTATAATCTTAAGTGTCTCCTATATTAGTGCAGATGAATCTAAAGTTAATACGAACAGGGGCAAGGTTATAGCACCTTCCTGAATGGTGCCACAGCACACCACGACACAACGGAGCCCGTAGGCGATAGGCAGAAACATAAGAAAAATGGAAAGGCTGAGCAATTCACCCAAAGGGATTAGATTTTAAATAGATATCAGCTCATATATGATTCCTTCTTTTTTTCCCTCTTGTCTGTAAGTGGGTGTAATTTGGAGTGCGTAATGAAGGAAAAAGGAGCTATAGGTTAATCTCATTGACCTCCACACTCTGGGGATGGCGGGTTATAGCTAGGAGATATACAGCCATCTCCCCTGCCAGCTAGCTCAGCCTGCCCTCGGAGAGGTAATGAAAGTTGTGAAAGTGACTTGGTGCGGCGGAGAAGAAAGGCAGTTGCTTCAGTATCGCGATATAATGAACACAGACCCTAAAAGAGAACTCTAAAACTGAATTTACATAATGATCTCGGATGAGATGTGTGACTCCAGCGACAGAATTCAGCTTAATTTCCCAGGGTTTATTTGCTTTAATTTCCTTTGGACAATAGTGGAATTAACTCTATAAACAAAGCCGCCATTATGGAGCAAGTGGCCAGGTGAAGTTCACTCTGGAGCTCGCTGTCAGTCTTCACATTATTACTTCCTTCACCGTCCGCGTGTAAATGACTTTGAGGAGAAGCCGCATCTCTGTTTTTCACAGTTCATCATATCTGTGAAGCTACAGAGACGCTAAAAAGACAGAGAAATCTTGGAGAGAGATCACGAAGGCTGAAGGTCTGTCTTTAAAAAAAAAAAGCTTCTCGCTGTTTTTTTTTTTTGTCGTTCTCCTTCTTTTGTTCGTCTCTGGCTGAACAGATGCAGTATTTTAATCAGTTCAGTGTAACGGCTTTGATTTTTCCTCCTGTAAGCCAGTAAACATGACCCCGAACATATTTTCCTATTAATTTGAGTCTTTTTTTATGCATGTTATGCATGTAACTGCGGGGTTTTGTCCCATTCCAAAATGCGAGTCACCTGCAGCTCAATATTGTGCCTGAACACATCCTACTGCTGCTCTGCTAACAGGCTGCTAACACTCTCCGTCTAGACACTGTGTCAGATATGATATTTTGCGTCACCTTTGAGCCCGGACATTTAGAACAGATGCTGAATAACAAACTGTATGTGCGATATTACTGTAATTAATCTCAGGTACACTGAGGCCTTAAAGTCACTGAACATTTTACCTGAATTCTTTAGTATTTCTCATACAAAATACCCTGGATGTATCATGCCACAATCAGATTAAAACATATTTATCAGGGGTTCAAGCACTCAAAGTTTAAAAGGCATTCTGCTTTGTCATGACTGTGCAGTAAATCTGGATTTGTGCACAGAGCATACGTAACATTACCTTTCCCCAACTGAGGTCCATCCATTTAAAAGTGGAATGAAAAGCATTTAAAGAGACACAAATATGAAAATATCAGGTGTTAAAGAGCCTTAACTGCTGTTACTTTGGCAAAACCTGATGGAGAGGGGACATTTTCAGGGCCTTTATGGGCAGATTTTTTCCCCCCTTAAACTATTGTTTCAATTTGGTTCCTAAAGTGAGAGGCACCTGGCTGCAGACAGGAAATGCACGGGATGCATTACAAAATAAAATTGCGTAGGCACTTCCGGTGGAATTAATTTTCACGCTAATGTATTAGCAATACAATGTAAAATCTACTAGACCATCGTCCATAGTATATATCGCTTTAATTTATATATTAAACTTGTTATTTTGAGAATGAGCCGCATTGTGAGTTTTATGTCTGCTAACAGAATAATCCTTAAATGTTATTTTTAATGCACAGTTACAGTCATAAGAATAGAACAAAGACGTACTACAGGTAATGAAGACAACACAATAATTACTAATATAATGACTAAATCGGCGACCGGGGACATTAAATAACAAAAGTGTAACTGTTAGATTACCGTAAAACTACTATCCTGCCACAGAACCGTCAGAGCCAGCGGCAGATTTCAGAAAGTCTAGCCGAGCTAAGGCTGCTGTCAGCGGGGAGCTGTGAGCGCTGACCGCCTGGTAGTAGCTGTCTAACGGTGACACTCACATCTCCGAAATCGTTGGCGTAAACTTTTAAGCAGAATTTATCTGATAAGTTGACCACAGATTTGATGTTTACACAACCACTTTATTACCTCAAATAATCTTAAAACTAAGTTTTGTATCACATTAACGACAGTACCGTGGACAAGTGCGTATTTTGAGAAACGGCCACAACCTCTCGTTAAATGGCTGCTTCTTCTTTTGATTTAATTAGTGGTTAGCAAACCAACTTCACATGCGTTACTGCCATCTACCGGACTGGACGCTTAAATGTCCTTTTCTTTATTTTACCCGTTACTTCCTGTCCTCACAGTGGAGGTCTGCAGCCAGGTACTCTTGGCCTAAAGTAGTTCCATATTTTTGGTTTAGAATTTTTAGTTAACCCCTTCATGCCGATTGTCACAACTTCGCAACACACCGCTGCTGCTGAGATAGCGTATGCATTCCCCCAATGCTGGTCCATGCATATTCAACACATACCTAGGAACCTTCTGCAAGCACTTGTTTCTCTTGGACCGGTTGGATTTGTGGCATCAATGACAAAAATTACCATTAATGCCTGTTGTATCACACCTTTATATCTATTATATGTGCTATAGACAAATTAACATCCACTTAATTTACATCAGCTAGAAGCAAAAACAAATATTATGTATAAAAAAATTATATATATATATATATATATAATTGCAAATAAATTCAGACATCATGGGGCTACGTTGGTTAATTTTTGTGACTAAAAAATGCAATACCCTGACCTTGAAAGAGGTCAAAGTTTGTCAATTGGTCTTTCTTCCCAGACTCAAATATTCTATTGATTTATTTCTATTAATGACTATTAGATTTTTTTTCTGTGTAATGTTGTACAATGTGCAGTGTTTCCATAATTAAGCATTAGCAGCACCTTTACAGGATGTTTTTTTAGATATATATATAAATAAACACACACACATATATAGTCAGGTTTAAAGCAAGACAGGTGTCATTAAAAAATTACATGAGGTGGTTCCTGTTTTCTTAGGTATTGAAAGATCCTCCCTTTCAGTAACTAAGAAAACAGGGACTAGCACATGAACAAATTAGCAGTGCGTCACGATCATTTGCATGGCTACAGGGAGGAAAATAAGTGATATGCTACAGAGGAGGGGAACTATTACGCTACTCATTTATGTGTATGGACTAAATAATTTTATGATGAAAGGCTAATTTCTCTCATCTGAATTTAAAGTATTCTTCATTTTATTCTGGTGCCAGCAGCTGGAAAGTGTGCATTATGAAGATGTACACATTCTGGTTATATTATCAATTATTCATGACAGTTTGGCAGAGCTTTAAAAGGCAAAACTATACACAGTGTTGCTTTTTTCAATATTTATGGTTCACCAAGGCGCGTCCCCTCAGCATTTTGCCTCCAGCCCTAATGCATTCAAGCCTCAAGTGAGTTAAATCTAATTTCTCAAGACTAACTTAAGTCCAAGTCTCAAGTTTTTCCAGTCTGAATGAATCCTTAATCCTAAACTTTGGTGATCTCCTGACATTCCCTCTATCACCACAAGCAAGTATCATTTTCACTCATTCTTTGAAATATTTCAGCATGCATGGGATGGATTGGTACAGAGTTTGGGACAGACATCCATGGTGCCTCGATGATACATTCTAACAGCTCTGAGCTTGAATTACTGCTGCACCTCAAAGTACAGCATCACTGAGCTGGTCGTATGGTCGAGGTACGAGGACCCATACGTCTGGCAGCTGTTGCCCGTCTAGAACAAAGGAGGAAATGGGGTGATGCATGTATGAAGCTACAAATGTTCAGACAGCGGAGGTCAGGATTGGTGAATGGGAGACCACTGTATATCTGACAAAACAAGAACCATGATGGTGGAATACTGTGTGACTGAAAAAAATGCTTAGTGCCAAATGGAAATCTGTCATAGATATATTCCTTGAAATGTTCACGTACAGTTGCCTACTTGCGCATGTGTAAATGCTTGTCCCCACCCCGACCACTCCACGAACAAGAGCCCTCCAACGGCCCCCTTTGCCTGAGACCCCTCAGCATCTGGGATCACCACCAGCTACTGTCTCACAGGCCACCTACTTTCTTTTGACTACAATAATAATAATGCATTGGTTCTATACAGCACTTTTCTAGGCACTCAAAGATGCTTTACATTGCATTATTCATTCACTCCTTAATTGATGATGGTAAGCTACATATGTAGCAACAGCTGCCCTGGGGTAGGCTGATGGAGGTGAGGCTGCCAGTCTGCACCATCGGTCCCTCCGACCACCACCAACCACTCACTCTCACACTGCATCCACCCAGGCTTCCTGGTGTTCCCTCACGGTCTCCCATCCAGGTACTGACCAGGCCCAACCTCACTTAGCTTCCAAGATCTGACGGGATCGGGCATCCACAAGGCGGTATGACACCTTTTAAATCATTGCAAAGAAAAAGGAATCCATTATTTTGTGTTTATTTTCCATACAACGTTGGATGTAACATCAGCTCTATGTAGACATGTGTTGTAATTTTAAAACCACACAACGGGACAACACTTTATCACCCAGAGAAACAACTAGTACTGTCAGAAAATTGTAAATTCAGTTGTGTTTTTCAACATGTAGTACACTGAAATAATAGTGACACTGGGACTCATCCTACTGAGAAGCAGGAGAGCACAAATGGGTTAAGAAATTAGCAAAGATACAGTATTACTTTGGAGAAATTCAATATGTTATGCAATGATAAACTCAGCAGTCAAACAACAGTAATGGGCGTACAGATGGATAGCAAATGTGCATTAAATGTAAATTTTAAATTATTTTTCTCTCTCCAACACCCCCTTGCACAAACAAACAACTGCCACCAATGGAAAGGTTAAGCTGTGAACTTTTATCTAATATGTGATACACAATACGTTAAGAGCAATTCAACCTAGAAGGAAGGATGTGAATCTGGATGCAAATTGCATCAATCAGGTTCTAAAGGTTAAGGGTGTGACCGCTTTGAGTGATAGTTGGGCGCCTGCATAGGACAGCTTCCATGGCCCACCTCAGCTCCACTCACGCTCCACCTCTTTGCCCATTTTTGGATTAGATGGGAGTCAGGCACTGCCAAGACCGCGATGGCCAGAGCCACCGCGCTGAGCTTCAAAATGAGTAAACCCATGGGTGAAGTCACAGAGGGTTTGTCCGTCTTTATATACAGTCAGTGGTCAAAGCATAAAAGAGATTTATTTTTGCAACAAAGATTTCTATCAGCCTTGGAATGCACAGACAAACAATACGGCATGGATACCAGCTTCAGATCAGAAAACAACTCTTTGTGTAATACTGGAGGGCACGAAAAAATTATGTATTTTGTAATTTAATCATGTAGCCACTATAATAAATGCTTTTGTACAAAGCAGCGGGCCATGAGGAATTCTTTTTCTCTCCTGGGGACAGGAGACTGGGTTGTCTACCTGTGCATCAGGAGCACCTGCTTCGCACTACATTGCTGCCAAATCCAAGTGGCACTTCTTTCCTTGATTTTCATGGGTAATTTTCAGTTCTTGCTTTTATACTGCTAAAATTAAAAAGAAAAAAAAAAAACAAAAGACAAGCAGCCTAACTCGCAACCTGAAATCAATCACAAACACACAGCAGCCACTGATGTAGTCGGGCAACATTTGAAGCGTGACATCCATAGAACAAAAACTGGATGCATCGTGCAGACAGAAGAAGCAGCCAAGGTACAGTAGCAAAGACATGCCAGTCTGAAAATAGCATGTAATAACATTCATGTGTGCCAAAGCTAACAAATAGGACAACGGTGGTCCTTGACATGATGAAGCCACAACAATGCATCTGTTTCAATGGAAAATAGCAGATGTATTCTCATTCACTGTCTAAAGATACTTTCTTTTTGACGATGGGCAATGACAGTTTGGGATGTTCCAGACAAAGCTTCACACTGTCAAACAACCATTCATAAACCATATAAAGAGCTCCACACCTATCGTACAGCAAAGATGTCTGAAGGTCAAAGTCAGGGAAGTGTGCCGTCATGACCGTAGTGCTGAACAGTTGTCAGGTGCACCACTTAACTGGCCGCAAACTAGAAGCTCCCATGTCATTTTTTAAGTCGGGTAAGTTTGGTCGCCTTTCTCCAGTGCTCCAGAGTGATATCATCAGGGGTTAAAGAGTAACGCTCCTAATGCCTCGGAGAGAGGTGTCCTTTTCAAAGAACATGACATTACTTGGGAAGGATTGGTGTATATTACAAATGTCCTTAAGACAGTAAAGTCAACTCTTTGTCCTCTGCAGAGATATGATGCCCTGTGTACCGTGTAAGGTCCCTCCCATTCTAAGCTATTCCTTTAATGATGACTGTACTGGTGTATCTTCAGTATGGGTCATTATAGCATGCATTTTTAAGCGTGTTTTCCTATGCATGCACACCATTTCATGACTTACTACTGTATGTGTATAAATTAGATTTGTCAGCTGTCAGCTTGGGTGTGTGTGCATGCATGTGTGTGTGTCCAAGGTCTGGGTGGTTCAGCCTGGCCCCTGAGTTGGGCAGATAACATGCGCTGCTCTTCCAGCCTGTCTGACTTTGTAACTATATCTGTCCTTACCTTCCCATGGAAATAAATAAAAATCACTCCAGCTACTCCCACTGCATAAAGGGGAGGCATGCCTCACATAATCGTTTGAGACCGGGACAAACTTGGCCCATTGATATCTGTGTATTTATTACGCCTATGGCAATATAAGGCAGAGCAGAGTGAGATATCAGCTTACCTTGAGCGCTGTGTGAGAGAGAGAGAGTTTAAGATAAAGGATATTTAATATCCAGTGCACACCGGCAGGGGCCTAAGCCTCTAATAGCACTTGGGGTTTCTGAGCAGGTAATGCCTTCATCTTTGTCTAAACACACTTTTATGGACTTTAACTGTAATGATATAAAGAGAGAGTGGGTCACAGATAAATGTAGCGTAATGGCTCAAAGCTGAAGATTAGCCATGTATCATGTCTAGGGGATAATGCTTCAAGGCAGTTCTTCCAAAAGGTGTTATCTCCTGCTGAAGAAAGACGAGAGAGGAAGACACACAGACGCACACACACACACATCCAGACACATATATTAAATAATGACCTCCTCTTCTTTCCTGCCTTTTTTTCCCTGCCTTTCTTTTAACAGTGCTTTGCATTTTGTCACATTGCGTTAGAATCAACGGCAGGGGCATTTGGGCTGTAATGAATCTGTGAAGCCAATGTACATCGCTGGCGACAAACATTACCAGGGCACCTCCTGTGTTCTAGGACACATTACCTTCGCTTATTTGGTGTCTAAATGATAATGAGAATTCATGTGATAACCTATATTATTTAGATGTGAACATGCATCTCTAAAAACTAAAAAAAATAAAAAGATGCATGCACATGATCACGCATACAGTGCAAAAACAGCAGCAGCACTTACAGGCCATTTAGACAGCTTATTTCACAAATCAATCAGTTGACTTCTACATCCATTAAGGAGGAGGAAGAATCAAACAACAGCTACATAGTTAACTCGGAGCGTGAGTGAGGGAAAAGAATAGTGTTGTTGTCCTAATTATGCACTGGGGTGATGCATTATTTACCAATCCAACATACATGGGCAGGGCTGGATATGAGTAAAATAATTTATGATAAGATTTTCCTCTTTTCGCTCCTGCCTTTTCTTCCTCTCTCTGTCCTCCACACTCCACCCCACCCGTCTTTAAATCAAACTTCAATAAAATGTGCCACCCCTATTCATTTTGCATGATGCCTCGCTAAAAAAAAAACCCCATCCAGGACAGCAAGATCTGTTATTCAAAAATTCTTCTCATAGAGCAGGGTCAAAACAACAAAACAGCGGGGAAAGAGGAGGCAGTGGCTCCGGTAACTCTATAACTCACCTTGGGCGACTGCCGCAGACTTAAAGACAGTCAAGACAGGCAGGGAGACACAGAGAAGGTTGGGAGGGGAAAGATAAGCCGCCACCCCAAAAATACCACCCAGTCCAAATGAGAAGCATTCATCACAGAAAAACAACAACTCTTATAAATATATTATATTTCTAAACTCTAAATCCAAAACACTTGCATGTGTCTTACAGTAGGTATTTAAAATGTAATGACACCACTTTAACCCCAAATTCCCAGATGGTGGCAGAAATATTCTTAAGACTTCCTCGTTTTGCTTTTCCGCCCATCGACCACATTAAATTCTATTTCTAGCTGAGCCAACTCTTCAGACATTTTAACCATCTTAGCAGCAGGAGTCTAGGAACAGCATTGTCAGTCATTGGTCAGATGGTCCGAAACTTTACGTAACCCATGTGGGCTAGGCGACTGACTGTGGCTACAATAGCAGTAACAGTAGACTGTTCTTTTAAAGGAGCCTGGGTTGTGAATGAAAAACAAGTGATTCAGCAGTGCAGTTTAAGTTGAATGTATTAACAGAATATTTACAATATACACACAAAGCAACCGAAGCACCATCCAGATAATCAAGAACGGGTTACCCAAAATCAACCAATGTCCACATTCTTCAAAATAAAGTCCTTGTGACCAGAAAAAAACTAAAATCCCAAAAAGGTTTGTCTGGATCGGTGGGTGTGATACAGTTTGTGTCCTACCAGGTCGTTGTCCTCGCTCGCCAGTATGTGTGGAGATGAGCTGCTTCGTCCATGAGTTTCAGAGTTGGTCAAAATAAAATAAAATAAAATAAAATAAATTTGACCTAAAAGGCCAAAAACACACATAAGATAAGATAAGAGATCCTTTATTTGTCCCACAAGGGGAAATTCCAAGAGTTGCAACATAATAGGACAGTACAGAAAGTAGTCATACAAGATAATAAAAAAATGTGCAAAAAATGTGCAAAATAAAGTAAATAAATAAAAATAAAGAGAGTACATGTGGACTATAATGTACACCAATTATACGGCCAGTTTAGAGATGTGCGTTGTAAAGTCTGACAGCAGCAGGAAGGAAAGACCTGCGAAACCTCTCCTTCACACAGCGAGGGTGGATTAGTCTGTCACTGAAGCTGCTCTCCAGAGCTGATAAAGTCTCCTGCAGGGGGTGGGACTCATGGTCCAGCATTGACATGAGTTTAGCCAGGACCCTCCTGTCCCCCACCTCCCGAACAGAGTCCAGAGGACAGCCCAGGACTGAGCTGGACTTCCTGATGATCTTGTCCAGCTTCTTCCTCTCCCTCTCTGTGATGCCGCTGCTCCAGCAGACCACACCGTACAGAATGGCAGATGCCACCACAGAGTCGTAGAAGGTCTTCAGGAGTGGCCCTCTCACTCCAAAAGACCTGAGCCTCCTCAGGAGGTAGAGACGACTCTGGCCCCTTCTGTAGAGTGCGTCTGTGTGGTGAGTCCAGTCCAGTTTATTGTTCAGATGAACACCCAGGTACTTGTATGAGTCAACTCTCTCAATGTCCCTTCCCTGGATGCTCACTGGTGCAGGTGGAGTAGAGTGACGTCGACGGAAGTCCACCAGCATCTCCTTGGTCTTCCCGGTGTTGAGGAGAAGATGGTTCTGCTGACACCAGTCCACGAAGTTCTGTGTTAGTCCTCTGTACTCTGCGTCCTCGTCCCCCGTGATGAGACCGATGATGGCAGAGTCGTCAGAGAACTTCTGCAGGACACAGCTCTCTGTGTTGTGTCTGAAGTCAGCAGTGTAGAGGGTGAAGAGAAAGGGCGCGAGCACTGTGCCCTGAGGCGCCCCCACACTGCAGGTCCGGACTTCAGACACACAGTCACGGACTCTCACATACTGGGGCCTGTCAGTGAGGTAGTCCAGGATCCAATCTGCCAGGTTGAAGTCCACCCCAAACATCTCCAGCTTCTCTCTCAGGATCCTCGGCTGAATGGTATTAAAAGCACTGGAGAAGTCAAAGAAGAGAATTCTCACAGTACTGCCGGGTTTCTCCAGGTGGGAGAACACACGATGAAGCAGATGGATAACGGCGTCCTCCACTCCAATGCCAGGCCGGTACGCGAACTGCAGCGGGTCCATCGCTGGGCCCACAGCAGAGCGAAGGTGTCCCAGGATCAGTCTCTCCAGTGTCTTCATGAGGTGGGACGTTAGGGCCACTGGCCTAAAGCTGCCGGGGTCTGTAGCCCGTGGTGTCTTGGGCACTGGTACCACACAGGAGGTCTTCCAGAGCTGTGGTACCACCCGCAGCCTCAGGCTCAGGTTGAAGACATGCTCCATGATGCCACACAGTTCATCAGCGCAGCATCTGAGGAGCCTAGGACTGACCCCATCCGGACCTGGCGCTTTCCTTTGCCGAATCCTCATCAGTTCCCTCCTCACCTGGTGTGAGCTGAAGGAGAGAGGTGGGGCTGGGGGTGACTCTGTGCAGGGGGGCAGCTGAGTCTGAAGAGTGTCGGGGGTGGGAAGCATGGGTCTGAGTGGAGGCTGATGGGCCATCACAGAGGTATGAAGAGGAGCAGAGTTGAGCCATTGTCCTGAGGTGTGTTGAGGGGGAGGGGTGGGTGTCTGATCGAACCTCAGAAAAAAGTCATTCAGGTCATTCACCCACTGAATGTCAGCTGCTGTTTGTGCAGGAGGGGGGGCTTTGAACCCAGAGATGGTCTTAAGGCTTCTCCAGACTTCACAGATGTTATTGTCCAGCAGCTGTCCCTCCATTTTCCTCCTGTAGGCATCCTTGGCCCCACGTATGCTCCTCCTGAGCCTCTTCTGTGTCTCCTTCAGCATCTCCCTGTCACCAGACCTGAAGGCCCTCTTTTTCTGTTTCAGCAAGTCCTTGATATCACGATTAATCCACGGCTTGTTGTTAGAGAAACACCGCACTGTCTGGGCGGGTACAGTGTTCTCATAACAAAAGTTAATGTAGCCAGAGATGCACTCTGTCATGGCGTTGATGTCCTCACCATGAGGGGCGCAGAGTGCAGGCCACACCGTGGTCCCAAAACAGTCTCTCAGGGCCTCTGCACTGCCATCTGTCCATTTCCTCACCACACGGGTCACAACTGACTCCCTCTGTACCAGTGGAGAGTACATAGGGCGCAGATGGATGATATTGTGGTCCCCGTTGCCCAGAGGAGGAAACGCAGAAGCAGTGTATGCGTTCTTGATGTTGGAGAAGAATAGGTCCAGTGTTCTATTGTTTCTTGTGGGGCAAGTGACATATTGGGTGAAAGAGGGGAGCACAGAAGAGGGACACGCATGGTTGAAGTCTCCGGAGATAAGGATGAACGCCTGAGGATGCTGTGTTTGCAGCCTGCTGGTACAAGAGAGCAGTGCGTCGCAGGCACTATCCGCGTTGGCGTGAGGAGGAACATACACCGCTACAACAATAGTCTGTGTAAACTCCCTGGGCAGATAGACCGGCCTCATGCTCACCGCCAGCAGCTCAATGTCCCTGCTGCACGTCTGCTCCTTCACGGTGATGTGTCCGGGCTTACACCACTTCTCGTGCACAAACACAGCCAGTCCTCCGCCTCTTTTCTTCCCGCTCTCCGCTGTCCTATCCGCCCTCACCAGGTGGAAGTGGTCCATGTCCACAGCGGAGTCCGCAATGTCCGGGGTTAGCCAGGACTCAGTGAAAATCATGACGCTCGCGTCCCTGTACTCCCGCCGAAACCGCGCCAGTGCCGCCAGCTCCTCGGAGTTCTTAGGTAGCGAGCGCACGTTCCCCATGATGACTGAGGGGACAGCAGGTCTAAAGCAGCGCTGTTTTACACGGAGCCTCCGTCCTGCACGGACTCCTCTTCTCGTCCTCTTCAGAATCTCCGCCGGGATAGTGTGTTTGTCTCTCGCCACCACCTCTGCGCTCCGCAGCGAGATCAGCTGCTCCTTTGTGTACACACGCCGAGGGCGCGCTCCGACACACATGTTGGGACGAAAGTGGCAAAGTGAGGGGAAATGAGAATAGTTTCCCGAGTAGAGTTAGCAGAAGTCAGTGCTGCCCCGCTTAATCTACCAATATTTACAGAAGGGTCCGCAAAAACGCAACAAAAAACATTAAAAAAGTGCAGAAAGTGGAAAAGAAACTGAGACTGTTGCAACTCAGCAGCCGGCTCTCACCGGCGCATGCGTAAAGAGAAGATGTAAGTATTTCATTCAAAATAACCAAGTCAGTTTCTAGATTAAATCAAAATAAAATCAACGTATGCATAACATACACGATAAATACATTAATTAAACAACTACTATTTCTAAAATATTCAATTCAAGCAATTAATTAGCAATTAATAATTCAAAGTTCAAGTTAAAATCAAAGTCAAATCCAAATTGCACTTTCCACCATTCATTAATCAAAATATTCATTCAACAAACATTCAAACTACTCAAGCAGAGTTCAGGATTCAAATGCGATGAGTGTTCAAAGTGTTTTAATTATTGCGCAACGTTCATTCAATTAAACACGTAGCTACGTTCCATTCACAGTAATGAGCGTCAATGCTGACCAAACCTCATCGCCGTTTTGGCGTCAATCAGAAAAGCGTCAAAACTGTAAAAAAGAGAAATAACGCTCCAAACTAACAAGCGGGTGAATAAATTAAAGTGTGGCCTACAATTCGGCTTTCTTTTTTTAATTAAAGAGTATTAGTTACCTTTGAAACGAGTGGTTACCACTTAGCCTCCATGCGCGGTCCGACAGGGAATCAGCGGTGATTAGGTGTGGTATTGAACGGTACAGGTTCGATGCAGGTTCTGCTAAAACAGCGCTGCAGTGAGCGATAACACGGACATTTATGACATTAAACGATTTCAAATATTTCGGTAAACGACTCACCAGTAAGTGATGGTTCTGAACGCAAGATTCAAACAGCTCCAGTCAAAAGTTTGACACGCCACCTTGACCATGCCACGGCCACAGTGGGGACGGAGGAGGAAGTGACTCTTTGACCAGCAACTTAAAGGAGGTCAGGAGGTGAGGGCGCACCGGAAGTGGGCCCGTGGAAAAAAAGAATAACTAAATGCGGGTTACATTTAGTCTAGACTGAAAATCTCAACGAGATTCTGCAGTTTTAATCTAGGAGCACGAGTAAAAGTTAAGCTTTCTCAGCATCTATGAGATGGGTCGACTCTTTAATTGGTGCATCCATCTGTTTCCTCCTCAGAAGGAATTGTAATAACTTTAAAGACCTGACTTTTCATCATCAGATCAAAAACACTTTCGCTTATGACAAGATACCTGCAAAATTAATGACATTCCCATCATCCTCAACTTAATGCTGCCTTTAAAGCTACTATGGGGATATTCTAACATGCTGACATAGTAAACTAAGATGGTAACAAGTAGGAGCATCTTAGCATCACTGTGCCTACGTAGAGCTTCATGGAGCTGCTCGTAGCTGGAAACTCTCTGTCTTTTTAATTTTTATTGGACCTAATGACTCAAATAGTAATAACACAAAGCACCCTTTGGGTGTTTGTGATGCTCAGTAAAATGTAATGAATACAGTAGACAGGAACGATTTCGTACGAGAAAATATTTTTGGATGGTGGACTTTAAGTCATCCTGACAGAGGGAACTCTGTCTCTCAAAACATATGTTCCTATACAACTATACTGCATTCTCAAAATACATTTCTGCCGGATTACTTTTGTTTGTGATCATAAATAAGTATCTAATCAGCATATTTTACTTTTACAGTTTATTTTACTTTTGCACTGTTGTTTCTTTTCAGCCAACTAATCATGCATTAGATGGGGTGAGACTTGTCACTCTGGCAACCCAGACAATGGAAAAGAAGCTTCAAATGTGTTGTAAAAGGGTCATATACTAACCCAAACCATCGTACTATCCACAACCTAACCATGCAGTATTTGGTGCCTAAACTTAACCAAACAGTGAGTGAAATCCGAAAGTAAACAACAACCTGGTATTTTGGTCGAAGTTGTATTTGCTTGATTTTTGCCTCCATACTGCTTCTTTACACAGACTTGTGGCTCTTTGTCCTACAATGTCACAGGTGTCACAGGTTCTCATTTACATTCCTTTCAAAACACAAGTAAGACTGCAGTTCAGTTGTATAGGAATGTAATTCTTGGGAGACAGGGTTGGACTGAAGCCAGAACACCAAAATTGCCTCACAGCATTGCACTGTTATTAAGTGTTTGATATTTTTGTGATGTTATGTGGCAATGACATGTCCAATGGCACCTGTATCCATGGCCCTGCAGAAGGCAGTGATGAAAGATAATGCAACTGATTTTTTAAAGGGGTTTTCTAACAGTTTAGTATTGCAGTTGCATAGAAATGAGTGACTTGCAAAAGACTGGTCAAAGCTGATATAGCAGAAGCAAAGATTTCCTGACTTTAATGGGTGAAGCATCAAAACACTGGGTCCTACATTCCCCATCATGCAACCGAGTAAACCCTCCGTTCCATGTGTCAGTCAAACTACACACCCTCAAAGTGTAGTGCTTTCATTCTTTATAAATGTTTAGCCCACAGGTCATATGACATAAGCAGCGTTATTTTCTAAGACTCAATAATGCCCATTTAAAGCTTCAATAAATTGTGTAGAGTTTATACAGACTGAGTAGCACTGGGCATGACTAGCAAACTGAACTTCACCTGTAAAGTCAGTGGAATTCCCAGATTGAAAAAACAAAACAACAACAACAACAAAAAGCAGGCCGGTTCAGTCAGGGAAGTTGCTGTTGGCCACCTGCATGCCTCCCCATAATATTACAAGACACACTGATACACCTTTTACAATGCACATAGATGGCGGCCCTCCACCTCTCTGCAGTTGGTGCACTTCATAGTTCCACTGTTTGATTCAACACCTTTGAGTGTGTCTGTATAGATATCTGTAAACCTCACTGCGTGCAGTTCGGTGGGTTGAAAAGCATGCATTTTCTACCAGCATGCATGTGACACCTCTGGCTAATGACACATGCCATGAAATATTTGCAAAGGATCTTGCTGTGCATGGCACAAGGAGCCAGGCCACTTTAAAAGCCCAAACAAGAGTCCCCAGCACAGAGCAGAGAGAGACAGAGAGAGGAGGGGTTGGATAACTAAATTCATATCATATTACACACTGAAATGTGACTCGTAACGACATCAGTGAAATTCAATCAAGTCCTTGACTCAGTATTACTTAAGGTAAACCAGTGCCCTTCCTGATGTGAAATGAGAAAATTTAATGCGGCATTGTTGTTGTTGTTATTTTTTTACTACTGCTTCAACTTTAGATGCAGTTTGTGTAATGGAAGCCAAATGTGGAAAAGGATTTTACCATAGCAAACATCAAGTATCTGGATTCTGCTCAGCAGCAGCAGCAGCACTAATTGCACCGCTAAAAGTTTCAATAATACTGACAGACACAGCAGTAGTTTTGACTTTAGAAATAGTATTAGCAGCAGTCCTGGTAGGATTCATGACAGCATGAGCAGAGCCAGGACCAGCAGTATTACTGTTATATTAGTATTAGCAGTGGACAATCTTGGGCATAAGTGACAACTAATACTACAAAAAAGTAGACAAAAGTAATTCATTACTCATTATTGAACAAATCACTAAACAGCATGAACCTTCCTTCCTACTTATTATCAGATATATCATCAACATAAAGGGCTGATAGAAGGTAACGCGCATTTAAACTAGACAGCAGCAGCTGTCAATAAGCAACGCTGCTGCCGGCGCATTAATATCTACCATGACGAGCAGCTAGACAATGAGAGGAAAAGAAAAAGTTGTGTCTTCGTGACAATTTTGCTCTGATCAAAGCAACTGTAGCCACTGGGGACTTGGATTAACAGCCATTTAATGATGAAGTAAAGTTTGTGTTGTGCTGCACTTGTTCTGTGTTTGTTTGTCTATCCCATCCAGCTCGGAACAAGACAAGCTGGCTTCCTTTCTTTATTTATTTATATTTCGGTTACAAACTCGTGGGTGTGTTTGATAGAAGGCACGCAGGCATGCAGGCACAGTGTTGCCTGTTGAATCACATCATCAGCATCAACAATAAAAAAAAGGAAAAAATGGCAGGCAGATATAAATGAATATTCCTCACCTGTCTGCTCATGTTGACTCCTCTTGTTTGGATTTCACAGTGGGGGAAAAAATAAAGGCGTATATTTACTTTTAATTGAAAGGAAATTAAAGACGCATCCACATCCGCATGTGACAAAGGAAGATCACAAGGCTTGGGAGTGATGATAGCTTTTGTTTAAGATGGATTTCATAAAGAAAACCCCCCACTGATAATGATGAAAAAAAATCTTGGACATTTCTCCAAATACAATTACCTCGGCATCACCTGATTCAATCAAATGCATTTGCATTCTGTTTGCATGCAGTGTTCCGTGAACCGGTAAACAAGGCAGGCAGAATAAATCTGATGTGTTTTCATGCTTATGGTTGCTCTTCTGTTTGCTACATTTTATTCTGAGTATTTGAATTTTTATGAATTGATAAATAACTGCACAAACATACGCGTAGCTGTGCGGATGGATGTTCTAAAGATGGAGGGGCATATTTTTGCAAACCAAAAAAGAAAAACGGGGAATGTTAGTTCATGTTTGGAGACAGATGTTGTTTGGCCAGCAAGCATGGAGATTAATATTTGACTGTGTCTGATGTGTACTTAAGAATGTATCAAAGAAGATGCATCATTCTGGGGCCTACCAGAGGATGTTGCAGCTGGCGCGATGACAAAAAGCATAAGGCCACACTTGGCAACAGTCAGTCATATACTTACAGCCTGGATAGCTGGAGAGAAATGTAGTGATTACACCACAGTCTTGTTCCCTTCTAATCCCTGACCTTCTTTCTCCCTGGACACTTGGACCTTAAGTCTGTGTATAAAATTCTCACTCTGTTTCATCTCTTCACATAATGTATGGGTCTAATGCTGGCTGATTTGCATGGAAAATTGGTTTACAGATCCTTAAAAGCAGGCAAGTCTGTAGTATTGTTTTACCAGCTTAATATACTCTATATGATATGAAAGAACCCACTCAGACTGTTGCTGTCATTAATCCAGCTGCTGGATATTTTGTGGTCTTGTTGTGGCCTCATGACATCCATAGTTAGTCATTACTATTGTTTGATTTGTCCCCTCAAAAAGAAACAACAGATTGTTTTTCTTCTTATGTTTTTACTGATATTGTGTTGTCTTTTGTCTCTGTGCGGTGTGGGATGCCCTCACCAGTCAACCTCAAATTAAGCAATTCCATCTTTGGTTGAACTGTTAGAAAAGCTGCATTAAACTACTCCGCATTTCATTACAGTGATGAGCAATGAAATGATGATTAAAATCAGCTCAGCTTGGATCGGCTACATTCAAACACGGCGTAAGCCTTGATCATGCTCAGGTGCGGAAGTGGAAGCGGACAGCTGCGGACACCCAGGGACATGCAGTCATTGTTATTACACCACTCTTCCAGCCTGCAAGAGTCTACTGGCAAGACTTAGTTGCACATATGAACAACAGGTCGTATCGACATATTCCGTGCATACACACTACTGCAGAGTATACGCACTGTTGTCTTTGTAGGGTCTTGTCTGCTTGCAGATGTGGAAAGAGTCAGTTCATGCTTTCCACATTCATGTGAACAGGCCAGTGCAGACCAAAATCTCCCAAGCTGAATATTCTGTCTTCATAATCAATAGGATGCAATATATGCTGATTGAATTATTAGAAAATCTAACTGGAACAGCTGGAATTGATCAAAATAGTACTGTTATTTTATCTATTCCCTCGACATATAGATCCTCCATCCAATCCAATGGGTGTTTTTTTCTTTGTTTTTTGGAAAAAAAAACTAAAGCCATACATTTTTAATAAAATATTTTCATATTAACTTCAGTTAAACACAAATTATGCACTTTAACCATATGAATATTATAAAATGTGCTTCACACTCCCTTCTTGTGCTCGCCTACTGAAAAGGTGGAGCATCTCTACTGCAGTCCACTCCAGATGATGTGGAATGTCTCTGATTAGCTTATAGATCAAATAAGTTGTGCATTTGGGTGGAGTCAGATGACAGTAATCGTAGAGCTAGACGTCCTACGAAGGTATGTCCATAAGAAATGGATCTGGGGGATCTGAATGGGTTAAGAGGTTGTCATCTGCCGTCATATTATTCGTTTGGGCCGTCTTCACTGTCTGACACATAACAGTGCTATTTTAGGTTAAAAAAAAATCCAAACCTTTCCACCAGTACAGACTTATCAGAAAATGCCATCATCGCTGTTGCTGAAATGTTCATGAATCACAATTTAAAAGTATAGATAAAATGACATAATCGAGCATAATGTTTTGAAGCCACTCTTTATCTGTTCTCTAATTATCTCTCAGATCCTCCTCCCACTCACGCTCGTCAAACCACTCATCTTGATCCAGCTCCACACAGGAACACACAAGTGGGGTCAAAGGCCAGAACCAAATGAAACACTATCACTCCTCTTCATCCATTAACAATAATAAAGTAATAATGATCATCTCTTTGCTCCTGAAATCACTGCCCTGACTGATATATGACCTAATTCCAACAATTAGATGAGAGCTTATTCACCCTGTGTCAGACAGTGTATTGAGTTTAGATCAGGTTGCTGATATCTTAGTTGTGATATGATGTTAGCTTAGGTAGTCTGCACATACATTAAATGTATTGTAGAATGTCAAACAATGGCAAGGGGAATGGTGGTGATGCATATACATTATGAAATACATACAGGGGGATGTACACTATCATCTCTAATGTGAAATGCAGAAATAAAAAAAGATCTTCTGGGTAGTAATAGTCATGTCTATTTATGCAGCAAATGTTTGAAAATGTAATACAGTCACATTATGTCAATGAAGGAACCTACTTGTGGGTAATTCAAATATATCGCTGTATTCCCTGATGATCTCTAGCTACTTTTTTTATATATATATTTATACATTATGGCTGTTTCCTTTCAAGATCAAGTCCCCAGGCAGTGAGGAATAATAGGCCTACAGTATATACCCCTAAGCTTCTGAGCAAAATGAAAAACAAAGAGGCAGACTTAATAGACAGACCAACTGTTACTGTTGTGTAATTGGTTACAGCATGCCATCCTCAAAGAACTGTTTAAAGAAAGAAAATGAATAGCTTCTTTTACACTTTTTTTTAAGTTGTCATCTCCTTTTTCATGCGCAGTCATTACATGATGGCTCACAAATAAGCACATATTGTGAGTATTTTCCATTTCAGATGCTGGTAACAGCATCACAAGGCTTAAATACAGTTTGCGGACACAGTGGAAAAAAAAGCAGGGGAACAGAGACGCATACAATTGACGGCATACCACTGAGATGTACTGTAATAACTAAGGAGACTATTTACCCTTAATTGATATGGCCTTTCTTACCATGAAAAGAACAATTATTTCTAGCACCGCACGCTTTTTATGTGCACAGTAAGCTATCAACACAAAGTGCCCTGAATGAAATGAACAGAACTCACCATCAAACTATTCCAAAAAAGGAAAAAAAAACTGGCAGAGCTTTTTTTTCATCTTTTCTTCTTTTCTTTTATTAACACTTGATATAAAAGCACCAGAAAACAGCTCAGAGATGAAAAATATGGCACTCTAATGCCAATTTAGTATATCAATGGTATTTATAAGGCATTTAAGTCGATGACACATGACTAGCAACAGCATAAAACAAAGAGTCCTTGTTAAAGTGGATACATACCACTTTCATGGCGCACTGCATAATTTAATTATTTGTTGGAAAGCATCCTTACGGAAGTCATCAGTGCTGCTTGGCACCATTTACAACAGTTTTGTTGATCACACAGATCCCACTCTGTTGTGTCCCTCACTGAGTCCACAGTTTCACTGTATTTAGTCAGGACAGCAGAATGAGGCAGAATAAGGAGTGTAGGTGAGGTGGAAGAGGGATTTGATTTCAGCTCTCTTTTCTGGACTACATTTTGCAGTATCTTACAGTAAGTTTTGCTTTCCCACAAAATCATTCTGCATTCCATCTTATCTAAATGATGGTCAATGTGTTGCTCCATTCCAGTTATAATACACTTTAGGCAGTTTAGGGAAACACTCTGCAGATACTACAGAGAGGAGAGATGATGTGACACTTTACATGATGCATTTACTGCTCAAAAGGCCAACCTCTGGCAGTATACAGCCACTGGCTGTGAGCACAGCTGCAGCTGCTCTGCCTGGCTGTAAAGGGTAAAGCTGTGGCTGAGGTTGGGGTTGCTCCTTGGTTTTATCCAAGCTTCTGTGGACATATCTAGCTGCACTATAACTATATGAACCTGCAGTGTTTTTATGTTACCAACACACAACAGAAGTTTAAGAACACTGTGGCTTCATTACAGCTGCACGGACACAACTGCTGCACACAGTTAATTCTGCACCCATTAACTAATGTGCCACAGCCATAATCTTAACTAGCACAGCCATGGATAAAACCCCAGTCACAACCACAGCTATGTCAACCCGTAGCTACAGTCTTAATCACAGTTACAGTGGGTCTCAGTCAGCCTCAGTGCGGCTCTGTAAGAGAGCGTGTTGAACTACCTCCTCTAGTTATCTTCCTGAATGCTCTGATACTTGTGCCTGAGCAGCCACAGCTAAGAGTGCACTGACTCACTCATAATCCAGCTCAGTCATTCACCGTGGAGCAGAGGAATGGCAAATGTTATTGCGAGGGAACGCAGAAGCTATTGTGATGTAACACAAATGCATTGCATGGTGACAAAAAAAAAGAAGTCCAGAAAAAAATCTGTACAATAACCCTTAGGGAGCTCTGAAGAAACTATTTAGACTGAATTTTGAATTACTGACTTTTAAAACATGGCTTTATTTAAGATATATTGATCAATAAAGCCCCCTTTGACAAATACAGCTTTACTGAGTACTTGTGCAAACTTGCATTTTAACTCTGATACTGACGCTGCACTGCATCTTGGTCATTGTTTGTTGTTCAAAAAACAGCTACCCTTGGAGAAGAAGTTGGTCTCTTCAATGTAACTGTTTACCTTCTGATTATTCTGCCTGTTGTTGGATACTGGTGCTAACCTGTGAGCCAAAAGGAAGCTCTGCTCTTTCCAACATGATGAGGCCTTTTTTAGACAGATTGTGATGCAAAAGTTTGTTTGCATAGATCTGACTGCTGGACCATTTAAGCAAGGTGTGTTTATCTGCCCTTAAAACTGCCAGTCACTTGCACCAAGCCAGAGAGCAATGTACACATGATTAGTGTCCACTAAAGATTAAAATGTTTACAGCAAGAATTAATCAGAACTTCGAGTCAGCAACAGGCGTGAATCAGTATTTATGACTGTGTAATAAAGCCGCGGCTGCTTGAAAATCTCTTTTGTTTATTAAATGAGTTGAGGATCCAGGGTCAGGACATCATTTCTTTCATTAATTCTCTGCACCTATTAAAGATAGTCTGAGAATATGTTTTTTGTTTTGTTTTTTGTCACAGATGTCTGAAATCTTTTTGTTCCTCTCAGAAAATTTGATTTTATGAATCTAACATTCAGGCACTACTTTCGCCCCTCCCTGTACTATCCACATTTAAATACTTTGTTTATTTTGTGGGGGAAATAGAAGAGTCAGTGCTGTAGAACATAAAAGCAATCAGTGTGCGTGATTTAACAAGAACCTGTGCCCATTAAATGAACTCCGGCGCTATTGGAGGAAAAACGATCCACAGCACATCAGCAGTTTCCCCACCGTCCCCCCGACAACCTAAGACAGGGCCTGCTCTCAAAATGGCACTTCTGCTGGAGAACAAAGGACGAGGAACGATGTACAGTGAGCTATCGATGTACAACATCAGTAATGGGAAAAAACAATTAAATGAAATTGATAGAAAGATGACGACAATTGTCAGGTGGGTGCGTGTTTGTGTGTGAGTGCGTGTGTGTGTGTGTGTGTGTGTGTGTGTGCATGTTTGTGTGTGTGGTAAGGGGGTGGGAGGGGGGACTGTCTGTCTATCCCTGTTTGCATACCTCCTGGAGGCACAAATGTCAGCTTTGAGCAGTTTGTGGACTCCCCACTAAGCTCTTGGCCTGCTCCGATCCAGACTGGTTCTATCTTCTGGACTCTTGGCATGCCATGCATGAGCTGTGGCCATCAATGTGTCATTCAAATGCCATGGCTTCACAGTCACCACTTACTTCTGTGCACATGGATATCAGGGTTACTATTTTGTACTTGCACTTATCCGCAGTGCTAACAGTGTTCCTCACTTGTACTGGTTTTTAGATTAATGGCACTAAAACGATCATTTTACTCCATTTTCAGCGGCATTACCTGCACGATACTGGGAATGGAATGAAAAGCAGAATCTTTTGCTGTCATCTTCTGTCTTCTATCACAGATCAAACGATTCTGCTTCACATCCTATATTGCCAACATTACAGATAAGTGACAGTTAGAATGCAGAGGTCACAATAACAATGTGATCATACAATGCAATTACTATTAGAAATACATATTAAAATATTCCATGGGTTAGAAAGGGTGCAGCTGGGATTGATGTTGATATTGTCTACTTACCATTCCAATTTTCCTTTATGTGTTAGCCGATTATTTTAAAGGCTATATGTAGATTGTTTTTTTCTTTTTATAAAGATTTTCTAACTGCATGTGAAGTAGAATTTCTGCAGTCACACTGCAATGTACACACTGTAGATATTGGCATCACAACAGAATGTTTCAGTTGTCATACAGTTGGTTTGACAACAGCTGTAAGGTCACAGGGAGCAATTATCTTCATCATCAATTAAATTGCTCATTATTTTCTTAATTAATCACAAGTCTATAAAATGCCCAAAAAATCCTCCAGTACAAGTTTCCAAAGCAATGGGTGATGTTTCTAATGTTACAATGAAAAACCCTGGGATTTTCTAAATTTTCTATCATCTGAAGACAAAAAAAAGGGGGAAAAAAGGGAAGTAATATTCATTTTTGGTGCAGATACACTGTAAAAAAATATACTTAAATCATTTTTTTTCTCACTTTTGTTGTTTTTTTTTGTGGGAGACTTGGGCTTGTTGTATTCTACAGTCAGATGGGACATGTTTGCTGCTTTAGATGTAGAAATTAAACTGGTAAATATGTTAAACAGAGAGCAAGAGTTTACGTGGTGCAAGAGGACTCACATTGTAGTGAGTCATGGAAAATCTGTCATCTGTGTCATCCTGTGCTATCAAGCTAATTCAAAGGCAAAATTGACCAAAAGCAGATTGAGGCTGGCTTGCAAATACAGAGTAATAACATATGATAATGGGAAATGATAAAACAGTAGCAGAAATACTCCAATAATACCCGTTACAAAGCAAAACTTAAACTTAAATATATCAACATCAACGACAATGAGCTACTCATGAGTATGGTGAGCTGAAAAAAATGAGTATTTTCTGGAATGAATTCAAGAAAAAAAGAACTTATTCTTCATCTTTCAGATGTTACAGTCCAACTTGAAACAAGTACTTTTTAAAAAAGGCCCAGGCCTGTGCATCAAAACACAAGACCAAGGCCTCAGAAGGAAAATACCCCAGAATCATTATCATGATAATGATCTCTACAGATACCCGGTGGTGGGATTTTCAATGCCAAAGGGCATTTAGTATAAACTTAAAGCACATGGGCACACAGAGCAGAAAGACAAATTCACTTCCGAAATGTAGCAAATAAACCTCCATTTTGCAACGGTTTGTTGTCACCTCTTTTCATCGAGGCATTAACTATTGAAGACAACTGCCAACAAAAGTGATGATGCCAAAAAAAAAAGAGCAGGAAAAAAATAAAGACACAGCTAAAAAAGTGCTGCTACTGTAAAACGCAGGTATTGTTTAAAGATAAAGAAAAAAAAAGAAGAGGAAGAAGTAGTGAGAGTATGGAGCCGGTGGCAAAGAGAGGAGTGACAATGCTGCTGCTAAAAAGCTTTGGCAAGAGATGACAGGAAGCAAGTGAAAGAAATAAACAGTCAACACACTTTGTTTCTGCTTCTTAAAAATATCCTGTCCCGTTTTAAATCCTGACACATTCTGTGATGGGGCTGTGCATGGATGAAGGGGGTGGGATAATATATTGGCGGAGAGAGGGGTAGCTTTTCAACCAGCTCTGAGGCGAGTGTGTGTTTTTTCCCCATAGCTATTACTACCATTACAATGTGAATCCCAGGGCCCCTATGGATTTGCTTTCTATGTAGTGCCAGCTCTCACTAAAGAAAAACCCTACACGGAATAACTAATCCCTTTCAAACGGGTCGCGGCCGGCATGGACATGACTTTGCGACGTGTGAGCAGCGCGTTGAGGGGAGCGGGAGGAGGAGGAGGAGGAGGACGGTGAAGTCATACGCTCAAAGTTTGGTTTGAAAACACTCGCCCCTCTCTCAGGGCATCTCCCTTTGATCCCCACCGCCAACTACAATAATCAGCTTCTCCTCCAAGTATTTATCAGATACAACACAGACAAGATTACATCGAGAGCAAATATGTGTCCCTATTATCCTGCCAAGGAAGGACTCACAAGACTGACAATAGCAGAGGTGACAGAGTGGGAGTTCGAAATGAGGGTGGAGAGGAAGAGAGCAATATGTAGTGTAAGAGAGGGGGAAAGGTTGTTGTTGTTGAGCGCACAAGAGCAGCAAAACGACAACTCATTATCCCAAAACCGAAAACATCCCAAGCACATACAAACACACACATAAAGTATGCACTCACACTGGCAGTCACATTTTGTACACCACTTTTGTTTGCGTGCTCTGTCTCTGTCATTTTGCTTTACTTATTTATGGGACTTTACAAGTTCCTTGGCGGAGATGCAGAGCATTGCAGTTTATGTCTAATTTAGTAAATATCCTTTCGCCAGTCAGGCCTGTCAACCATTGTTTTTCTCTCTTCCCTATGTTCTCTCGTTTCCATCTCCCCCTCGACTTCTCCTGTCTACCCCATCTCCGGTCGCTGGGTGACAGACAGAAATCAAGCCTGCATCCAAGCGATATATATATTCTCTCTGATTCGCGCCCCTTTTGTTGTTTGTGGGCGTCACTGTGAAAGTTTAACTTCTGAACTGTGCGCCACAGACAAGGCCAGGTAACTAGTGCATGATGCCAGGCTAGCTGTGTGAAAAGTGTCAAGCCCTCATTGTCATTTAATGCAGGAGGGGGATAATAGCCTGCCAAACAGGCAGGCAGCAGTCTCCTTTGCAGTACCCTTCGTTAATGATCGCAGCGTGGCGGTGGTGGCATACAAAAGGGAACCGGAGAGGGAGAAAAGCACGAACAAGAGCAAGAAAGATGAAATATATTTTGAATGTTTTATGGCAAAACAATCTGACACAAAGTAATATTCATCTCCTATGAATCCAATATTCTTTTTGGAATGATATTAGACGGTATCTATTATATCTTCCATTGTGTTCCCATCTGCCCTTTTCAGGATCTAAATTATGTGCATTAGTACGTAAATGGGCTAATGCCTTTCTGTATTTAGCTGGCTACATGCCGTGAATATATTCTCTGCTTCAAGAAGTAATTGGTAATTACAGTGGTCATTTAGGCAATCACTGTCTCCCTGAGATTCATGTCATTCTTAAAAATAACTAGCTCTTAACCTTTGACAGAATTCTACAGAAACTGTTCATCATCGCCCCCGCTTTGATTAATTTTTACACACACACACACTTGCACACAATGGGCACAAATATGTTCAGAAACAAAGATGGACACACAGCTACAGTATGCACTGGCACACAAAAGTGTAAGAGTGCTTAAAAATGGAGGCACACACCTCCAGGCCATCTTCATGTGAATAGAAAACGAGATTTTCCATATCGAGGAGAAGGCAGATATATCCCACCTCCGACACCATTAGTTCCATTTCATAAACAGTAAGACTACACATATATACAGGTCATTTAACTTATCTGCCCCCGTCCTCCCTCCCTACATCCATCCATCTACCCATCTCCTCCAAATCTGCATTGGATTTATCTCACCTCATTCACAGTAAACTGTTAAGCCTTTTCATCTATTCCATCCTTCCCTCTCTCCTCAGTGTAGCCTTGCCTCTGTTCTCTCTCAGTTTAAACAAGCTCTCTCAGACACCAGTCATTTCCATGCATAATGATCCTCCGTAGACAGTGGTGGTGGTGGGTGGTGTAAAACTGGTATTGTATGTGAGAGATCATCAGGTTGGCGATATTAGCATCGAAATACTTACCCGCTTACTCTGATGCCCTCCATTACTGAGTTCTCCACACAACTCTTTTGCATCATCACAGGCTTTTGTATGCAGAAAAATGTATCGTTTTCTTATACCGTCACCCGCCAGCATATCAGCAATTTTACAGTAATAAGCAGGCATAGGAAGTGTTTCATAAATTTTCCATATCCCTAGCACTGGTTTTATGAATCATTAATGTGAGAGACAGTGACCTCAGTCTTGATATATAGAGTAAAAGCCACTAAGAAATAAAGATTTTGAAAGCATTTTTTAATGTAAAGACACAATTAGCCTCCTCTGTATCGTAAGTAAACTTACTGACTTTGTGATCATTTAGTTTTTAATGAATTTGTTCAAGTCTAATAAAACTTTTTTGTGTGTGTTTTGTTGTCCAAAATCATTGGTCTGTTGTTCATATTTTCCTAATTTTGAAACAAATAAATAAATAAAAGAGGGTGCTTTGAGTTACTAAGGGTTGCATCAGAAATGCTCATTTAGTCTCCAGGGCCTTAGCATTGCTGTAGCCGCTCTGATGAGACTTTTCAGCACTGTCAACCTCTACACCTGGCCTGACTCAATTCTTACGAGCTAGTGTCAATTTCAAAAAAAAAAATTATATATGTCATACATTAGAATATAAGAATATTTGTTGACAATATTGAAAGGTTGATGTGTAAGACAGACAAATAGACAAATCAATTCTGCACTGTATTAAGTGGACTCACCCAGTGTCAGTGACCTAGCTAAAAAGTGCATGGATATTTTAATGCAAACCCTTGCCAAAGAATCCAAGGATTCCCCTCCCCCCTTTCAAACTGGGTAGTGAGTTCCTTTGGTTGAGACAAAGGGGCATGACACTGTCAAGCATATGTTCATAAATTCCATATTTGCCACCTTCACCCGGCCTACGAGAATACATGACAATGTGAAATAGACAAGGCCAAATGCTGAACGCATGCTATATAACCCTAACCCTAAGACGGAGGAGACTGATGCTACGGTTGCTGAGCCAATCAGTGCCCAGGATATAGAACACAGCGCTATGGTTGGTCGCCTCCCATCTATCAGCCAATAGCGTGCCGTGTACGATCTCACGTGGGCAAACTAGCTCAAGCTGAAGCGGCCATAGCTGCATTTTCCATACGTGCAAGTCTTTGTCTACTCATCTGCTGTACGCTACGTATTTTGTTTCGATTTATGAATGCAATACAAAACTAGATATATACAATTTAAAAATTTGCGATACAGTGAGACCACGAAAAGTGGACCGCAATATGGCGAGGGACGACTGTACTTCAAAAAGTTCTCACACTCACCAGAAAACATCACAGGAAAAAGATTTAATGTTCTTAATCCACCAATGTTCAAACTTTGTCACATCTTGAGCCTCCAGATAAGCATGGATGACTTTCCTACACTCTGAAAATGGTGACCACGCAGTTTGGGAAACAGATGGCAAAGTGAGGAAGGTGGAAAAGTCGGGTGTGTAAGGTGTAGAGGGCAACAGTTCAATACCATATTTGGCTGATTCTGCCACTGCCACCAATGCTGTGTGAAGCACAGGTAGCACCACCCAAGAATAACTGTGGTTGGTTACATAAAATGATAATGGGTGCAGCCAGACAATTCTCCAGGGCTGACAAAGTGCTGTGGCAGTCGATCTGGCTATGTAACTCTAGATGGATGAAGAACTTAAACTACGCTGAGGTGTGGTCAGTCCCCCGTGTCCAACCTAGTCTCCACAAACTTATGTTCCTATACAACTAAACTATATTGTCAGTTACATTTTAAAAGAAAATGTAATTGACTCTGGCATGTTTTATACAAGTTTGTAATGTATCACAAATATGTTTCTAATCAACGTGTCTTTGACATGTGTTTTACTGCTACACTGTCGTTCCCTTTCAGCCAACCAATCTTATCCTAGTTGGCGGAGAAAAATATTGTAAAAGTGTCATATTTTAACCCCAACCATTGAATTTTTCCAAACCCAAACCAAGCTAATTTGGTGCCTAACCTTAACCAAGCTTCTAACATGTAAAAGGGCCTCGGGATATTTTTCTAAACCTAATCATGCAGGCTTTGAGCCTAAACCGAAACAGAACGCAAGTGGAAAAAAAGAAGATGAAAGAAAACAAAACTTAAATCTGAGACTGGTGGTCTCTCATCCATCACGAGACACGAATCCTGGTCTTGCTGGTTTATGCCTCCATCCTCTCATCCTTCCTCCTGAGGTGAACTCAGTCTTTCAAACTGACTGTCTTCCCACCACAATCACTGTTCACACATTGCTTTTATTTCAACATAAAATAATGTTCCCTTCGAAATGCAATTAACAATGCAGTTTAGTTATATAGGAGTGCAATTTGTGAAGAAAGGGTTGCTGTGTCCTCTGACCCTTCATGTAGCATTTTGCAGGCCACAAGGTCACGCTTCCTACAGTCAGTGGTCTCTCAGTCCTTTGTACAATTTCTGAATATGCAGTGAATGAAGATTGCAGAAGAATTTGAGAGTATAGTTGTATATAGATGCTATAGAAAAAGCTAATTCTATTTGTCCACACTGGTTTAACCTTAAAAAAAGCCTCAACAACGGAATCCAGACGAAAGAGGGAGGGTTGTGGAAAAAATAGACATATAATTTTGCATGGCTCAAAAGAAGCAGAAAATGAAAAGCAGAAGGAAAGGTTAAAACAATTCAGAAGTTCCTTTGTA